>OZ018338.1:70447208-70671208 GCA_963969495.1 Ceratothoa steindachneri | reverse complement strand
AAATGAATAGCAACGAGGAAAAAAAGGTTAGGAATCTCATTTTCATTTTATCTTAGGTTTTTTGAGCTCCTCTATCGAGTAATTTTGGTCTGAATATCGTACGATACTTAGTTTTTACGAAATCTATTTTTTTCGAATAACTAAAAAAATATATAATTCTTTCGTTTTTAAGTTAGATTTTATTAAAATATATACTATTTTAAATCTTTGCTTAAATTTTCATTCAAATATCTCTAATAATTTAGAATCTATGGGCGATTGAATTTCAAAAGCTTAGACTAAGGCCCTAGGCTTTAACCCTTCGGGGTCGATTTCCGCCCCTTTAAATTACCGTAAAAAAGGGGTCGAGACATGTTTCTAAGGTAGAATCTTCTGTTCTTTCGAATGGGGCTAGTCCTGTCTCTCTAAGTTCAATACCTACGGAGCTATAAGCCAAAGCTGGATCATTTGAAGTAAATGCCCTCGTTTGTTGCCAATAAAAAGCTGGCAGAATCTTGATTTTCTTAAAAGATTACGGGGCCGGAGGAGCCTCCGACCCGATTTATTTTTCTTAAAAATCCAAAAATATCTTCATACTTAAAATAATTAAAATGAATAGCAACGTCGAAAAAAAAGGTTAGGAATCTCATTTTCATTTTATCTTAGGTTTTTTGAGCCGCTCTATCGAATACTTTTGGTCTGAATATCGTACGACACTTAGCTTTTACGAAATCGATTTTTTTTTTAATAACTAAAAAAATATATATATATTTTTTTTAAATCTTTAATTTTATTAAAATATATTCTATTTAACATCTTTGATCCAAATATCATTAACCTAGCTCCCGTAGTAACGTGACAATTACCGATGTAATATAGAAAGTGTCAATTCCGTCTTTCCATAGGTATCTAGTGAACCTGCCATCAGATCAACTACGTACACGCTCTTTAAAAGTGTGACAACTAGGTAAGGCAAACTCCGATTTTAATCGGGTTTGGATTAAAAAATACCTACATATTTGAGGCCTAGGCCATCTATATATGCGATAGAATCCAGTTCGGACCGAGTCCGGACCCCCAGTAACCCCCCCATCCCCAGCCCCGTTCGAGGGTCGTTTTGGGGGCTCAGTATTGGCCCCCAAAACGGCTCTATAGACGGATCTAGAAGAAATAGTATTAATCTCAGCTTAACCTGATAAACAGATTCTGATCCAGCATAAAATGAGCTATAGGAGGAAAGATAATGGGCCGGGGATGACCCCGTATCACATTTCACCTCTCGCCCTATGAAATAGGGTATAACTGCGATATTTTATTTAAAAAGCGATATTTTATTTAAAAAGCCGACGCTCGCCGCATCTTAGGCGAGGGGCGTCGAGGGGGGAACGGGATATAAAGAGTAGTAAGACGGTCGAGGCTAAGGTCGGCGGTACTTGCCCTTTAGTCTTATAAGGCCGAGGGTCGCGTCGATGGCCTCGGTCTTCCTAAAACACCCGAGTGGTATATGCGAGTTATTTGTAAAAAGCCGAGGGTAACATTTTTCCCCTCCCGCTCCCAAGGGGTATATCTGAGATATTTGTATAAAGCCGAGCTTCACATTTCTCTTCTCGCCCTATGAAATAAGGTATAACTGCGATATTTTATTTAAAAAGCCGACGCTCGCCGCATCTTAGGCGAGGGGTGTCGAGGGGGGAACGGGATATAAAGAGTAGTAAGACGGTCGAGGCTAAGGTCGACGGTACGTCCCCTTTAGTCTTATAAGGCCGAGGGTCGCCTCGATGGCCTCGGTCTTCCTAAAACACCCGAGTGGTAAATGCGAGTTATTTGTAAAAAGCCGAGGGTAACATTTTTCCCCTTCCGCTCCCAAGGGGTATATCTGAGATATTTGTATAAAGCCGAGCATCACATTTCTCTTCTCGCCCTATGGAATAAGGTATAACCGCGATATTTTATTTAAAAAGCCGAGGCTCGCCGCATCTTAGGTGAGGGGCGTCGAGGGGGGAACGGGATATAAAGAGTAGTAAGACGGTCGAGGCTAAGGTCGGCGGTACTTGCCCTTTAGTCTTATAAGGCCGAGGGTCGCCTCGATGGCCTCGGTCTTTTTATAACACCCGAGTGGTATATGCGAGTTATTTGTAAAAAGCCGAGGGTAACATTTTTCCCCTCCCGCTCCCAAGGGGTATATCTGAGATATTTGTATAAAGCCGAGCTTCACATTTCTCTTCTCGCCCTATGAAATAAGGTATAACTACGATATTATATTTAAAAAGCCGACGCTCGCCGCATCTTAGGCGAGGGGTGTCGAGGGGGGAACGGGATATAAAGTGTAGTAAGACGGTCGAGGCTAAGGTCGACGGTACGTCCCCTTTAGTCTTATAAGGCCGAGGGTCGCCTCGATGGCCTCGGTCTTCCTAAAACACGCGAGTGGTAAATGCGAGTTATTTGTAAAAAGCCGAGGGTAACATTTTTCCCCTCCCGCTCCCAAGGGGTATATCTGAGATATTTGTATAAAGCCGAGCATCACATTTCTCTTCTCGCCCTATGGAATAAGGTATAACCGCGATATTTTATTTAAAAAGCCGACGCTCGCCGCATCTTAGGTGAGGGGCGTCGAGGGGGGAACGGGATATAAAGAGTAGTAAGACGGTCGAGGCTAAGGTCGGCGGTACTTGCCCTTTAGTCTTATAAGGCCGAGGGTCGCCTCGATGGCCTCGGTCTTCCTAAAACACCCGAGTGGTATATGCGAGTTATTTGCAAAAAGCCGAGGGTAACATTTTTCCCCTCCCGCCCCCAAGGGGTATATCTGAGATATTTGTATAAAGCCGAGCATCACATTTCTCTTCTCGCCCTATGGAATAAGGTATAAGTGCGATATTATATTTAAAAAGCCGACGCTCGCTGAAACTAAGGCGAGGGGCGTCGAGGGGGGAACGGGATATAAAGAGTAGTAAGACGGTCGAGGCTAAGGTCGGCGGTACTTGCCCTTTAGTCTTATAAGGCCGAGGGTCGCCTCGATGGCCTCGGTCTTCCTAAAACCCCCGAGTGGTATATGCGAGTTATTTGTAAAAAGCCGAGGGTAACATTTTTCCCCTCCCGCTCCCAAGGGGTATATCTGAGATATTTGTATAAAGCCGAGCATCACATTTCTCTTCTCGCCCTATGGAATAAGGTATAACTGCGATATTTTATTTAAAAAGCCGACGCTCGCCGCATCTTAGGCGAGGGGCGTCGAGGGGGGAACGGGATATAAAGAGTAGTAAGACGGTCGAGGCTAAGGTCAGCGGTACTTGCCCTTTAGTCTTATAAGGCCGAGGGTCGCGTCGATGGCCTCGGTCTTCCTAAAACACCCGAGTGGTATATGCGAGTTATTTGTAAAAAGCCGAGGGTAACATTTTTCCCCTCCCGCTCCCAAGGGGTATATCTGAGATATTTGTATAAAGCCGAGCATCACATTTCTCTTCTCGCCCTATGGAATAAGGTATAACCGCGATATTTTATTTAAAAAGCCGAGGCTCGCCGCATCTTAGGTGAGGGGCGTCGAGGGGGGAACGGGATATAAAGAGTAGTAAGACGGTCGAGGCTAAGGTCGGCGGTACTTGCCCTTTAGTCTTATAAGGCCGAGGGTCGCCTCGATGGCCTCGGTCTTTTTATAACACCCGAGTGGTATATGCGAGTTATTTGTAAAAAGCCGAGGGTAACATTTTTCCCCTCCCGCTCCCAAGGGGTATATCTGAGATATTTGTATAAAGCCGAGCTTCACATTTCTCTTCTCGCCCTATGAAATAAGGTATAACTGCGATATTATATTTAAAAAGCCGACGCTCGCCGCATCTTAGGCGAGGGGTGTCGAGGGGGGAACGGGATATAAAGAGTAGTAAGACGGTCGAGGCTAAGGTCGACGGTACGTCCCCTTTAGTCTTATAAGGCCGAGGGTCGCCTCGATGGCCTCGGTCTTCCTAAAACACGCGAGTGGTAAATGCGAGTTATTTGTAAAAAGCCGAGGGTAACATTTTTCCCCTCCCGCTCCCAAGGGGTATATCTGAGATATTTGTATAAAGCCGAGCATCACATTTCTCTTCTCGCCCTATGGAATAAGGTATAACCGCGATATTTTATTTAAAAAGCCGACGCTCGCCGCATCTTAGGTGAGGGGCGTCGAGGGGGGAACGGGATATAAAGAGTAGTAAGACGGTCGAGGCTAAGGTCGGCGGTACTTGCCCTTTAGTCTTATAAGGCCGAGGGTCGCCTCGATGGCCTCGGTCTTCCTAAAACACCCGAGTGGTATATGCGAGTTATTAGCAAAAAGCCGAGGGTAACATTTTTCCCCTCCCGCCCCCAAGGGGTATATCTGAGATATTTGTATAAAGCCGAGCATCACATTTCTCTTCTCGCCCTATGGAATAAGGTATAAGTGCGATATTATATTTAAAAAGCCGACGCTCGCTGAAACTAAGGCGAGGGGCGTCGAGGGGGGAACGGGATATAAAGAGTAGTAAGACGGTCGAGGCTAAGGTCGGCGGTACTTGCCCTTTAGTCTTATAAGGCCGTGGGTCGCGTCGATGGCCTCGGTCTTCCTAAAACACCCGAGTGGTATATGCGAGTTATTTGTAAAAAGCCGAGGGTAACATTTTTCCCCTCCCGCTCCCAAGGGGTATATCTGAGATATTTGTATAAAGCCGAGCATCACATTTCTCTTCTCGCCCTATGGAATAAGGTATAACTGCGATATTTTATTTAAAAAGCCGACGCTCGCCGCATCTTAGGCGAGGGGCCTCGAGGGGGGAACGGGATATAAAGAGTAGTAAGACGGTCGAGGCTAAGGTCGGCGGTACTTGCCCTTTAGTCTTATAAGGCCGAGGGTCGCCTCGATGGCCTCGGTCTTCCTAAAACACCCGAGGGGTATATGCGAGTTATTTGTAAAAAGCCGACGGTAACATTTATTCCCTCCCGCTCCCAAGGGGTATATCTGAGATATTTGTATAAAGCCGAGCTTCACATTTCTCTTCTCGCCCTATGAAATAAGGTATAACTGCGATATTATATTTAAAAAGCCGACGCTCGCCGCATCTTAGGCGAGGGGTGTCGAGGGGGGAAGGGGATATAAAGAGTAGTAAGACGGTCGAGGATAAGGTCGACGGTACTTCTCCTTTAGTCTTATAAGGCCGAAGGTCGCTGCGATGGCCTCGGCCTTCCTAAAGCACCCGAGTGGTATATGCGAGTTATTCGTAAAAAGCCGAGGGTAACATTTTTCCCCTCCCGCTCCCGAGACACCCGAGGGGTATACCTGAGATATTTGTATAAAGCCGAGCTTAAAATTTCTCCTCTCAACCCTATGGAATAGTTTAAAACTGCGATATTATATTTTAAAAGCCGACGCTCGCCGCATCTTAGGCGAGGGGCGTCAAGGGGGGAACGGGATATAAAGAGTAGTAAGACGGTATAGGCTAAGGTCTGGGGTACTTCCCCTTTAGTCTTATAAGGCTAAGGGGCGCATCGATGGCCTCGGTCTTCCTAAAACACTCGAGTGGTATATGCGAGTTATTTGTAAAAAAAGCGAGGGTAACATTTTTCCCCTCCCGCTCCCAAGGGGTATATCTGAGATATTTGTATAAAGCCGAGCGTCACATTTCTCTTCTCGCCCTATGGAATAAGGTATAACTGCGATATTATATTTAAAAAGCCGACGCTCGCTGAAACTAAGGCGAGGGGCGTCGAGGGGGGAACGGGATATAAAGAGTAGTAAGACGGTCGAGGTTAAGGTCGGCGGTACTTGCCCTTTAGTCTTCTAAGGCCGAGGGTCGCCTCGATGGCCTCGGTCTTCCTAAAACACCCGAGTGGTATATGCGAGTTATTTGTAAAAAGCAGACGGTAACATTTTTCCCCTCCCGCTCCCAAGGGGTATATTTGAGATATTTGTATAAAGCCGAGCTTCACATTTCTCTTCTCGCCCTATAAAATAAGGTATAACTGCGATATTATATTTAAAAAGCCGACGCTCGCCGCATCTTAGGCGAGGGGTGTTGAGGGGGGAAGGGGATATAAAGAGTAGTAAGACGGTCGAGGATAAGGTCGACGGTACTTTTCCTTAAGTCTTATAAGGCCGAAGGTCGCTGCGATGGCCTCGGCCTTCCTAAAGCACCCGAGTGGTATATGCGAGTTATTCGTAAAAACCCGAGGGTAACATTTTTCCCCTCCCGCTCCCGAGACACCCGAGGGGTATACCTGAGATATTTGTATAAAGCCGAGCTTAAAATTTCTCCTCTCAACCCTATGGAATAGTTTAAAACTGCGATATTATATTTTAAAAGCCGACGCTCGCCGCATCTTAGGCGAGGGGCGTCAAGGGGGGAACGGGATATAAAGAGTAGTAAGACGGTATAGGCTAAGGTCGGGGGTACTTCCCCTTTAGTCTTATAAGGCTAAGGGGCGCATCGATGGCCTCGGTCTTCCTAAAACACCCGAGTGGTATATGCGAGTTATTTGTAAAAAGCCGAGGGTAACATTTTTCCCCTCCCGCTCCCAAGGGGTATATCTGAGATATTTGTATAAAGCCGAGCTTCACATTTCTCCTGTCAACCCTATAGAATGATGTATAAATGCGATATTTATTTAAAAAGCCGACGCTCGCCGCATCTTATGCGAGGGGCTTCGAGGGGGGAACGGGATATAAAGAGTAGTAAGATGGTCGGGGCTAAAGTCGGACGGTACTTCCCCTTTAATCTTATAAGGACGAGGGTCGCCTAGATGGCCTCGGCATTGCTAAAGCACCCAAAGGGGTATATGCGAGTTATTTGTGAAAAGCCGAGGGTAACATTTTTCCCCTCCCGCTGCCGAGGCACCCGAGGGGTATATCTGAGATATTTGTGTAAAGCCGAGCTTCACATTTCTCCTCTCAACCCTATGGAATGATGTATAAATGCGATATTTTATTTAAAAAGCCGACGCTCGCCGCATCTTAGGCGAGGGGCATCGAGGGGGGAACGAGATATAAAGAGTAGTAAGACGGTCGAGGCTAAGGTCGGCGGTACTTCCCCTTTAGGCGTATAAGGCCGAGGGTCGCCTCGATGGCCTCGGCCATTCTATTGCACCCGAGGCGTATATGCGAGTTATTTGTAAAAAGCCGAGGGTAACATTTTTTCCCCTCCCGCTGCCGAAGCACCCGAGGGTTATATCTGAGATATTTGTATAAAGCCGAGCTATACATTTCTCTTCTCGCCCTATGGAATAAGGTATAACTGCGATATTATATTTAAAAAGCCGACGCTCGCCGCATCTTAGGCGAGGGGCGTCGAAGGGGAACGGGATATAAAGAGTAGTAAGACGGTCGAGGCTAAGGTCGGCGGTACTTCCCCTTTAGTCTTATAAGGCCGAGGGTGGCCTCGATGGCCTCTGTCTTCCTAAAACACCTGAGTGGTATATGCGAGTTATTCGTAAAAAGCCGAGGGTAACATTTTTCCCCTCCCGCTCCCAAGGGGTATATCTGAGATATTTGTATAAAGCCGAGCTTCACATTTCTCTTCTCGCCCTATGGAATAAGGTGTAACTGCGATATTATATTTAAAAAGCCGACGCTCGCTGAAACTTAGGCGAGGGGCGTCGAGGGAGGAACGGGATATAGAGTAGTGAGAGGGTCGAGGCTAAGGTCGGCAGTACTTCCCCTCTAGTCTTATAAGGCCGAGGGTCGCCTCGATGGCCTCGGTCTTCCTAAAGCACCCGAGTTGTATATGCGAATTATTTGTAAAAAGCGTGGGGTAACATTTTTCCCCTTCCGCCTCCGAAAGTCCCGAGGGGTATATCTGAGATATTTGTATAAAGCCGAGCTTAACATTTCTCCTCTCAACCCTATGGAATAGGGTACTACTGCGATATTATATTTAATAAGCCGACGCTCGCCGAATCTAAGGCGAGGGGCGTCGAGGGAGGAACGGGATATAAAGAGTAGTAAGACGGTCGAGGCTAAGTTCGGCGGTACTTCCCGTTTAGTCTTATAAGGCCGAGGGTCGCTTCGATGGCCTCGGCCTTCCTAAAGCACCCGAGTGGTATATGCGAGTTATTCGTAAAAAGCCGAGGGTAACATTTTTCCCCTCCCGCTCCCGAGACACCCGAGGGGTATACCTGAGATATTTGTATAAAGCCGAGCTTAACATTTCTCCTCTCAACCCTATGGAATAGGGTAAAACTGCGATATTTTATTTTAAAAGCCGACGCTCTCCGCATCTTAGGCGAGGGGCGTCAAGGGGGGAACGGGATATAAAGAGTAGTAATACGGTCGAGCCTAAGGTTGGCGGTACTTACCCTTTAGTCTTATAAGGCCGAGGGTCGCCTCGATGTCCTCGGCCTTCCTAAAGCACCCGATTGGTATATGCAAGTTATTCGTAAAAAGCCGAGGGTAACATTTTCCCCCTCCCGCTCCCGAGACACCCGAGGGTTTATATCTGAGATATTTGTATAAAGCCAAGCTTCACATTTCTCTTCTCGCCCTATGGAATAAGGTATAACTGCGATATTATATTTAAAAAGCCGAAGCTCGCCAAAACTAATGCGAGGGGAGTCGAGGGGGGAACGGGATATAAAGAGTAGTAAGACGGTCGAGGCTAAGGTCGGGGGTACTTCCCCTTTAGTCTTATAAGGCTAAGGGGCGCCTCGATGGCCTCGGTCTTCCTACAACACCCGAGTGGTATATGCGAGTTATTTGTAAAAAGCCGAGTGTAACATTTTTCCCCTCCAGCTCCCGAAGCACCCGAGGGGTATATCTGAGATATTTGTATAAAGCCAAGCTTCACATTTCTCTTCTCAACTCTATGGAATGGAGTAAAAGTGCGATATTTTATTTTAAAAGCCGACGCTCGCTGCATCTTAGACGAGGGGCGTCGAGGGGGGAACGGGATATAAAGAGTAGTAAGACGGTCAAGCTAAAGTCGGACGGTACTTCCCCTTTAATCTTATAAGGCCGAGGGTCGCCTAGATGGCCTCGGCATTGCTAAAGCACCCAAGGGATATATGCGAGTTATTTGTAAAAAGCCGAGGGTAACATTTTTTCCCCTCCCGCTGCCGAGGCACCCGAGGGGTATATCTGAGATATTTGTATAAAGCCGAGCTTCACATTTCTCTTCTCGCCCTATGGAATAAGGTATAACTGCGATATTATATTTAAAAAGCCGACGCTCACCGCATCTTAGGCGAGGGGCTTCGAGGGGGGAACGGAATATAAAGTGCAGTAAGACGGTCGGGGCTAAAGTCGGACGGTACTTCCCCTTTAATCTTATAAGGCCGAGGGTCGCCTAGATGGCGTCGGAATTGCTAAAGCACCCAAAGGGGTATATGCGAGTTATTTGTGAAAAGCCGAGGGTAACATTTTTCCCCTCCCGCTGCCGTGGCACCCGAGGGGTATATCTGAGATATTTGTGTGAAGCCGAGCTTCACATTTCTTCTCTCAACCCTATAGAATGATGTATAAATGCGATATTTTATTTAAAAAGTCGACGCTCGCCGCATCTTAGGCGAGGGGCATCGAGGGAGGAACGGGATCTAAAGAGTAGTAAGACGGTCGAGGCTAAGGTCGGCGGTACTTCCCCTTTAGGCGTATAAGGCCGAGGGTCGCCTCGATGGCCTCGGCCATTCTATTGCACCCGAGGCGTATATGCGAGTTATTTGTAAAAAGCCGAGGGTAACATTTTTCCCCTCCCGCTGCCGAGGCACCCGAGGGGAATATCTGAGATATTTTTATAAAACCGACCTTTACAGTTCTCCTCTCAACCCTATGGAATGATGTATAACTGCGATATTATATTTAAAAAGCCGACGCTCGCCGCATCTTAGGCGAGGGGCTTCGAGGGGGGAACGGGATATAAAGAGTAGTAAGACGGTCGAGGCGAAGGTCGGCGGTACTTCCCCTTTAGTCGAATAAGGCCGAGGGTCGCTTCGATAGCCTCAGGCATTCTATAGCACTCGAGGGGTATATGCGAGTTATTTGTAAAAAGCCGAGGGGTAACATTTTTCCCCTCCCGCTCTTCAGGTACACGAAGGGTATATCTGAGATATTTTTACAAAGCTGAGCTTCTCATTTCTCCTCTCGCCCTATGGAACGGGGTATAACGCGATATATTATTTAAAAAGCCGACGCTCGCCGCAACTTAGGCGAGGGGCGTCGAGGGGGTAACGGGATATAAAGAGTAGTAAGACGGTCGAGGCTAAGGTCGGCGGTACTTGCCCTTTAGTCGTATAAGGCCAGGGTCGCCTCGATAGACCTCGGAGATTCTATTGCAACCGAGGGGTATATGCGAGTTATTTGTAAAAAGCCGAGGGGTAACATTTTCCCCTGCCGCACCAGAGGCACACGAGGGGTATATCTGAGATATTTGTATAAAGCCGAGTTCACATTTCTCCTCTCAACCCAATGGAATGGAGTATAACTTCGATATTTTATTTCAAAAGCCGACGCTCGCCGCATCTTAGGCGAGGGGCGTCGAGGGGGGAACGGGATATAAAGAGTAGTAAGACGGTCGAGGCTAAGGTCGGTGGTACTTCCCCTTTAGTCGTAAAAGGCCGAGGGTCGCCTCGATGGCCTCGGCCTTTCTAAAGCACCCGAGTGGTATATGCAAGTTATTCGTAAAACGCCGAGGGTAACATTTTTCCCCTCCCGCTCCAGAGACACCCGAGGGATATATCCGAGATATTTGTATAAAGCCTCGCTACACATTTCTCTTCTCGCCCTATGGAACGGGGTATAACTGCGATATTTTATTTAAAAAGCCGACGCTTACCGCATCTTAGGTGACGGGCGTCGATGGGGAAAGGGGATATAAAGAGTTGTAACACGGTTGAGGCTAAGGTCAGCGGTACTTCCCCTTTAGTCTTATAAGGCCGAGGGTCGCCTCGATGGCCTCGGTCTTCCTAAAAGCACCCGAGTGGTATATGCAAGTTATTTGTAAAAAGCCGAGTGTAACATTTTTCCCCTACCCCCTCCGAGACACCCGAGGGGTATATCTGAGATATTTGTATAAAGCCGAGCTTCACATTTCTCCTCTCAACCCTATGGAATGGGGTATAACTGCGATATTTTATTTAAAAAGCCGACGCTCGCCGCATCTCAGGCGAGGGGCGTCGAGGGGGGAACGGGATATAAAGGGAAGTAAGACGGTCGAGGCTAAGGTCGGCGGTACTTCCCCTTTAGTCTTATAAGGCCGAGGGTCTTCTCGATGGCCTCGGTCTTCCTAAAGCACCCGAGTGGTATATGCGAGTTATTTGTAAAAAGCCGAGGGTAACCTTTTTCCCCTCCCGCTCCCGAGACACCCGAGGGGTATATCTGAGATATTTGTGTAAAGCCGTTGTTCACATTTGGCTTTCAACCCTATGGAATGGGGTATAACTGCGATCTTTTATTTAAAAAGCCGACGCTCGCCGCGTCTTAGGTGAGGGGCGTCGAGGGGGGAACGGGATATAAAGAGTTGTAAGACGGTCGGGGCTAAGGTCGGACGGTACTCCCCCTTTAGTCTTATAAGGCCGAGGGTCGCCTCGATGGTCTCGGTCTTCCTAAAACACCCGAGGGGTATATGCGATTTATTTGTAAAAAGCCGAGGGTAACATTTTTCCCCTCCCGCTCCAGAGGCAATCAAGGGGAATATCTGAGATATTTGTATAAAGCCGAGCTTAACATTTCTCCTCTCGCCCTATGGAATAAGGTATAACTGCGATATTATATTTAAAAAGCCGACTCTCGCCACAACTTAGGCGAGGGGCGTCGAGGGGGAAACGGTATATAAAGAGTAGTAAGACGGTCGGGGCTAAGGTCGGACGGTACTCCCCCTTTAGTCGTTTAAGTTTTGAGGGTGGCCTCGATGGCCTCGGCCTTCCTGAAGCACCCGAGTGGTATATGCGATTTAATTTTAAAAAGCCGAGGGAAACATTTTTCCCCTCCCGCTCCCGAGACACCCGAGGGGTATATCCTCTCAACCCTATGGAATAGGGTAAAACTGCGATATTTTATTTTAAAAGCCGACGCTCTCCGCATCTTAGGCGAGGGGCGTCAAGGGGGGAACGGGATATAAAGAGTAGTAATACGGTCGAGCCTAAGGTCGGCGGTACTTACCCTTTAGTCTTATAAGGCCGAGGGTCGCCTCGATGGCCTCGGCCTTCCTAAAGCACCGGATTGGTATATGCAAGTTATTCGTAAAAAGCCGAGGGTAACATTTTCCCCCTCCCGCTCCCGAGACACCCGAGGGTTTATATCAGTCATCCCAAATACATAACGTTTCATTATCATTATCAGAAAACAGCAAGTTGAACGATCATTTTCAATAATAAAAGACGTTGTTAAAATTCTTTATCCATTATCTTTATTTAATTTTAAAAAAATAAAATTGCCGATATTTCATTTTCCCAGGGAAGTACAGAAATTATAGGAACTCCATCATTTTGCCTGTAAAATTGATTTCCTTTTTTCCTATAATTTAAAAAACGTGAACATTACTGTTATCAAATGTTCTCTTAAAATTTAAACTGGCATCAGAGGTAAGATTTGCACAATGTTTTAAAGATTGTTTAAATCTGTCCTTGTCATTCAATTTACTAAAGCATTTGAAATAATAGTTAGAAGCTTGATACAAATTTAAGTCATTAAAAAATTTGATCCCATAATATCAGAAAAGACAAGTGAATCATGTTGATATAATTTTTCCATAATTAATTTAAAGCAATACACAATGCTATTAAAACTACAATTTAATTTTTCTAAATAAAATAAAATGACCCTTTCACACACATATTCGATATTTACAAACGGGTAACGCTGTCAGATTGCGAGTTTCACTTAAACATTAAAGTCAACTGTAATTCTTTTAATTTTATCCCATATGGTGATAGCGAAATATTTAATTAACAAATTATAATAAAAATATTTCAGTTTAAATAACTCTGTTATGAATTTAATAAACACTTCTTCTGATTCAAAATGTATGCTAGTTTTATTTTCTTCAATTACAATAGTTTATATACGATTAAACAGGTCATAATTATAAATTTCGTCGTCATTATCACCACCATCATTATCACCACCGTCATTTTCACCACCGTCATTTTCACCACCGTCATTATCACCAGTAATTTTCACTTTTTTTTAAAGGAGAACTTTCATCATCTTCTTGCAAAAATCTTTTGTTATTTTTTAATGGTATGATTTTGAAGAAATTGAGGAAACGGTTGAAGACACAGAAGATTGCGGCGACGATGATGACGACGACGATGACGATGATGACGACGATGACGATGATGACGACGATGACGATGATGACGAGTGTAGAGAAATGGCTACATTAAGCATCCTGGAGGAGTATAGGTACATTAAAGCCCTTCCCCCCTCATGAGGAGAAGCGTGGGAAAGGTAGCCGGTGAATAACCATAACTGCTTACCCTGTTTGATCTCCCCGCCGCTGTGGGCAGTTGGAGCTAACATCTGTTTTAAGGCGACGACATAAGGTCCTTAAACGACGCTCTAACGATCCAATTACCTACGAGACCCATAAGTCGTGGATGTGAAAAAAAGCAGTGCGAGTCAAAAGGCACGCCAAGTAGCGGTGTGGTTGCAAGCCTCTAATTAGCGAGCTGACTTGGGCACCCCAGTGCCACCTCAGCAATTCTCGCTCTCCCCAGATGCTAACTCCCCATTCGCGTCCCCCCCCCCTTGCCTCTGTGGCCTGGTCACTTCCCCCTTTAGATGGGGCGGCAATCCGCCTATAAATAAGCCCCGCAAAGAAAGAGAAGGGATTAAGAAGTCGATACGACAGAAGGAGGATCAGGTTGTGAAGATCGATCCATCAGCCCGACAAGAGGATCAGAAGTCGATACGCCAGAGAAAAGATTAGTTCGTGAAGATCGATCTCTCAGCCAGACAAGAAGATTAGAAGTCGATACGCCAGAAGAAGGTTTAGTTCGTGAAGTTCGATCCTTCAGCCCGACAAGAAGATTAGAAGTCGATACGCCAGAAGAAGGTTTAGTTCGTGAAGATCGATCCTTCAGCCATACAAGACTATTTCCGTGAGAAACGATAGGATCAGATTGAGAAAATCGATCCCCCCTTTCCGGGCCGTATTAACCTAAATAGTCAAGCTTTATATCGGTGCCATACCGAAGAAACCTTTACAGACTGCGAAGAAGTCTGACTGAAGAAAAGCAAAGCCACTCACACTCGAGTGACTCTCACATCTCAAGCTCCGTAAGAGTGAGAGGAGAAGAACCCAGCCCCAACGAGCTCCCGTTCTTTAATTACGTTGAAGAATCAGCCCCCTTCTCAACCAAATTTCAACCATCGGACACAACACTCCAAAGCGAGAGATAAGTCCTCCAGCGACATCTGGCAATCCATAATACCTCCTGTCATGTGAGTTAGAAAAAACATATATATTCATATTGCGATAGTAGAAGTTTAATACGTCTCACGTTTTAAAAGGAGAGTAGAAACCATTGCTCTTGAACATAGATCATATGTGCTTGTAGACGAGAGTACGTTAATTTAATGTTTAACGCTAATCAAATAGAGTCGCGATAAAAATACTAATCGGCAATTGGTATGTTTACGGGAAGCCTATTTGTTTATTTTTGTCATTGTATCCGTGCGAAAAATCTCGATGCCAAAGATAGAAATGTGTTGACTGTTGGTTTGTAATAGTTAAGTGTTTCATTTAAAATACATGTTTATTTTGGTATATATCTGGTGTTTCCTCTTATTCTTATGTGTTTAAAATAGCTCTTCCTTAAGAACAAAACTACTGAATTAGCACTCTTAGAACAAAGCCTACTTCATCATAAAAGTAACTCACGCACCACAAAGCATACGGCTACAAAAAGGGTGTCAAAGAGTATAGTGATCAAAATCAGAGGGCCATTCTACGACAACGAGGATAACAGGGAAGAAGAATTGGATGATGAAAATGACGAACATCGACTTTCACATTTGCAAAAGTTTAATCCATTCATTTTCTTTTCAAGTTCCGATATGGAATTCATTATTTTTGAAGTTATTTTCTTTTTGTCACCTTTCTTTTTCTAGAAAAAGAGGGAAAAATATTAAGTATTCTTTCTTACAGAAAGAACTTGGTCCCACATGTAGCCTATAAGCTATTCAAAGCCGCTTTTTTTTTAATCCCCTTTATAAACTCTTTATTTTAACACCCTCTCTGAACGGACACCTGTTTCCTCATAGATACCTTTAGGTATTCCAACTGACCACATTTACAGCTTACTGATGCGAGAGCTTGCCTGTTAGTGAACAATATCTTACAAATTTTGTTTTTTTTATAGTGCTGGTATCGGTTCGGTTCATCAAATTAAATATAATTTTTTTTTCAAAAGTTTTCAATCGATATAACAATGATTATTTTATTTCTTATTTTTCTCCTAGTCCTATTTTATTTCTGTGTTATTAAAAAAAATCAAATATTACATGTGTTTAATTCATTAAAATATTCACAAGAAGAATTTAATATCAATATGGATATAAAATTATTTAGTGATTCAATTACAAAATTTTTTAGACAATATGAATGTCAAAATAATAATACTTTATATTTTCTTGCTAAGAAAACTATTTTCATATTACCAAACGGTGCTTATATCAATAAAAATTTTGGTTTATCAAAAGAAGAATTACAAACTGTATGGCAACCAGAAGAAGCGAATAAACTAGGAGAAAAAATAGAAAAGGATTTAAAATCTAATATTTATAATGAAAGATTATTCTTTACTGAATTTTGTACAAAGTTTCCTATAGTTTATACTAATATTCACGGAAATTACGGAAATGAACAAGTGCTAAAAAATAATCCTCAATTAGCATTTTGTGCATGTTCTAATCATGAAAATATTTTAAGTACTCCGTCTAATCCACAATCTACTTCTCATTTTGTTCTGGATATTCATAAACCGGGTATAAATATCTTACACTCACCACTATACGGGCTACCCCCTATTATGTATAAATATCTAACACTCACCACTATACGGGGTACCCCCTATTATAATCACAAGTAAAAATAAACCGTCGAATTCAATATACATTTTAAATAAATTCAGGAGAAATTATTGAAAACGATCCCTGTACCTGTTTACAAGATGGTGAATATAAAATGATGATATGATTATTAAAAGATCTCAGGTGACGAGTTTACGTTCAAAAAGACCCAACTCATTCACTAACGCGATGAAAAACAGAAGTATCCCACATATGGTTATTTTTAAAAATGAACAAGTAAAATACATTCATTAGGTTAGAGGTTAAATCACATAATTGACGTTAATAAAATTTCTCTAGGAACATGATATTTTTGTTTCTTTTTCATTACTAGTTAAACCGAAATAAATCTTATTACACAATAGACGTTTATCAATAGGATTAAAAAGATAATAAAAATCATCTTAACACCGGGACTTAATATTTAAATATGGTATTCCTTTTTTCATAACACATATATCGAAAGAGAATTTGAAAGTTTTTTTAGATCAGTTAAACAAGTTATTTTTAACGAAGTTTTTCTTAATAAATACATCAACATCATTTTGATTTGAAAATATAAATTGTATTCTTTATTGTGCAGAATTTGTATTTAAAAAAAAAACAATTATAATTAGTAATTGTTAACAAATAGTTTTTGATATAAAAACGAATTGTTTTTATCGAAGATTCGTTATTTAATTTTATCACCTCTTTTGTAATTTTCGGATGAGTATATGATAAAACAGCTAAAGCTAAATTTTGGGGAGTTTTCTGTTTTAGTATATCGCAAGTCCTTAAATTATTATAAATGTTAATTGATTTTTGAATAAATTTCGGATTTAATTTTGCCTGGTAAGCAAGACGATAAATGAGAAAGCTAGCATTATTAACATTTTTTAATTTTTTCAATAGGGTAGGGTCGTTTAAATGGGTAATAAATTGACAAAATTTGGTATCGAACAAAATTTGCTTATGTAATATGACATCGTACTCTTTAAATTTTAACAAAGCAGCCGTTATACATCAATAAATTTGTTGATTAGGAATACGAATTCTATGATGTTTATTTGTCGATTCTCATTGAAAATTACTTGATTGAAAGAATTAATGATAGTCAAACATTTTCTCATTAGTGATATTATAAATTTATCGCTGTTGCACCTCCTTATAGACATAAATTTATTCTGTCGATATTTTTTATCAATGAATGTCGATAAAATTTTATAAATTTTTTAGGAAATTTAAAAATTACGAAGTGTGTAAATTTTTAGCATTTTTGTAATGCTTGTTCGTAGAAAGATTGAAAAATATTTTGTCCCACCAATATTTCTCGTCGTCTTCTTTGGTGGGAGTAATTAATTTTCCCTTTTCATTTATTATAGTGCATCCTGTCAAATTGATTAATTCCTTTGAATTTTTTCTTCTGCTTATATTATCATTATTTGAGAAAGGAGAGTCATAATTATTACTGATTTTATCGTTATAATAATTTCTTTGGATAAAAAATCTTTTATAATCATCTTTTGTAGTCAAATATTTTTTCTCTAATTCATTTATTTCTCCGTCTTCATCTTCTTGATCTTCGTTTTCACGTTCATTATCGCTCTCATTTTTTGTTTTCTCTATAACGCAGTTACGGTTCTCTATATGATACTTTTCCATTTTTCTTCATTCTCTTCTTCCCGTTTTGTTTCATTTTTATATCCAAATTCAGATGTATTTTCTATGGAATTTTTAAATACAGTTTTAAAATATTTTTGACAAAAAGAATGATTATAAGGAAACTCTTTTTTAAGATATTGCTTAAATTTCTTTGAGGTGTAATTATTTTTAATGTTTGAATTCGAACATTTTACTGACGACTTATTTTGGTTCTTAAATAAAAACGGTGGAGGAGATAATGAAAAAAACATTTCTCCACATAGACAAATCAAAACCACCTTTGACTCATCAATATACTATAAAATCCGATGGGACGATTGAGGGGGGATTTTTTTCAAAGTAAGCCGATCCGACGGAGTCTACTTGTTATATTCTCTGATTTCTGATCAATAATGAAATAATAATAAAATTTTACTTCTTTTATACTCACGAGTGAAGGGAAAAATAAACTAGTTGCAATATGCACAATACACGAGAAGATGGAGCGAAAGATATATATATATATATATAGTGACCACCACCTCCTTTTTTTTCTTTACTCCTCACCATCTAGAATAAAAATAGGGGTGAGGTGAGGGAGGTAGAAATTTCAGCTTCAAAGAAAGGAATAAAATTTGCATTTTCTAAATCAATTTCTGATTGCAAATTAAAACTTTGTATTTGAAATTATTTTTATTCTTTTTTGAAATATCTTTTGGTAAAAGATTGTGCTTATTCATGAAAATATGTAGGTTGTTAAATTTTTTCTTAATCAAATAGTCGTGGAAGGAAATTAAATCAATATCTTCCATCAGTTTATTAAATATTTATTCGCATTCTCTTATTACTTTTATTTTCATTATATTTGTGAGTTGATATATTAATTTTGTGATTGAGTTTCTTTGTTCTCTATGAGTTTTGTTACATTGATTATATTTCTAAGTAACTACAGGGCAATTTTAATACAAAATTTATAAAATAATGAATGTTTAAATAATATTATTGAATGTTGTTTTAAAAGCATTTTTTAGCTTCATTATCGGGTAAAGAAATTAACAATAAATAAATGTAACAGAGATAATTTAAATTTATTTTCCAGGTTGTTTCGCTTGGTTCTATTTTAAAAATTTCTTTTATAGCTCCTAAATACAAATCTTCTCGAATTTTTTTATTATTGTAATTATTATTTTCGCTATTATAGTTGTGATCATTTTTTAAAGCGTACGTTATTAAAGCACTTGTTTCAAATCCAGTGACGAATTTCAGTAAATAATTTTCTTCACAATTAATGCACCCTAAAAGGGTACAAATATGTTTTTGTAAAAAAACAGATAACATTTCATAATTATTGTATGTAGTATTATGATCAAACAGACGGTATGAAAAATCGTAATCTGAAAGTAAAAATAAACTTCCCTATAAATAATAATAAGGAGCTAACATAAAATTATAAAAAGATATATCACGCTTTTCACCATTGAGATAAAAATCGAGAGTGTTTTTCTTGTCTTCCCCCAATTTAAATCGTTAGAAATCTCTCTCTCTCTCTCTCTCTCTCTCTCTCTCTCTCTCTCTCTCTCTCTCTCTCTCTCTCTCTCTCTCTCTCTCTCTCTCTCTCTCTCTCTCTCTCTCTCTCTCTCTCTCTCTCTCTCTCTCTCTCTCTCTCTCTCTCTCTCTCTCTCTCTCTCTCTCTCTCTCTCTCTCTCTCTCTCTCTCTCTCTCTCTCTCTCTCTCTCTCTCTCTCTTCCTTATTATAATTTACTGAAATAATTTCATCAAATATTAAATTGTTAAATTCTTTCTCTTGAATCATTTTCATTAACTTTGCTTTAGTTTCTACGCTAAGAATACAATCGGAAAATATTCCTATTACAATAATTTCATGATTTTCCGAGAGGCATTTATTTATATGGTTAATAAACCATGAAAAATTGTGTTTTTCCTTAAAATATAATTTATCGTTTTTCTTTATAGGATTCATCAATTCCGCATGATAAATTAACATAAATTTTTAAGATCATTTTTATCATCAGTGCTAAATCATTATCTTGATAATAATGTTTAACTATATTGATTATTTCACAAATAAATAATAATTTAATAATCATCAGCGCTCTCATTACCATATATTTTCCGTATTTAAAATCGCTGGGTAAAAATATTCTATCTACTTTCTTTTGCAAAGGATCATCCATTTTCGCCATAATTTCCAAAGTTTCGTTGATGGCATTTAATAATAATATTAAAAGATATTTTTTCAAATTATGAAACGATGATAATTTTCTATTAGAATTGATATTGTTTATTTGAAATGTTAAAGGAACGTAATGGTTAATCATTTCCAGATTTGTTTAGAATATAAAAATTGCTATTTCCAATTATTGTGGTGGAAAAGATCACCGCTTCCGAAGATGTATTGAAAAAAAATATCGTCATTCTCGATATTGTCGATATGAAGATATTAATTAAATTTATTCCATTTTTTATCTAAGATAAATGATGACAACGACGAAGAATCCTTTTCAAATTTTTCTAAAAGAATAGTTTTCATTGATTTTATTTATTAGAAATCACAAGATCTATTTAAATAACTATTTTTTTTATTGTTATTAAAAAAACATTTATATATAATATTTATGTAAAAAAGAAAAGATTAAAATATATAATTTTTTTTTAAGTAAATATGGCTACGGCAGCAAAGTTATCATCATCAGAATAAAAAAATCCACAGAATTCAAATCGAGTTTACAATTTTGGATCACGATAAGTGCGACGCGAGATATTTTTTACCCGGGCATCGCCTTTTAACATATGGAAGTTACTGTCGATTTAATATAAAAAGAGCACAAGATGGATATATTTATCCATTTTCCATCATGCTTCCTTCAGAAACAAATCATATTACTAATGAATGCATATACCAAAGATCAAAGGATAATCCAAATAATAATCATAAAATCGTCAAATAATGAAGTTCAGGGTGATATTGATGAAAATCACGTATGTGAAGATATTATTGATTCTTATCAACAAATTTTTTAAAAAGGATACATTTGGAAATATTCATAAGAATTTAGTTAATTTATATGGGTTAGAACAAGTCTCCTTTGTAATAAAAAAATTCAGAAATGAAAATATTAGAGAGAAAACATACCTGAATATTTTGTCCTTAATTTATCTAACCGATGTTTATAGCAATTTATTAGCGCATAATACGAAGTATCACCACGATCAAAATATAGAGTTAAGAGGTGGAGAAAGATTAAGGGATACTAATGAAAATGAGGAAAATCAACAGATGGAGGAAGAGGAAAAGAGAATTAATTGTGAAATTGAAAAACAGTCTTTAAATTATTTACATGTTGAATCTTTATCACAGTTAAATATAAATTTTGACATATTAAAAATGACAGGTTTAATTCATGGTAGTATTTCGAATAAAAAAGAGCAAATAATATATTCATAAATATAAAATATACAAATAATAACACATACTACTATTGTGAAGAATGTCGAGCCAGAATTAAAGGCTATGCGTTCTCAATGATTTAAAATTATGAAAATCAAATTGGTTTTCACAAAAAGTTCGTCGCCGAATTATACGAATTGTTAAGAGAAGCTCACTTAATGGCTAATTTTTTTTAGATTATTTTTTTAATTTGTATATAAAAATTATACAAGAAAAGCTGCATTTTAAGTTGTTTTTTTTTTCAATATTTATGACAAAGAGTTACTTTGCTGTTGTGCGTGTCCGAATTTATATTTATGTTATTCCTCATATGAAATTAAATATTATTCGGGTTTAATGCTATTATATTTCGGTTTAATATCTCGCGAAGATCTACTCATTTTTTGTACGGACTATATTGAATACGCAGGTGTAATCTCTGAGATATTAAATACGTTTGAAAGTAAAAATAACCTTATATTCAAAGATGATATAATAAATAAACATTTTCAATTTCTAAGAGAATTTCTATCTGGAATATTCTTCCCTTTTTTATGAAAGGAGAAACTTATTACGATTTAATAAATCATTTTTTAACTTTTATCGACTCTCAAAAGAGGGAACCTTTGAAAAGCGCAGAAACCTATTTGAATTACAAAAGATTTATAACTGAAAAGAAGAATAGACAATACCAATTATTGTTATAAATTCCTCCTCCTCCTCCTCCTCCTTCTTTTTTGTCACTAAATCAGAATATGAATGCCCCTTCTATTTTACTATTCATGACATTCTTAATTATTTTATCACTATTTTATTAATTTTATCTAAACGATATTATAAATCAGATCGGGGAAAGAAAAACTAAGAATTTACACGATATTACCGCTAAACATGTAAAAAATACAACCAATTTAACGCCTCAAATTTTAAATCGAGAACTAAAAAAACGTAATTGAGATGGCTTCAAGATCAAATGTTTCTTTTGCATCCGATAGACCATGAATGGTCTTTTGCAGTCTCCTTCTTTTCTTATGTTCTTATATTACCAGAGACGGTAATATTTGCAATTTGCCGAGATATTCAGGTTCTGAAAGTATTAGTTGTAAATAAATTTCTCATAGAAAATGGCAAAAAGAGAAAAAATGATTTGCAAATTAATAATAATAATATTATTGAAACGAATAAAGAAAGACATTCCGATGAAGAAAATATTTGGAATATTAAAGAAAGAATTAAATATATTCGTAAGAGTAAAAAATTATCTAGAAATACTTTACTACAATGTTCTTCGCCATTATTATTATTAAATGCTAAAAAAGATGATTGCCTTTCAATTTGCAAATGAAAGAATGCTATTTTGATTAGTAACACCCAAGGATTATACAGAAATATGTGGTTAAATAGTAAAAACAAATATTGCTATGTTCCACGAAGCAAAAGAGATTTGCATTATTTTCAACAACAAAAGGATAATAATCAACAAAGTGAGAACGATGATGATAATAATAAGTCTAAAACAAAGAATAATAATAATATATGTAGTAATGTTACCGGTATGTTAATTTATACTGATTTTTCACATTGGAAATGTCATTGCAAATATTCAATATTATTTAATGGTCAAAGTTGCGTAGAAAATATGTCGTGTTGTTATAATTCTTCAAAATATAAAGAAAGTGGAGGGAATTGGAAATACGATAATTATTTAAAGGATATTAATAATGACGCTAAAATAATGCATCATTTGGATATGCTAAATTCTACCATGGTACAAAAATTAAATAGAGCGTCTGTCGATGAATATATACCAATGATTAACGATCCAGATTTCTTTTTGAAAAACCAAATCAAATGCGATTGTGAAAATAGTATTGATATTTTGGGGAATAAATTACTTAATATTTCACAATCCGCTTTTAAATATTTTAAATATAACGAATGTAGCGTTAATCCGTGTAAATTAACGTACATTGATGATAAGTTTGTAACATATGATAACTCAAATTTTTCTTGTCGTCCACATAAAAACTCATATAATGTGATTTTAAACGACGAATCGACCCTTTTTGCAGGATTAGTACCGATATTAGGGTTAAGACCGAAAAGTGTTAATCCAACTTCTACTTCGCATACTTTAAAGTTCAATGAATCATTACGAAATGAAGCGACCGAAATGATTTCCTATTGTTACCCCCCCCCCCCGAATGATAATCACACCAACCTAAAAAAATCCGTAATGTATTTACCGGTGGAGCAAATCAATATTCCTGAATATTTGATTAAAAAAAATTTAGTGAGTTTGAAATTCTTTTTAGGGCCACCGGCATTATATAATCATTTCGGCGATTCTATTTCAATTATAAATTCTAACGCTATTGTAAGTTAAACCGCATTTTATGTTCATCCCGTAGAAAATGTATTGGCTAATTTTCCACCGCAAAATCCAATAGATTACGATTACTCTTTAATCAAGCTCTTGAAAACTCGAGGATAATTTCGAAAAATGTAATAGGTGGACTTGAAACATTAATGCATTCTTTATTTTACAAGAGGAGAAGGAGAAAATGACGATGATATAATTTATAGATTAACTCGAGAAAAACATTTAAAGATAATTAAACATTATCAATTAGCGGATTTTTGGTTTAAAAACAAATACCTTTCAAAAAATACTATTTATAACAGCGGAGAATTATTGCAACACGGTTTAGAATTTACTTAATTTAAAAAAATAATGAATACTTTAAATTTAGAATCATCATGTATAACACCTATTAATCTTCATACTGTATTTTCTACTCCTGGAAAATTTAAACCAAATCTCGAAAAGAATAATTTAACCACGACTATTTTATATAATAAAATGCACGATATGACTACTTCTATAATGTGGCACTCATTAACGCAGTTTGACTAACCGCATTACAGTTTTCAACAACTGTGACTAGAATTGCAAAAATTTCTACCTAAAATATGTGTTCTTTGGACCAATTTTCCCCTCGGTTCAACCAAACTTTTATGAAAATTTGCCAGATTAGACGGCGTGCAATGTTAATCGCGCCAATAGATTTTCGGCTGAGAAAGGTTCCTCCTCTTCTGCTGCTGCTGGTAGAACGAGATTTGACGACTCCGTTATGTGGGAACATTTTCTGAGTCCACGAATCTCCTTCTTTTCTAACCCTCCTCCACTGCCCTCTGATGTATCGATTAACTTGACGACCATTACCTTGTCAACTGCAATTTTTTTATCAATAGGGCAAGCCTTTTACTGATTTTTCAATAAATTTATCTACAGTGGCGGCAACAAAAAAAGTGACATTGAATATTGGCAATAGAAATCGATACATAAAATCGCTTTCACGATTTTACTTGCCAACAAGCCAATGAAAAGGGGCGGGGCTTATGCCACGAGTGGATGACTCTCCTGAGCTAAGACAACAGAACTGCGCTTTATTGGAACTCACCGTCTCGTTTGAGCTCGTACAGTGAGGTTTTGGTGTACAACGCTCCAGCGTGCTGATTTCCTGCATTCGTGCCTACATTTGACGTGCTATAACTTCTGTGCAAGTGGATACAATGGGGCGGAAAAAGCTTTCTATGACAGAGAAAAGCCGTGCCTTGACCCTATTAGAGCAGGGAAAGTCTTTTATTGATGTAGCAGCAGATTTAGGAACCTCAAGAAATACGATTTATCGCCTAAAACGGGCAGCTGAGTTATTCCCACCAGGTACCATACCAAAGAGGAAGGAGGGCACTGGTGCAGCTAGGAAGACATCTCCAAGGACTGATAATATCCTAAGGCGTGAAGTGATGTCAGACCCTTCTGTAACCTCCGCTTCAATCAAGAAAAAACACCCAGACCTTCTCCAGAACGTCGCCCTCAGGACCATCCGTCATCGCTTACAGAAGGACTTAGGCCTACCGGCTCGCCGCGCTGCCAAGAAGCCACTTCTTAACAAGGCTATGAAGATGAAAAGGCTCAATTTTTGCAAGACCTATAAACATTGGACAGCTGCCCATTGGAAGAAGGTGATGTTCAGTGATGAGAGCACCTTTAGGCTGGTCAGAGGAGAGTCAGAGATCGTGCGTCGTCCCAGCAATGTGTCTCGGTATGACCCAAAATATACCGTGAAAACTGTGAAGCACCCTGATAGTGTGATGGTGTGGGGTGCCTTTAGTGGAAACAAGGGCAGAGGAGGTCTGTACTTCCTTCCCAAGAATGTAACCATGAGGGGGACTAACTATCTCGAAGTTTTGAAGCAGCACATGCTGCCATTTTGGGAAATTCATCGGTGTGAATTTTTCATGCATGATGGTGCCCCTGCTCACAGGTCCCAGTTAGTAAAAAGGTTCTTCAATGATAATAATATTAGTGTTTTGGAGTGGCCTGGTAATTCCCCGGACCTAAATCCTATTGAGAATGCTTGGAATCTGATGAAATCCAAAGTTCAAGAGACAGCATCCGGCAGCATCAAGGACCTGATAGAATCACTGAAGAAGATCTGGGTTACGATCGACCCCACCTACTTCGCAAACCTCGCTGAATCAATGCCCAATCGACTCAGAATGGTCATCAAGTGCAAGGGCAACATGACCAAGTATTAACTTTCATGAAATATTCATAATAAAATATGTAAGTTACATTTTTCTGTTTCATTTTCTCCGAATTGTCACATGTCACTTTTTTTGTTGCCGCCACTGTACAACACTGTGTTTCTTTTGATAGACTAGAAACCTAAAACGTCTTAAATTCCTGATTGCAGCTAATTTTCAAATTTCGTTGTAGTTTTCGATATATCTTCGAGTGTAATCTGTCAATTTTTCAGATGGATACATGTTTTGTACGGCAGTTTTATCTTCGGGTGACATTTTTTAAATTTTTTTAACTTATTTATTTTTGAATCGTGATAGTATCGCCCAGAAGTGAAGTTTCTTACGTTTACCGACAACTCGATAACTATGTAAAGTTACCGTCTTTGTTTTCGAATGAAAATTTATCTAATTCAACGCAGTAAACACAGTTTGTAATGCCTGGATTTTTTTACAGTTTTATTATTGTTTTAAGGTTGTTGTTTTTTTTCTTCATTTTTAAAGTATCTAACGCAAGCATAAATACCGTCCGTGATGATAGTTAACAAAATTCCACAACCCTTTTTGTTTTTTAGCCGGAATAAGTTTGTTTAATTGGACATATCAAATACATTGTTCCATATTTCCTATTTTTTCGTCTTAACTTTCTTTTTTTCAAAATATTTATATAAAGCTTCAACTCTGACATTATCAATTCCAATATATCTATATTTGTTATCAGCTTGAGGAACGACTGAAACTTTTTTCAAATAACTCTATCTTGTTCCATTTGAAGCAAGTACCAAATGCGCTCAAATCGATTCATTTTTATTAATTCTTTGACGTTCATAATTTCTTTTTTTGTTTTTCGATCAAATTTATATGTATATTTTTTTTAAATCCATCATTTTCTCTTTAACGACGAATGCCGTACCGTAATATTATTGACTATTTTTTTCCAAAATTAACTACAATGCTCTAGAACACGCAGATAAACACGCGTGTATCATACCTCTCTTTTTTAATGCTAAAATACAAGCCTTGTGTTGAATTTTATGATGATTGTCAGGGTCTGTCATCATGAAGATTGAGTTTGGAATTTGATAGAAATTGTGTTGTAATCGTGAGGGTGTCGTTCTTTCGTCTGGAATCCTTTCGATACAAAATCACGTTTCCACATTTCTTCCATCAATTTACAGAAATTCGTCTTCAAATAATAAATTTTTATTAGGTTGGGCTTTGTAATTGTGGTGTTTATTTTCTTCCAGAACAGTTCTTTCTAATAACAATTGGTTAATTAAAGAATTTCATAATGAATGAAATTATCTTATGTTATTTTTTTTTAACTTTAATAATATTAGTTTACGTAATTTATAATGTATTCGCTGCAAAAGTGCAGAGTGATTATGTTTTGTTATCCAAAATGAGACCTTTTTATACAATTCCAATTAACAGGAGAAGAAAATTAAAAGTAAACGCAACAGATTTTTTAATTTATTCAGCTGTTTTTAACAGAATAAAGGAAAATAATAGACATAATATGTCTATTTTTTTTTTAACTTTAATACATTATTCTCTCTTCTTAGCGAGTAAATTTTTATGAAAATTAAAGAAAAAAAAATTTCCCACAGATGGCAGTTTAAACAATACAGTTCAA
Organism: Ceratothoa steindachneri; assembly: GCA_963969495.1. NCBI lineage: Eukaryota > Metazoa > Arthropoda > Malacostraca > Isopoda > Cymothoidae > Ceratothoa > Ceratothoa steindachneri. The sequence continues at coordinate 70,643,929 of OZ018338.1, read as the reverse complement.
AAATTTATCTTTGATGAAAATATCACAAATGAATATATCCAAAACATTTTATTTGAAAAAGAAAAAATCGATTTATCTAAAAAGATACATCATAAATCATCAATTTTATCAAAATAATGAGAATAGAATTTTTTTTAAATTATAACACATTTTGGATAGTTGAAATTCGCTGCACTGTAGGCGATGTGAAATTCTTTCTTATCTTTTACCAAATTTTCAATAAAGTTATCTACCTCACTGTTTCTTTTGGTAGACTAGAAACCTAAGACGTCTTAAATTCCTTATTGCAGCCAATTTCCAAATTTCGTTTCGCACAAAAATACTAGAAAGAGCGCATTTGATGTTATTTTTTTATTATTCTTACTTGCGACAAAATCAAGTTTTCTCTTTTTGTCCTTCGAAACATCCGAAACAAGTTCCTTCGTCGATATCGATCTTTTAACAATTTTATTAAAATTATTACTTGTATCATTGTCCTTAATTTTGAAAAAGTTTAAAAAGGTTGTTATTATTAGCATGAAAAATGAAAATTTTTGAAAATAAATTAAGAAAGATTTATCAATCTCGTCGAAAAAGGAAGTTCATTTTTCTGATTTATCAAACCTTAATAATCATTTATTAAAGGTTTCTTAAAATAAGATTAACGTGTTATAACCTCTGATTTTTTATCAATAATGAAATAAAAAAAAAATATTTTACTGCTTTTATACTCACGAGTGAGAGCGGCAAAAATTTCTAACCAAAATGTATGTTCTTTGAACTAATTTTCGCTTGCCAAGACTTCCTATGATTTTCTTCCAAAATTGGAGATAAAATAAGTGACGACTCACGTATTCGTATCTGAAATCTTGCCTGATCCGCGGCATATATATGTCATATTCCTTTGCGATCAATATCGAGGGCATCATAAATTTTTACATTAACGTCAAATCTTAATTTTTTATCAATAATAACATGATTAAATATATATTTTTTTCAAAATACCTCTGATATTTTTTTCGTCGATAACCCGCAATTCCATTTTTGAAAAGTTTTAATTAACTTAAGGGAGGGGCCCGCTTGGATATCTGTCTTAACTCCGTAGATAAAAAATAATTTACTGCTTTTTTTTACTCACGAGTGAGAAAGTAATTTTGGGGGGACAAAACTTACGAAATCAGTAATTTTCTTGGGTATAACTGATAAAGAGTGATAAAAAAGCAGGGGTCGCCTTGATCTCCTCGCCCTTTCAATGTATTAATTAGGATAAAAAAATGGTAAACTTTTAATTTTATTAATATAATAATAAAATACGCCTCCACCAACAAATGGCATCAAATAAATGATAGCAATTGCCCCCACCTTGCCGCAAACTGCTGTGGCGTTCAACCTTTTTATTATTAATAAATACACCAAACTCTTTTGTGTGCAACTTGTTTAACTTGTTTCAATTGTTGTAACTAATGAAAATTTATTCTCAAATCCGGCAAGAAAAATATGAAAAAAGTGACAGTAGAGAGGAAGAAAGGGTTAGAAAAGTGAGAAAAATTAGGTATATTAGACACTCAGGAATCTAGAATCTCGAAATCCGGCTAGAAAAATATGAAAAAAAGTGACAGTAGAGGGGAAAGAAGGGTTAGAAAAGTGAGAAAAATTAGGTATTTTAGACACTTCGGAATCGAAAATCTCGAAATCCGGCTAGAAAAATATGAAAAAAAGTGACAGTAGAGGGGAAAGAAGGGTTAGAAAAGTGAGAAAAATTAGGTATTTTAGACACTTCGGAATCGAAAATCTCGAAATCCGGCAAGAAAAATATGAAAAAAAGTGACAGTAAAGAGTAGGGAAGGGTTAGAAAAGTGAGAAAAATTAGGTATTTTAGACACTTCGGAATCGAGAATCTCGTAATCCGGCAAGAGAAATATGAAAAAAAGTGACAGTAGAGAGGAAGGAAGGGTTAGAAAAGTGACAAAAATTAGGTATGTTAGACACTTCGGAATCGAGAATCTCGAAATCCGGAAAAAAATATGACAAAAAGTGACAGTAGAGAGGAAGGAAGAGTTCGAAAAGTGAGAAAAATTAGGTATTTTAGACACTTCAGAATCGAGAATTTCAACACATTTGTCTATCTAACTTTTCTATCGAAAAACATAATCACTGTTCTATCCATTTTTCTATCTAGAAACTTACCCAAGTACCCATCACCTTTTTTTTTTCAAGAATTCCTTGTTCAGAACCTTTACTTGTTATTGTCGAAACTCTCCATTCTATAAAAAAGAAAAAAATGAATATTTAACAGTTTAAAGAAAAAAATGAATATTTAACAGTTTAATTAAAAAAATATTATATTTCATATTTAAATCATAAAATATACTTTTTTGATGAAGTATTTGTTGTAAAAATCCGTTTACATTTCTTTCTCATTTTCTGTAGTGAGAGCAGTTATCCTTAATTCATCTCCCCTCGACTTCGGCTGACACGATGAGCGATAAGAGTGAGGCTCGAACATGTTAAAAAAAATTGAAAGGTTACCGAGTGCATCATAAAAACTATAAATTTTACAAATCCTTTGGTAAAAATACCATTCCTTAGTTGGCGACGTTAAACGCCCGCTTGATATACAACCGCAAAGGGATAGGAAAAGAAACAAGGAAACAAATATATTTTTTTACTTATTCACAAAAATTAGATTTCGTAAAAACTAAGTGTCGTACGATATTCAAACCAAAAATAATTGATAGAGCGGCTCAAAAAACCTAAGAGAAAATGACAATGAGATTAAGAACTTTTTGTCCTCGTTGCTATTTCTTTTTAAGTATGAAGGAATTATTCGATTTAAAAAAATGAACCAGTTATGAGGCTCCCCCAGCCCCATAATCTATCAAAAAATCAAGATTCTGCCATATATTTAACGCCAACAAACGAGGGCGTTTGTTTCATAAGAGCCAGTTTTGGGCTTATAGCTCCGTACAGTTTGGTCAAAAAGAGGCGAGACCCACATAATTCGAAAGAGCGAAAATTTCTACACTAGAAACATGCCTCGAACTCCTTCCTGCGATCATTTAAGGGAAGAATTGTCCCCGAGAGTGACAAGGCCTACGCCTAAGTCTATCGTTTTAAAGATTCAATCGCTAATAGATTCTAAACTATTAGAGCTATTTCAATGAAACTTGGGGTACTAGTGTAGTGTCGTGCGCTTTTTCCAGTGGTATACATCCCAGATGGCTAGGAAATATCCCGTGATATTCATCGATTTTCGCTGCGTTTTTGATGGGCCGTTTTGTTTTTTTTTCAAAATATGGTGCTGCTATTGCGCCTTTGGAGTATTTTACGGTATAGCTTATTAAAGTACATCCTACTTTCTATCCGGAAGTCTTTATCCCGTAACGATTGGCTTTTGTAGTTATCGAGATATACAAGTTTAAACTTAACTAGTATCGAAAATTCTGTTAAAAATGGCAAAAAATCTGCATTAAAACGCTATTTAAAGGTATTTAAACATGAATGACACGTGTAATTAATACATATTTAGATAGATCTAATGATCGTCTTTCGATTTCTGTTTATTTCATTAACATCAAATGTTATTCGAAAAGATATACTCGATAAACCAGCTCAAAATCGACCAAAATGGACATTTTTTAACCCCAGGGCCAATTTATTAATTAATAAAATTTTAAGAAATCGTCTCAGAATGTTAAATTTAGTATATTCTGATTGCCCTTTTTATCATATTTCGATATATATATATATATATATATATATAGATATATATATATATATATATATATATATATATATATATATATATATATATATGTATATATATATATATATATATATATATATATATATATATATATATATATATATATATATATATATATATATATATATATATATATATATATATATATATATATATATATATATATATATATATATATATATATATATATATATATATATATATATATATATATATATATATATATATATATACGGTAACATACGTACAAGCAGTAGTTCCAAAGATATGTACATTTAAACATAGTCCTATATCTCCCCCAAGCTAAGTCCGGCCCCCTTTTCGTTAAAAAATCACTTAAACTCAATCTTAACAAATAATGTATCATTGAAAAGGGGAAGAGTTCCTCTAATGTATATTAACTTTATACCTCAATCCGGCTATAAATGTAATTTTGGGGAGTACAAATGTATTTTGTCTGTCCTCACCGGAAAGAGTATTATATTCTCGTAATTCCTAGGTTAATATCCGGATAGAGGACTTCTTCCCCTTCCCAGCGATACTCATATTGTTGATCTACACTCAGTAGCTTCCGAGATATACTGTTTTAAACATAATACTATCACTCCCCCCAAAGTCCCCCCGGGGACCTACTCCCACCTCGAAACTCATTCAGAAAACCCAACCTAACTCGGTAACTCTTTGCCTCAGGACATCGAGTAAAGCATTGTTTGGAAGAGAAAGAGCTGCTCTATTACATATTACATTTGTCTAGAAGAGGCTTTCCTCTTTCCAACGATACCCATATTGTCCAGCTGCGACTAGTAGTTTCCGAGAAACAGGCGTTTACAGACAGACGGTCTTATCCCCCCAAACTAGCTTCCGCACACATTTGCTTATACCTTAACTAAAATGCAGATATCTCAATAGATATTCATCGACTAACCTATCGTTGGAAAGGTGAGGAAATCCTCTAGCAGGTATTAACATCATAGTGAACTTCTAGTGTTTTCACGGTTTTGAGGTCAAATTAACTTCTGTCAATCTTCACCCTCCTTATATTATAGACTTAACCTTAAACGGTCGATTTCCTGATAGTGAATCTTCTCCTCTTCCCAACGATACTCATATTGTGTTTCTGTACCCAGTAGTTTCCGAGTTATCCTATTTTAAACCTAGTACTATCGTTTCCCCCCCTAGTCTCTCCCGCAGATGAACTCCGACCATTACATACCTTCAAAAAACCTTGAATAAATCGGTAATTATTCATTCAAACTCATCGAGTAAGGTATCGTTGGAAATAGGAAGATATTCTCTATAAGCTGTGATACATAGCAAACATTAATTTATTGTTTGGGGGAGGGGGGCTAAATTGATTTGTGAGGGTCTCACGACAATTGAAACCGGAATTGCTCCTTCTAAGGTGTACTTTAAAGATAGAAGAGGTTTTCTTCTTTCCAATGATCTCCATATTGTCTTCCTGCGCCTAGTAGTTTCCGAGAAACAGGCATTTCTTGGTAAACCTGAAATAAATCGGTAACTCATGGCCTCAGCACATCGAATAAGATATCGTTGGAAAGAGGACAAGATCCTCTATGAGTTGGTATATTGCAAATTTCCAATTTTTAATTTGGGAGTTTTCACCCTAAGACTTTCGTAGTTACACTATTCTTTAGTTGAATTATGAATAGATTAGCCTTTCCTCCGTCTAACGATACCCATAGTGCGTAGCTGCGCCTAGTAGTTCCTGAGCAATCAAGTTTTAAATACAGGTTAAAGTCCCGGAACAAGAGAAAGGGCCTCGGCAACTATGCCACGACGCGGTGGAAGTCCCCCTCGTCAAAGGCGGCTGACGGTGGAATGTACGCAGAAATAACACTATACCTCATATCTAAGTGCAGCTGCACAGCGACTGCCTGAAACGAGATATCTAAAGCAAAGTGAAGAACAGAAGCATCATCCCGGGTGTAAATCGCGCATCCTCCCGCCCGACCCAAATTTCGAGGTGGTGAGGTCGCAAAACCCTTATACCCCGCGAGGGTGGGCAGGCTGGACGCGCCCAGCATGGTCTACTGCAAAAACATAGCTAACAGGGAACATGAGGAGTCGAGCACCCGCAGCTCCTCCCAGTTGGCCCGGAGTCCGCGGCAATTCCATTGAAGGAATATGCCCTTCAGGCCCCAGCTCGGAGGAGATGCCGGAGCCCTCTTCGAAGAGAAGACCCTTACGGGAATGGTCGTATGCTTCACGGGAGCAGAACTCTGAGAGCTGTTGGCCGGACCATGTTGAAGGGGCTATCGCCTTTGAGTACTTATCGAGAGAGGTTGGGATCGCCATAAGTCTTTTCTTCCCTACGCCTCGAAAACTTAAGCAGGTGGGCTGTCCTCCTTTCGGAGGCAGCTTTAAGAACACCGAAAGATGGCCTCACTACCAACTTCAGGGGTTTTGCCTCCTGTGAATCTAACAACTCGGTGGAGGCACGCGGCCGTTTCGCTTCGCACGCCAGGTGAAGCAGGAAAAACCTTGGTTTTAACCGGGGCTGGGTTTGAACCCTTTATGCCGCCAATGCTGCCACTGCAGATTGTGGACAGCCAGAGCTTCAGGGACATGGTCCACACCCTCAACCCAAATAAAGAGGTACCCTCCAGGAGGACGCTGGGGAGAAGGATCCTCAAAACCTATGAGGAGATGGAGGAAACCCTCACCAAGAAACTAAGAAACAGTATTCAAATATTCTTACTATTGTATTATAAAATAACGCTATATATAGTGAATAATCAATATTGTATTATAATTTTGGATTTATCGGTCATCACCTTATTGGGCGATAAATTTATCGCCGATAAGGTTATCGTTATCGATTATCGTAATACATTTTTGCGTTATTGCGCCTACAACTGGAAGTGGGTCCCCCTCCATCTGAAGGGCGTGGTGGACGTAGACTTCGAATCTTCGCGCTGAACTTTTCCTGGGCTCCAATTTGGCTCGTCTGAGCTCGTCTTATTGCCCCAGAACTTTACCCAAAGACGCCGATTGAAGGTCTTCTCGTCTGTGATATACTCCCTAAATCTCTACATCCGCGTACCACACTCTCTTTCTCTCTCTCTCTCTCTCTCTCTCTCTCTCTCTCTCTCTCTCTCTCTCTCTCTCTCTCTCTCTCTCTCTCTCTCTCTCTTTCTCTCTCTCTCTCTCCTCCTGACATCTCCTCCGCTCTTAAGATAGAACTTCAGGAAGAAGTGACATCCCGGGTAAAAGGAGGGTTGTGCATAATAAATTTGCATTACAAAATAAGAATAAAAAAAAGAATATATGGTACTAAATTAAAAAAAGAACGCAAAATATAAATACCAATAGAGGGATTGGGAAGATATACATGGATCAATCATTGTCATAAAGAAAAGAACTAATTTACAATAACCACAATTATTAACAATTAATTTCCAGAGGGAGGCACATTGGCATCGGTTCCATAATAATTTAAAGTTAGTTTAACAGAAAGATATATACAAAAGGGGTACATGTTTCCTTAACCTAACAGAAATTTAGATTCAACATATATACAGAAAAAGAAATAGTAGGCTCAAGATTCGTTTGTAGGGGAATCCAACAGATTCCGGCTTAAACTGTCCGCCATACAGTTTTCGGAGCCTTTGACATAAAATATTCTGAATTGGAATTCCTGGAGGAACAAGCTCCAGCGCACTAATCCGCCATTATTAGTTTTAATGTTTCTGAGATAAGACAAAGGTTTCTGGTCTGTCTCTATTATAAACTCTTTTCCCACTAAAAACATTTTGAACTTTTGAATTTCCCAAATTATTGCGATGGCTTCTGGTTCAATCAGACTATAGTTTTTTCCGCGGGGTAACAACTTCCGACTGGCGTAAGCGATAGGAAAACTCTCGTTATTGTTCCCGTACTGGATTAACACACAACCTATACCATCATTGCTGTAATCCGTCCGGATACCAAATGGTTCGGAGGGATTGGGCAAGCGTAATATTTGGGACGACGCTAATTTACCTGAGTTGCTTGAAACAGTTGATTGACAACGGGGTCCATGAGAGTTGTTTTGGGGCCTTCCTTTTCAGGAGTTCGCACAGGGGAGCGGAAAGGGTGGCGTCACCAGTGACGCACATGTAGTAGTAAAAGTTACGGAAGACTGACTCGCTATCGTGGTCGAGGCAGTTGAGGTAAACGTCGATGCTTGACTATTCATGGCTAAGGTATGTGTGCCTTTGAAACTTCAGGTTAAGAAAAAAAAATAAGGAGGTTGAAGTAAGATGAAAACAAACTTACAGCAAAAAACAAAAACGGATTCCGGTAGTGAGAGAGAGAGAGAGAGAAGCAGCTGAGTCTGTGGTTGCCAGGCGTAATCATATCGCGTGAGGCGCGATATGATTGAGCTTTTTAAAATCTGTTCTGGGATGGATAAGTTGGATTTTAGCAAGTTATTTGAGTTGTAAGGTAGTAATAGGAATAGAGGTCACCACTTAAAAATTAAAAAACTGAGTTGCAGGTTGGATGTTAGAAAATATTTTTTCACCAATAGAGTGGTAGATCACTAGAATAGTTTGCCATCTGAGACGGTAGACAGTCCAAACTTGAATGTATTCAAACGCAGATTGGATGATTTTATGGGGAGGGAAGGTTAACTTTGGGGCATATTTTGGACTCATTCCTGTGGATGCAGTTTTTTATTATTGTATATTATAGCGTGCGAGAAGTGCAGGCGAGCGGTTTAAAAGCTTCGTTTGAATGAGTCTTTTTTGAGACTCAGGATGGCTGAGTGGATTCGCTGCTGGCTAACAGTGGTCCAGCGACGCGGGAAGCTGTTCACAACTCACCTACGCTATTATTTTTTATTTGCCCCTTTTCCTACTCCCCTTTATTTATAATGGTGCCCAGACCCGGGAAGGCGAGCGTTAGCCCTTGGATAACATTTCCAAACGGGCTCTCTTCATTTCTTCAAAATACGCTCCGGTTCAAGGAGGGGAGTTGTATAGCGTGCGAGAAGTGCAGGCGAGCGGTTTAAAAGCTTCGTTTGAATAAGTCTTTTTTTAGACTTGGATGGCCGAGTGGATTCGCCGCTGGCTAACAGTGGTCCAGCGACGCGGGAAGCTGTTCGCAACTCGCCTACGCTATTATTTTTTCTTTGCCCCTTTTCCTACTCCCCTTTATCTACAATGCTACGATTGATTTGGATTTTGACGAGTCTTGATGATGATGCTTTTTGTTTTTGACACATTCCTGTGTATGGTTTGAATTGTATATTGTAGATGCATGATCGGACACAATCTTATTGATTGTTTAAATTATATATTGTAGATGCATGATCTGACGCAATCCTATGGATGCATTTTGTGGGTGGGTTTTGACAGGTGTGGGTGACCTTTGATAAGCCCGTGTGGCTTTTGTCATCCGTGAAGTTATGTTATGTTATGTTATGTTATGTTATGACTTCGGATCGAGAGGGGCCTACCAGGTAAGTAAACAGATTCCCCAGGACCCAATCCAAGAATGCGATCTTATAATAATTTATGTTTGATTTCATTGTCATTTTCATTAATTTATATATTTCAATGATCATAATTTAAAGATAAAATATTCAGTAATTTTCTAGAGAATGATAATTTTGCTTGGCTAAACTTTGAGGTTAACCAGGTGTTACATTTTTCACTAAAATTTAATATCACGTGACTCATGACAAATGCTCCGGCGCAAAAGAAAAAAAAGCGTCGGCTCTCTCAGTTCTCTCAAAAAAGTCAACATCAACGTATTGTTAACAAAAGGTGTTCTGGACGTCTTTTTCAGTAAATTCATTGTTACAAGAGAAAGTTAATGATAGCTTACCCAAAATACGAAACAAGAGGAATAAGCTACTCCAGATGGCAACGATATTCTCTGGAACCAAATATCATAAATCCCTGCAAACAGTATTAGTCCTTTTCTCAAGGTAAGCCAATCATTTATCATTCTCTTTGCTCATGTTATGTTTAACTCATTAAAAGTTTTGACAGATGCGGATGACCTTTGTGAGGCGCTTGTGGCTTTTGTTATCCGTGAAGTTATGTTATGTTATGACTTCGGATCGAGAGGGCCCTACCGGGTAAGTAAACAGATTCCCCAGGACCTAATCCAAGAATGCGATCTAAAAACTATAGGCATAACACATTCACTTCATTATTTTGACTTGTTATTTTGTTTCGAAAAGCCAAGAGTATGGACTGAACATAAATAAAAGTAAAGTTTTAATTTTCAACATGAAATAAAACCAACACATAGAAAACCTAGAAGTAGTTAAAGTTATAAAGTACTTGGGAATAACCATAATAGACAAGAGAGATTGCTACAAGGAACACAGGAATAACATGATAAAAAAAGCCCAGACACTACTTACTTACTTTTAAAGAATCTTGTCTGCTATGGATGCAGCTAAGGTGACCTCACCCCATTCAGCACAACTTTCTGTTTCCTGTCTTTCAGCCATTCAGTTATCCAATTCAAAACTTTACCACATATCCCATGCATTTTTAATTTGTGAACTAGTCTCCTATGTAGAACCTTATCAAAAGCTTTGCTAAAATCTAAGTAAATTACATCAGCATTCTCTCCCTTTTCTAATTGTTTAGTAACATAATCCATAAAATCCAGTAAATCTGTTAAACACAATCTACCTTTTCTAAAACCATGCTGAGCGTCATTTATTAACCTACCATACTCTAGATGGTCAGAAATGCCCTTCTTAACTATCTCCTCAAGGATTTTACAAATAATAGAAGTTAAGCTTACCGGCCTAAAGTTATTTGGGTCCTCTTTACTTCCCTTGGTAAACATGTAGATTGACAGCTCGGCCGAAGAAGTAGATTTTTGTTTGTTTATATTTCGTTTACCCCTGCTTGAATATTCATGTGTGTTTCAGTCCTATTTCAAATATACACGGCGCCATTGTTTTTACCAAAATGCCTGAAAATAACCAAACGAAAAATGGTGTTTACTTACGCCATTTTTTTCAACAAAAATAATAACCAAATGAAAAACGCTGTTTACTTACTTCATTGCGGTGGGTATACTTCCGAAATAGCGATAAGGAAAGCCTATTTTGATCACAATAGTGAATAGCGACCTCTCTGTAGAAACTAAACCAATCAATCAACGTTTTTAGTGTAACCTTGACTTCATGGGACAGAACTTCTAATGTCAATTGGTTACTTAGAAACCAGTAAATAATTTGGGCGTTTGAGAAAAATGTGCCATTCAATGCTGATTTTTTTAAAAAATGGCACCCACTTGAGTCGCGTTTAGTTTAAGAACATCTAAATTCAAAATGCTGGGTAATATCTAATGCCTGGCCACAAATCTCGCAATCAATCTTGATTTTAAGTAAATTATGAAAGTCTAAAAAGGTTAAAAATTTATCTTGATCCGAAAATAAAGTTAATATTTCGGCAATTGACGACGGACACTGTTAACAAACAGATTCCATTTTCAAACTGCGTAAAAGGAGTCTTTACTCCACCTAAATAGCTAAAAAAAGTAGTTCCTTTAAACGATCTAGCTAAGTAGATTTAAATGTATAAAAAAGGTAATAAAAATAATAAAATGGGGAAAAATATATTGATAAATAAAAATGACTCCAAATGAGGATAATAAAAAGATATTAAGTGAGAAACAAAATAAAAATTCGAATTAGTCATTTCTGACATCAGACCCCACCCCCACCCCCATTATAATTTGCAAAACGAGTAAAGGTGATGTGGAGCTGTGCCTCCCCCCCATTGATTGATGGGGGGGCGCATTGTAGGGTGGTCCCCTCATTGTATTTACCCCCATACAAGCAGTCCCTAAAAATTTACTCCAAAAATGTGAAACATTTTTCGAACACCCAGAAAACGATTGCGGCCATTGGACGTCCTAACGGCGAGCTCTCGATTCACTAGAATTTTTTTGGATAAGTTTTTCATATTTTTGTCATTTTTTTTGTTTGAAAAGTTGTGCAAAAGGTGTATTTAGAAAGGATTATAATTATTAACAAGTACAGTTTAAATAGGTTCTAAACTCGGTATTAATTGTGGTTATTTTGTTCCGGTGAAAAAGTGACTTTTGTTTACTTCGGCGGCCATCTTGATTAGCAGGTTTTAAACTTGCACGCACAAATTCGGGTCAAATTCTTGTTTGTAAGTTTTTGTTTCTATTATTGTTCTTGTTTAAGTATGGCTGACTGTTTAGATGTTGAGAGTATGCCTTTTGAAAGTAGTGTGTATGTAGTGTGCGATGTCTGTGGTGTAGAGAGGAGAGTGAATGTGTCTGAGTGCCGTGTATGTGCTTTGACTAAGGGGTGAGTCAATTACGTGCAGAATGCTTGAGACTGAACGATTTAGTGTCTGAAGTGAGAAGAGATGCCAGTGTACGTTTGAAGAGTCAGATTGGGACCAGGAGTGAAGAAGTTAGGCCTAGAACAGGGACTGGAGAGAAAGCGGTAAGTGAAGTAAGTGATGATGAGTGGTGGGTGAAAGTGAACAGAATAGATAAGTTAGGACTGGTCAGGTGTGTGAATGAGAGGGACATGGAACCTGTTAGGCTAACTAACAGATTTGATGCCTTGAGAGAGGAAGAATTTGAAAAAGATTTGTCTGGTGTGGCTGTGCCTGAAAGTAGAATAAGAGGTTGGGTGAGTGAGAGCAGGAGAGAGGGTAATACTAGGTCTAGAGAGAATAGGAGAATGACTGAGGTGATTGTGATGGGTGACTCTCAGATTAGGTATTTAGATAGGAAGTTGAGTGAAAGTAAATGGAAGGGAGTAAGAGTTTGTCTGCCGGGTGCTGGTGTAAATGATGTGTGTGAGAGGTATGATAGGCTGGTGTCTGGGTGTGAGAGGGAAGCAGTTGTGATTACACATGTCAGGGTAAACGACGGAAAGAAGGTGGGTACTTGTGAGTTACAACAGCGGTATAAAAGGCTGATTGAAAGGATATGTGAAAGTAGAGTAAAAGGCGTTGTTTCAGATGTGCCTCCGAGAATGGATGTGGGGATGGAATGGTTGTCTTGTGCAATGGGGTTGAATGAATATGTGAAAGGTTTGTGCGAGTAGTCAAGATTGGTGTTTGTAGATGTTTGGAGTGGGTTTTATGGGAATAAGGGTTTGTATGCGATGGATGGACTCCATCTGAGCCGAGATGGGGTTGAGGTTTTTTGGCTGGAATTAGATAGTGTTATTAGGTCTTTAAAGGCGGGGAAACTAGGTTTTGATAGTGGTCAGGAAAATTTAATGGCTTAAAGTGAGGCAGTGAAAGGAAGCAAACACAGATTTGTAGAATGTAGGTAGGCTAATGGAAGTGCTTTAGGGTTAAATTACTTGAGTAGTGATAGTGGTCAGGGAAATACAAGAGTACAGGGTTGGGGAAGGAGAGAAAAGAGATGCAGAGGAGATAGGCCCTCAGGTGCTTCAGGGATAGGTGGGCTGAGTTGTCTTTACATAAATGCTCGTAGTCTTAGAAATAAGAGGGATGAATTATTTAGTTATATCATTCATGAAGATATAGATATAATATGTATAGTTGAATCATGGGTTAATGAAAATATATTTAATGATAATGTCAGTAAATTTGAACTAGAGGTTTACACTATGTACATTAGTCAAAGGAGAGATAGGACTGATGGTGGGTTGATTATTTATATCAGAAATGGCATTTCTTAAAATCTAAATAACTCTATAAAGCAAGGAGAAGGTGAATCATTATGGATAGATATTAGGGTTAGTAAAAATAGGAAAATACACTTGGGAGCTTTTTATAGACCACCAGGACAGACTGATTGTATCGATGAGTTAATGATTAGGGAAATAAGTAAAGGATGAAAAGAAGATAGTTATTCTTGGTGACTTTAATTTAACTTCTGTGGACTGGGAAAATATGATAGGAAGAGATAGGGCAAGTTGTAAGTTTATGGAGTGTTTTGAGGATAACATTTTTACCCAATTTGTTAATAAGTCAACAAGGGGTGCCAATATATTAGATCTAATTCTTTCAAATGATGATAACTGGGTTCAAGGATTGACTGTAGGGGAATCATTGGGAAACGGTGATCATCAGATGGTTTGGTTTACTTTGCAAATAGTTAAGCGTAGAACAACACAAACTCCACAAAAATTCCAAATTTTTATAGGGGAGATTACAATAAATTACGCAACATGCTAAATCAGATTAGGTGGGATATAGAGTTCCATGGAAAGAATACTTATGAGATGTGGAATATTTTTAAGACTATATTAAACATGGTTGAGGAACAGTGTATGCCAATGAAGTCTATTACGAAGAAATGTAGATAACCATTATGGTGGAATCAAGAAATAGCTAATAAAGTTTCAGAGTAAAAATGGCATACCAGAGATTACAAAGTGAGAGAAGTTTAGATAATTTAAACCATTATAGGTCAACCAGAAATTAACTAAAAAAGATTATTAAGAAGACCAAAAGGACAGCAGAAATTTATTTAGCTAAAAATAATAATAAAAATCCGAAGAAATTCTTTAGCTATTATAGAATCAATAATAAAACTAACAGTGATAAAATAAGGCCTATTAGATATGAAGGGGTTTTGAAAGTATCTGATGAAGAAATAGTAGAGATCGTTAATGATCATTTTGCTTGAGTATCCCCCGTAAGGGGCGCGGCGATTTGCCATCCTGGCCGCCGTGCTGACGGGATTCAGCACCCCGTCCGACCCCAGCTTAGCCTCTTCTCCTTCCTTCAAAACACTTGTGTTTCCTCCCGGCTTCCTCGCTTTTCATACAACCTCTTCCTCAACTTTATCTGGTCAGCCTCTAAATTCACAGGGTAAATGCTGACCTTCTTCTCAGCCAACCGTCCCTGATTGGGGCTAAGAGGGAAGGGAACAATGTTCTCTAACCCATGAGCTCCGGTCTGGGGTAGTTTTTAACAACCTGCTTCATCCCCACCCATACCTTCCTCACATCCCCTTTCCTTCTAACTTCACACTCTATCAATTTTTTTACGCCGTGACCAAGGTGGAGCCGCCATGCTGAGGGACTGCCAGGCCACCAGGCGGGAGGGGTGGTCCAAAATGGCGGCACCTGACTCTGCCTGGTCCTGTACGCACCCCTTGCAGAGCGAGTTACTGCGAGGGGTGATAAGCTATTACTTCCCGTGGAACAAATAGGGTCACCATGCCCATGGATGAAAATATAAATAAACACAAATCTCTCCCTAATTCCCCTTGCTCATCAACGGAGCCGCCCTCGGGCAGCTCCACAGAAAAAATGGAGGTCCCCCCCTGTGCTTGCGCAGGGGACCTTCCATATTTCTCTAACCGGAGAGGAGGCTTACTCCTCTCAATCGCCTACGGGTGTAGGGGTCTCCCCCTCACCCACTTCTATGGAGGTGCTTTGGGGCACCTCCCTTTTTCCAGCGGCAGTCCCCTCTTTTCTTTCCAAGGGGACTGCCAAGAAAGCCAGAAGGCAGCTCATAGCCGACCGCTTCCCAGTGAAGCGGCTTGGTAGGGCAAATCCCATTAGGGGGAAGAGGGAAGCCAGGCCCCTTCGGTCGCTTCCCTCAAAAGACCTGCTGGCCAGAATATTAAACCTTGCCCGGGTCAAGGCCTGTGCCTCCCCAGACATGGCTGGTGATGCTGCCAATGGGACCTACGATGTCCTGGGAGGGAATGGCCAACTGGAGGCCCCTCCTGTGATAGAGATGGTCCTTGAGGCAACCCAGCCTCATACGGTAGGGCCTTCCATGGGGGGGAATCGAGGCTCGGCGCCAAGTATCGAACCCCAACCACCCTGTGAAAGGTCCTCCTCAAATAGCTGGGGTCTCCGAGGCAGTCCAAGGGGTTGAGGGATCTCCTCCAACCTGTGCCCCTGCGACCACCAGGAACTTTTCCATTTCGGAGAAGGACCTGGCTGAGGCCAGTCCATCTGGCCTATGGGCTTCTGCCGGTGGAGGGGAGAAGCGGGTTCATTCCCCGCCCTCCTCTCCTAAAAAAAAAATAAGAAAATGACTCGGGGCTGCTCGCCATCCGCAGTGGCTGCGGGGACGAATGGGTCTGCTGCCACTTTTGTAGGCGACCAAGCCAAGATCGGCACATCCAGCCCCTCTTCCGTCTCCCCCTCCCACCCGGGTCCGGAGCTCCCGACTATGACTAAGACGAAAAGAGCGCAGGGCGGAGTCTCGATAACATCGGGCCCCTCAATCAGAGGCAACCTGGCGCTTTCGAGCCCTCTGGCTTTAAACGCTTCCTAGTTACTCGCTCCACTGATGGCAGCATGTTGGCCAAGGGCAACATGATGCATCAAAGGAGAGCATTAGCTAGTGTAATTGGCAGAGAGCCGAAGATGACCCGTTTCTCGGGCGGGAGCCTTCTGGCGAATGCGGCGAATCCCGCCGAGGCGGCCAAGATAAGTGCTCTTCGGACAATTCATGGCACCCCGGTGAGTGTGACGCCGCACTCTATACCATGAACTTTGTGAAAGGAGTAGTTTATGGGAGGGAACTCGTTGACTACTCCATAGAGGACATCACCTTAGAGCTGGCCGACTATGGGGCGGTCATGGTCGAACGTGTGATGAGAAAACAGTGAGGGGCCTCGAGACCCACCCCTACACTCTTCGTCACGTTCGAATGTGACAAGCTCCCTGAGTCAGTGCGTGCCGGTTGGTACCACTGCCGCGTAAAGGCATTCGTGCCACTGCAGCGGCGGTGTCATTGCTGTCACCGCTTCGGCCATACGAATCGTTCTTGTAGATGTGCAAAGTCAGGGTCACCCGAAGTCTTTGTAAATTGCTCCAAGGCCGCAGACGATAAGTCTAAATAGTGCGTGGCCAAGTGTTTCAACTGCGGAGAGCCGCGCTCCGCTTCTTCGAAGCAATGTGGTGCATATCTCCTCGCGAAAGAAATCCTGGCCGTTCAGGCCCAGGATCGACTCTCATTCCGCGAGGCTAAGGACTTGATCCTGGCGCGCTCGGCTCTGTCTGGGATGTCTTCTTCCTCAATAGTTAGTAAGGCACCCTCTGCTCTGGCCCATCCAGGCAAACGAGCACGATTGTTTCCGCGCCCATTCGGGGCCCTTCTGTGGGCTCTACACAACCCGGGCGCTTCCCTGGTAAAGCTGGCGGCAAAAAGGGTTCATCCCCAGCCCCGGCTAAAACCAGGGCTCCCCTCTCTCCCCCCAGCGTGACCGTTTCCCGTAAGGCGAAACGGCCACGCGCCTCCACTGAGTCGTTAGACTCACAGGAGGCAACACCCCTGAAGTTGGTCGCCATGCCATCTTCCGGGGTTCCTAAAGCTTTCCCTCGAAAGGAGGACAGCAACAAAGGAGCTTCGGCTTCTTCGCCCACGCCTAGTGGTGGACCGAGTGGCTCGGACATGGTGGTTCCTCGAAAAGAGGTGCACCCGCCTCTGAAGCCCCAACGCCCGCTTAAGGTTTCGAGGCGGGTGGATGAAAAGACTCGCATGGCGAGCCCAACCTTCCCCAATAATTCCTCGAAGGCAACAGCGCCTTCAGCGCTTTTTTCCGGCCAACAGCGCCCAGGGTTCTGCCTCCGGGAAGCGTACGGCCATTTCCGTAAGGGTCTTCTGGTTGAAGAGGGCCCCCGCGTCTCCTCCGAGCTAGGCCTGAAGGGCATATTCCTTCAATGGAATTGCCGTGGACTCCGTGCCAATTGGGAGGAGCTGCGGAGGCTCGTCTCGCCCCGTTCCCCGTTAGCTATTTTTCTTCCAGAGACCATGCTAGGCGCGTGCCCCTTTGCCGCCCTCCCGGGCTATAGGGTTTTGCGACCCCACCACCACGGTATGGCCGGGCTGGGGGATGCGCGGCTTACACCCTGCATGATGTCTCCGTTCTTCCTTTGACTTGAGATACCTCCTTTCAGCTAGTGGCTTTGCAGCTGCACCTAGATAGGAGGTATACTATCATTTCTGCGTACATTCCACCGTCAGCTGACTTCGATGCGGGGGACTTCCACCGCGTCGTGGCACGGTTGCCGAGGCCCTTTCTCTTGCTTGGAGATCTGAACGGCAGGCATCCTTTCTGGGGAGATTACTCAATAAATCCCAGGGGACAAGTCTTTGCCGATCTGATCGAAGAGCTCGAGATAGGTGTCCTAAATGTGGATGAGTTTACGAATCACTGCCCGAGAACCGCTTCATTTTCTTGCCTTGACCTATCTTTGTGCTCTTCAGATGCACAGCCTGATTTTGATTAGGGGGTGGTCGATGACCTCCATGGTAGTGATCCCTTTCCCATTCAAATATCATTTTCAGGACAACTGCCGCCTAAGAGCCTACCTCGGTGGTGCTTGGCGCGAGTGCGGTGGCCTGCATTTCAGGAACTAGATTGGAACTATCTACTGCAGTTTCACTAATTAATAGTGTAACAGATTACTTAATTGATTAGTTATTATGCAAATTGATATTAAAATGCACTGGAATCAGCAAAGAATTAGCTACAGAATTAGATGTAGAGCCCATTTTTTAGAAGTGAAAGAATAAGCAGAAGAAAGAGGCTGTTTGAATATGAGTGCGCTGAGGATGTTCCAAATGCAAGTGACCCAGAATTTTTTTTTCAATCATGTGGTTAATGTAATACTGGACAGAGCTATTAATTATTCATCAGAAGATTTAAACAGTTATAAAGTTTCAATAACACATGGGGATTTTTAAATTACCTAAAAAACTCAAAGTAGCATGTCAAGGCTTGCAGAATAAGTTAAGGTAGAAAGAAAATAGTGACATTAATGGAAGTGATCCCTTGAGTGAACTAGATATAGCCAAATAATTATTTCCTGATGATGTAAAGGTTCCAATAGAAGCTTTACATCACTAATAAGTTACAGGATGGCATGCCAAATCTATGGGTTGTATTAAAAATAATGCTTACAATACCTATTAGTGTCACTGGCGAGAGAAGCTTTAGTAAACTAAAGCTTATAAAAAACATACTTACAGTAATCCATGTCTCAAGATAGAATGAATTCTTTGGCAATTTTGGCTAATGAAGATTTTATTACAAAGAATATAAACATAGAAAGTGCCTTGAAAAGATATTCTGATCTAAAGGATAGGAAAATAAATGTTTCAGGGTTAATTGTTCACACTCCAAAATCCAACCTGAAAAAAATTTATATTATTGTTCTGTGTCTGTTAAAAAACAACCCAGGTAATAAAATCATTTCTATTACTCTATATTTTTAGATTTTCCTTGTAAACTTTTTAAAATTATACTTAAAAAGGGTGTTGTACATCTGCTTGCCCAGGGTGCCAGAAGCCATAACGTGCAGGGATGGCAATTTCACAAGCACACACAAGCTGTGCACTATTCACAGAGAGTAGATCCAGATAATCTCCTGCTATCACAAACTGGAATCAAAGAGGAAGATAAGCAGAGATTTTGGGGTATAACGTTCTTCGAAAGAACGCTACGGTAGAGAGATACGACGAGGCTATGAGAGCAGTTAAGAAAGATCTGCAGTTCAGAACTTGGAATCTAATGGGCTAAACGTTGGTGTTACTAGTTCTAATGTCCTCTCTAGGTGCCATTGAGGTGGGCATGATTTTTTAAATTTTATATTAGGAGCCCATCTAGCGATTAAAAAGGCAAAATGATAAAATAAAAAAATAATAGCAAAAAACAAAGTAAGAAGGAAGCGCGCTCCGGCGTCGGTATGGGGGGAGGGGGTAGGCCCGTCTCACCCCGGTGCAGAAACAGGCGACCCACTAAAAGCAGTGTCAAATAAAATGGAGGAGGCCAGCCTCCTCCAAAAAGTCGTATGGTCCCCTGGGATTAATCGAGTAGTCTCATCAGAGAGGGTGTCTATAGTTCAGATCTCCGAGCAAGAGAAAGGGCCTCGGCAACAGTGCCAAGACACGGCGGAAGTGCCCCTGATCGAAGCTT
Organism: Ceratothoa steindachneri; assembly: GCA_963969495.1. Taxonomy (NCBI): domain Eukaryota; kingdom Metazoa; phylum Arthropoda; class Malacostraca; order Isopoda; family Cymothoidae; genus Ceratothoa; species Ceratothoa steindachneri. The sequence goes on along the minus strand of OZ018338.1, from coordinate 70,624,296 downwards.
GTGCGCTTCGGCATAGCGAGAAAACGCGATTCAATGCCTGTTGGAGTTGACGCTCCCGAGTCGGCATCTGGGCCGCGCCAAATGAGATCGAAAGGTCGTCCACGTAGAGCGTAGCGAGAACATCTTCCGGCAGCTTCGAGGTGATGCTGTTGATGCTCCGGACAAAGAGTGTGACACTGATGACACTTCTCTGAGGGACAACCTCTTCCTGGTCTTTTGAGAAGGAGAGGGCCCCCGCCCCTTATGCGGAATCGAAAAATCTCGCAAAAATTCGGATATAAATATTAGGAGGCATCCCCATATTGTGGAGTGTCTCCATGATATCGTTTCGTCATGCGGTATCATAGCACTTCTACAGATCGAAAAACACCATGGCGTGCCCGTTTCTCCTTACGGGAAACAGTCACGCTGAGAGAAGGAGAGGTAGCCCTGGTTTTAGTGAGGGCTGGGTGTGAACATTTTATGCCACCAGCTCTACCAGGGAAGCGCTCGGGGTGAGTAGAATCAGCAGAAGTGTTCCGAATTGGAGCTGAAACAACCATGCACGTAGGCCTGGAGGAGCATGAGCAGAGGGTGTCTTTCTTAACATTGAGGCATGTGACGTCCCAGACAGAGCTGGGCGCGCCAGGACCAAGTCTTTAGCCTCGCAAAATGAGAGATGATCTTTGGGCTGAACGGCTCAGATTTCCTTCTCAAGGATATATGCACTACATTGCTTCGAAGAAGCGGGGGTGCGGCTCTCTGCAATGGACAGACTTGGCCACGCACGATTTGGACTTATCGTGTGCGGCCTTGGAGCAACTTACACAGACTTCGGGTAACCCCGACTTTACTGGTTTACCTGAGCCGGCAGTGGCACGAATGCATCCACGCGATAGCGATACCAACCGGCACGTACCGACTCATAGCTTGTGACAGTCGAACGAGACAAAAGTTTTAGGGGTAGGTCTCGAAGCCTTTCCGTGTTTTCTCATCCCCCATTTGACCTTGACCGTTTTATGGTCACCAGCTCTAAGGAGATTTTCCTCTATGGAGTAGTTCAAGAGTTCCCTCACATAAACCACTCCTTACACGAAGATAATGGTAGAGTGTGGCGTCACACTCAATGGCGTACCATTAAGTGTCCGAAGGGCACTAATCATGGCCACCTCGGAGGGATTAGACGCATTCGCTAGAAGGCTCCCGTCCGAGAGACGGGTCACCTACGACTCTCTACTAATCACGCTAGCTAGAGCTCTTCTCTGATAAATCATGTTACCCATAGCCAACATGCTGCAATAAGTGGAGCGAATAACAAAGAAGCGTTTGAACCCAGCTGCCTCATAAACGCCAGGTAACCTCTGAATGAGGGGCCCCGACTTAATCGAGGCTCCGCTCTGCACACTTGTACGTTTGGTCTTAGTCAGGGACTCTGCGCCCGGGGAGTACCGAGGCCGGACGTGCCGTTCTTGGCTTGTTCGCATCCTGAAAGGAAGCGCCTCCCAAGGAGGGAGAAGAGCCCAGAGTCGCTTTCTTCTTTTTCCTGTTCCTTTTCTTTTTAGGAGGGGATTGCAGGGAATGAACCCGCTTCTCTCATCCGCCGCTAGTAGCCCCTAGGTCGCATGTGCGGCCCTCGACAAGATCCTGAAAAATTTCTTGCCTCTCACAGGAGCACCAGCCGGAGGAGGACATCCCTCCCCCCCTTGTGAGGCCTCGGGGATCCGAGCCGTCTGAGAAGAAGCCTGCATATGGCGGACTCGGTTTTTGTGTTTGGCACCGAGCCGTGGTTCGACCCCGTGGAAGATCCTACCGTCTGGAGCTGGTTCACTCCAAGGACCATGTCGATCTCAGGAAGGGCCTCCATCTGGCCATCCTCCTACCCCCGAGACATCACAGTTCGCATTCGAGGTTCCTTTTTCATCTAGTTCTGGCCAACCGGCATCCCTCGAGGAAGAGGTGGGGGGGGGGGCTTACGTATAGTTACCCCCTGTAGGCTCTCAGCGCACAAGTGCAGGATATTATAGGGCATGGACCGACGGGCCTTGTCATCCCTTGACCCCCTGAGGGGTTTGCCCTATCGACGCGCTTCAACCGGGAGCGGTCAATTTTGGGCCACTTGCTTGCTTTCTTGAAAAAAGGAGGGACTCAGGCACGGCGTAAAAATCGATAGAGATTGAAAGGGGATGTGACGGAGTTGTAGGTGGGGGTGAAGCAGGTTGTTAAAAAAGCACCACCCCAGACCAAAACTCAGGGGTGAGGGAACATTGTCCCCTTCCCCTTCAGGCTCAATCCGTGATAGTTGAGTGAGAGGAAGCTGTTCGGCGTCTACCCTGTGAAATTAGAGGCTGGCCAGAGAAAGCTGTGGTAGATGCTGTATGCAAAGTGAGGAAGCTGGGTAAGAAGACGGTGTCAGAAAGAAGTAGAACAGGCTAAGTTGAAGCTGGACGGGGCGCTGAGTCCCATCAACAGGTGGCCAGGAAGTCAAATCACCGCGTCCCTTACGAGGTGCCCATCCATGACATGTTTGCCCTGTTTAGGGAAGGAGGACCCAATACTATTCTCCGTGGACCTGAGTGCGAAGAACAGACTGGCAGGCTACACAAGTGCAGACGGATAAGGCGAAAATCTTGACCTGTTGATAAAGGATATCGTTTAACTCATCAAGCAGGACTTCTCTAAATTCCTGTATCCTTAGACACCCACTAAGCCAGATGCCATTTTCACCAACCCCAACTTCTCGTTTCACCATCTCGTCCGACCATGGTGACCGACCCCAAGCGATCATATGCCCATTATCGTAGCAGTTGCGTCTAGACCAGCGGTCGCCAACCTTTAGAACTTAATGGACCACTAAATATATATTCTTTTATTTGGAGGACCACTAATATGAATTAAGCTTAAAAGGTACTGTAAATATATTTATACAATATTAATCCTAAAAGTTTTATTTTTTAATACGAAATACACACATTAAAGGTAGAAAGGTTATATAGTAATTATTCCCCCCAAAACCCTGAAGTTGAGTTAAATATTACCCATTTTTAGTGTGATGGTTGTTGCTGTTTATTTGACATCAGTATGTGGAGATTTGGCTCCAATGACGTCACTGCAAGACGGAGAGCTGCGTCTATTTCAAGCCGAGAGCAGTACCGAGTTTTAATTACTGTGACTGATGAAAATGTCTTTTCGCATGAATATGTTGTTAAAAATTGAATCAGAATATTGATTGCTTCCTCACTCAGTGATTGGTATTCATTTTTTACAGAGAGCCAGAAATGAGGTCTTGATAAAGATGACTGGAATTTAGCTTTGAGACTGTCGTCGCAAGATAGATCGATGAGGCTTTCTTTTTCATTCATGCTTAATTTGCTTTCTTCGATGTTAGCTACAAATTGATCCATTATCCACATATTTCCAGGCCTAGGATCTTCTGTAGGGTCTGAGTCAGTTATGATACTCTCTTTCTAGTTTTGCAGGCTGGATTAAGTGATCATCAGCTTCCTTACGGGATGAAGGAAAAATATATATTTATATCTGGATTCTTTTTCCTGTATATTATAGCCGGAATAAGCTTTTAAAATGGTGAACAAGGAATATAACTTTTCTTATTAAAACAACAATAATTTTCTGATTCTGACGGATTTTTGATGGTATATTCACTCTTGGAAAATTTGGATAGTAGTAGATAATAGATGGTGAAATGGGGGTAGGGTTGCCCTTGTTTTAGGGACATCGCAGGCCTACTTTATTTTTATTTATATTTATTTTTTATTTTGTGATTATTTATGTATTCTCGTGTTTTTTTCTCTGTATGTGTTCTTCTTAGTGTTTTTCTGTTTATTTTTTTTCTCCTTGTCTCATTTGTTCTGTATACTTGTATCGGTGTTTATTAAGCTATCAAGCCTTTGTTAGTGTGCATTTTTCGTGTGTATTTTCGTTGTTTGTTTATCATGTTAATTTTGTAGGTTTTTGTGCCATGCTATGTGTTGTTAGTGTTTAAGTGTAAATTGGTTGTATATTTTCCTCGGAACAGACTTTGGTGCTTGGGAATCGCCGGCTACGACTGACCTTCCCGTGCAGCCTGGCAGGGATGTTGATCCTGCCTCCGGATCTTTTTAATTCTGTGATTATATCATCGGCCAATGTAGACTAGACTTTTGTGGCTAGTTTCTGGGTTGCGACGTTTACTGGCTCCAGTTTCTGCCTGCGATGCAGGTCCCTCTGGTGAAGTTGTTCTCTTCGCCTGTTTTTGTTCATGAAGAGGGATGCAGAGTTCTGCACTCATTGGAGCCTTCTCATAGCGCTCTTGTTGGCCGCTTGAGTCACTACTGCAGGGTAGATAAGCTTAGCTCGGACAAACGACAGGTATAATTTCCTGATATTCGCCGAGCTATGATCTATGAACCTATATAGCTTAGAGATTTCTCTCTTCGCCATATTCTGCCTCACCGAGTAGTGACTCGAGTATCCGTGGTCGGAGATTTTTAGGCCCAGGATGGTGCGACTGATTTTTACACGATCAACGATCAATGATGAAAAAAGGTAGAAAATGTGTGAGTAGAGAGGATAGGTAGAAGAGGTGTATAATAGAGAGAGAGGGTAGTTGTGCCAGGTTGTCTGGCTACCTCAGTCGTTTTTATCTTAATTAGCTGTAGTTATTATCACTAGTTTCTTTTTGCAGCATTCAAGCCTTTGAATACTTGTAGGCCACTTGATGGTTGGGAGTTTACTTATATTAATATGTGTCCACTTCGGATCTTTTGTTATATTTATTCATTTATTGTTATTTTGTTATATTTACCTATGTATTGTCCACTTCGGATCTTTTATTTTATTTATTTTTTATTTATTTATTTTTTAATTATGTTGTCCACTTTGGATCTTTTAGTTAATATTATACTTTTGTTTATTTTATTTATTCCTCTTATTTAACTGTCCACTTAGGATCATTTATGATCAATTTGTTACCTTTATTTACGTGAAATAAATTAGTTTGGTTTTCTTTATCCATCGTTTAATATTGAATTGTCAATGTGAATTGAAATAGGATTAATCTTCTGGTAGTTTTTCAATAAATCGGTTGGATTACTTGTCGAGCTATTATTTGGCTGCTTTTAAAAGCTTGCCTGAACCTTAAGTTCTGTATGTCTAAATCAGTTAGTCTAATCGGGTTCAGCACCTCTTCTAGTATATTATCATAAAGTTTCTGCCAAATGTTTTGTGCTCGTCTATTTAGAGTAATGTTTAATGGCTCGATGTCCGTCGCTTCATGTAATAATCTAGTAGGAATGTAGTCAAGCAGTGACACGTTGGTAATAAATCTTATTGCCTTATTTTGGATATTTTGAGCTTTCTTAATAACTGTTTTGCTCGGGGTATTAAGGGGTATAGCCAGGTACAAGAGAAGTGGCCTCACCAACAAGATAGAGTTTCCTTTTGTTGCTCGCCGAGAGATGTCTAAAGCGGTAGAGACTCTGTAGCGTTTTTGCAGCAACGGCGATCTTTTGTAGGTAATGTGCCCTGTACCCATTCGATGTTAAATTCAAGCCTAGAACTTGGCCTTCTCTTGAGTATTTATAGAGCTCATCCTGCACTCGTACGTCCGATGTTTTCCGACGGCCAATTGGTATCACTCTGAACTTTTGGACATTTGTATTTATCTTATTTCTTCTTTCGAAGTTGTTAACATTAACAATTTCCCTTCTTGTCCTGTTAGCGATGTCATTAGGATTTTTGTAAACGCTGGTAACGATTTGAGTGATATCATCTGTTAGTTGTACATACTGGGTAAGGTCTTGAACAGGATGTGGTAAATCCCCAGTATACACTGAATACAGGGTGAGACTGAGGCAGCCCCCTTGAGGTACCCCAGCCTCGAGAATAAAGGATATCCCTTTTGTAACATTTATCTTCATCACTGCTTCTCTTTCCTCCAGATAGTCACATAAAATCCTGGTTAAGTTTCCATCCATGGCTAGCTCACTCAGTTTGCTTTTTAGGCCCGGTAGCCATACCTTGTCTAATGCCGAGGCCACATCGCGAAGTACGACATCGACATTACCATTAGTCGCTTTCCCAATCGCTATTCTCTCCATAATTAATGCCAGAGCCGTTTATGTACCTAATTTCCTCCTGAACCCATGTTGTTGAGAGTTGTATAAGTTATGGGTTTCCAGTGAGGTCCTTGGTCTGTTGTTGAGAAGTTTTTTGAGTAATTTTCCCATAAACTCCAACAAGGAGATGGGCCTATAGCTGCTGTTTTCCTTCTTCGGTTTGCCAGGTTTCAAAATAAAGATCATACGGGCTTTTTTTTAATTGGTCCGGAAAATACCCAACATTGAGGCAGGCATTAAATATCTCCAGTAGACCTTCGTTGATGTTATTGGGGGCATTCAGCATGTGCATTTTAGTGATGCCTGTTATTCCCGGCTCTTTTTGTTTAAAGCTTTTGAGGGCTCACTCGTATTCTTCATGCGTGAACCGTCTACCTTCATCTTGTGCAACGCAGGATCTGTCCACGAAGTGATGTAGAGTGAGGTCGGCACCTAAGTCCTGCAATCTAAGTAGAACATCTTCTTCATACCTCTCATCAAATAACTCATTGTCCTCATCGCTAATGCGAAAGCGGTTTTGCCAATATTGTCTAAATTCTCTCTCAATATCACGGTCTTCAGTATATTCTATGCCGTTGACTCTAATGCTGATGTTGTTTCTAGGAGGAGTGCCTCTCAGTTTCTTTATTTGACACCCAAACTTTTAGGGGTCCTCTTCTGCGTCGATTTTAGCAATGATTTCATCCCACTGGCCTCTTGTCTTCTCAAGTATGAGTTGCCTGATCTCGTTTCTCAACTCGCGCAGCTCTTGGTACCGTTGTGCCGTGTTACCATACATATCTATGAAGAAGACGACTGACTCCAGCTGATCCATTTTCTGCTGTATATTTTCGTCCAATCTTGGAGAAGGGAGAATTTTATACTCCGTCCAGGGGATAGCCTGGCGGTCAGCTTCCAAGATTTTCGAGGTGAGAAAATCGAGTTTCTCGTCCATCCCTTCTAAGGTTGCCCCTTCGAGATGTTCGATATGCACTTGGCGCAGGTGTTCACGGTATAATTCCCAGTTAGCTCTTGCTAGGCATCTTTGTTTGGGAATCTGCACTTGTATTGGAGAAGTGGAGACGTGGGTAATTATACTTATATGATCTGACGGTATGAAAGGTCCCGGGAGAGTAACATGGTTAAGAGGAAAGTTACGATTTGTTAGCACAATGTCCGGTGTGGTAGATGATCTTGCCGTATGGAATGTAGAGAAGTTTGGCCCTTCTCTTTGCACAACTCCTCTGTCTATTAGGAGGCTCAGTGAGTTACCAGCTCCATTAAAGGACCTCGTATAGCCGGCCTCCCTGCACCGGGCATGCAGATCTCCGACAAGTATCGTTGAGGCTTCTCTCCTAAACAGCTCCATAAAGTTGAGGATCGGTAAATACGGGTGCCTGGGCGGTTGATACCCGACTGCAACCACCAGGTCATCATATGCCATAGGGATCTTTACCGCCAAATACGATTCCTCTAGGTCCTGTATTTCTTTAAATCGGATGCCTTTTCTGATTGCAATTGCAGCCCCGTCGTACCTTTCCTTTGAGTGGCTAGCCATTAGAACTTCATAGTTATAAATCTTTATACGTTCTATTCTATCATCTAATCCATGCTCAGAAATAAGTACGATATCGGGATCAGCGTTTTTGATGATTTCATTGTATACACCGCTTTTGTTCTTCCATCCGTTAACGTTCAGCGAGAAGATCTTAAGGTTCCTGATGAGTTTGGTAGAGATAGCCATGGTTAGTTGATATTAGGATGCTTAACTTTAGTACCTTTTTCTCTAGTTGGTGACCTTACCCTACCAGATCTTTTCTTCCTGTATTGTTCCTGGTTAAGGTTGAAGCAGGACTCGGGGCATATTTCTATTTTTCCATTTCTGAAGGCGTCCATGAGCGATTCTTCAGTAACGTCGGCATCATAGTCCCATTTATATCTGCCTTTAGTGACTCCTTCTATGAGCTCGTTGACATTAGCTTTCTTTGGAATAGGAGCAGATGGGGAGACGTAGATTTTCATGCACAGTTCTTGGGTCGTCCGATAAATTGGTGCAACAGAAGCAGTTGTCGAAGCCACAGGTACAAACTCATCGTTTTCTGGCAGGGTCTCTTTCAGAGGGGCACTGATTTCCATTTGGGAGTCCTCTTTCACGGCACGTTCTTTCTTGCGCAAGCGCGGATCACGAGAAGCAGAGTGGGGTCTTGTCTCTGGTTGCTTTAGATTCGATAATTTGGCTTGAAATAGGTCTCCCGATGGTGGGTTATCCGGGAACCACATTGGCTTTAGTCCATTCTGCAGCAGCATCTTATTCAATTCAGTTGCATAACTGCCAGGGTTCGTTATGTTCACGAAATGCGCGTGTAATATGCACATAATAAGGTCTGGTCTCATGTTCTGGTCTTCTGCTCGGAGACTTTCGTCGCCTGTGCATATGAAGTAGTTCTTCTTTGGTTCCTCTCCTCGAATCATGGTCTTCTTCTTATCCGTTATCAAGGCCTTCTTTATTGGGCAAGCCATCGATAGTGTACGATGTGAATTGCCACAATTGATACATTTCTTATTGGAGCTAGTACACTCTCTCCACGTGTGGTCAGATTCTGAGCACTCAGAACAGATCTTGACTGTAGCTTGACAGTCCTTAGTTGCATGCTTTTCGAGGGCATAGCAGGAGAAGCAGATCTGTACCGGCACGAAAACCTCTTGCTCAATGCAGGTGGCGGAGATTGTTGTATTAAAAAGGACCAGTCCATTTTCTGCCGCCTTCGTTGCCATCTCAGTGGTTTGAAAAATTAATTTGAACACATGGGAGTGTTTCTCTCCTTCGCGGTTCTTGAATTTTATAGCGTCGTCGATTTTTGCCCAACTTTGTTTTGCCTCCACTTCTTGTTTTATCTCTTCAGCCAAGTGAGTACCAACGTAAGGGTCAATACGTGTGCAAACGATCGATCTCTTGGCTGATACATGTGGGGGAACTCGTGGTATGAGGCCGATCTCTTCTAATTTCTTCCTTGAATTTGCACTTAAAAAGTTGTCTAAGTCTTGATTCGTGTCGCAAAAGGCCAAAAAACCATAATATTGGTCCTTGAGTCGGCAGAGAGAAATCCCAAGCGATGAGAAGACGGTTTCAAAGACCTTCTCGCGCGAAGGCTTTTGGCAGTGCTCTTTGACGTGGAGCGGGACTCTCTTCTCTCCGTTAGGGTCGTCCATGACGGCCCCAACAGCAGGAGCTACTTTAGCTTACCAGGCCCTTATCGCGGGGGCGAGTACCTAAATAGACTTTGGTTCACCCTTACTGCCCTACCTAACTAATATGTCTATCAGGGTCCTCCCATCTGTCCTGACCACTCCGCCCCAGAACGGGGCCCCCTTCTTCGCGCCCCCTGCGGGGCTTCCTTCCGGGGTTCGAACACGCCAGAGGCAGACGGCTTCTACAGACCTAAGCGGCAGAAAGGTTATCAGAACCAAAGTTGTGCTGGTGTTAAGGGAACAGACAAGATGCAGGCGAGAAGCTCCAGTTCATCCAAAATCCCTCGTCAGCCAGGTTTACACCCTCGTGGGTGTGCACACGCGCGCTCGCGTGCGCATATGTCCTTCGTAAAACCAGACGGTTTCCGTTGAACCCAGGCCAAAAATTCACCTATATAAATAGTTATTTCATCTAAACTTAACTCTATAACATTTCAACCAATCAGGCGCCAGGATAGATTTAAAGTGTTAATAACGCTGCAACCGTTTACACATAAACACGGCTTTAAGAAAGACAATTACTCAAATATAAATATATTCATACATAGAATCAACGAATGTACAATGAGATAAGTAGATAAGGTATACAATGTAAGATATTTTAACTTATGATTTACAGTAACAAGATGCGAAAAGAATTGAAGTACGTGAAATATATATGAAATAATATGGTGAAATAATAATATAGTGAATAATATATATATATATATATATATATATATATATATATATATATATATATATATATATATATATATATATATATATATATATAATAGAGTGACTATGATGGACTGGGAATTAGGGGCTGCAATGAGAAGTAAATATAATTAGGACCTACTCTCGTATGGTCGTTTGCAAAGAATGTGAAAGTGGAATTAACTAAGTATGATTTGTTTAGAGGTAAATTACTAATTGTAGAAGGAATGATTACCGACCTTTATACGAAGAAAGCTGCGAGTTGACTGGGGCAGAATAGTGTGCTATTTGGTCGAGCTGGAAGTGTGTGTTTGTTGTTTTGTGTGAACTTTTAAGAGATGGTGTTTGGAATAGTATTACGCTAGATGAATTGATAAGTAAAATAAATGAATGAATTAAGTATTAAGTTGTACATAAAATGATTTAATATACAAAAGTTAAGTAAATTAATTGAAAGATTAAATTGACAAAGTTAAAGTAAAATAATTGAATGATTAAAATGACAAAGTTAAAGGAATGCATAATATGAATTTTACATATAAATCGATGTATATATATATTTAAGTTTCCCAGGAGGTTTTTATTATAGGAATGGCCAGAGGCATTGTTATACCGTGTACTACTATAATATCATACGAGACTTATTATACTATGCAGTATGCTTTAGTGAAGTTTTTTATATTTTTCTTGTATATATAGTAATATATATTATAATAAAATAAAAAATCAGGAAAATGAATAATTATTTTATCAGCCTTCTGTGCCTAAGGGAAAATAATTTAATTACTGCTCATTTTTTACATCCCCACGGGCCCCCCTGAAGCACGGGGCCCGTAGCACGTGCTACATGTACTACTATGTTAACTCGGCACTGGGGACAGGTAGCGTGCACGAAAATCATCCAGACTGGGACATTCAACAAGAATGTGCCAAACAGTCTGGGGGACAACGTAGTCATTACAATATGGCGCAGGCGAGAAATAAAGGTACCTGAAGCCCACGCGGTATTGGGGGGGGGGTCCCTGGGAACAGTCGCAGCGCAATGGCACGGAACTTCAGGTTCCCCTCGACCGTCTCCCAACTTCTTTGCTAAGCAGCCCGGATAGTTGCCCGTATTCCTGCCATGTAATCGGTGTGAGGATAGCGGAACGCTGTACTGTTCGCCCAGTCCTCGCGGACTCTTTGGAGCTCTCATAAGCGCGCTCATTCCCCGCAATATCTACATGCCTAGGGAGCCAGCAGAAGATAATTTCGCCATCCACCCGGCTCGCCAAAACCATGAAGTCACGGATATTGTGAACTACGGGATGCGGAGATTCCAATGCTCCGAGAGCAGTCAGGGTACTTTGTGATTCACTATATATCACAATCCGGTCTCCAAACCGGCACGTCACGTAATCTCTCGTGATGAGAGATGTATTGCAACCAGCTCGGCCGTGGAGACAGACGCAGCGCCTGGCAGACCAGGGGCGCCACCGGCCTGAGAGCTATACCTAGCTCTCAAAGGCGTTTCCTGGTCCTAAACCCAAAGGGTTTACGGCATGACTGGCGTCTCTTGACGGCAGAGACACCGTCAAGATCAGCTGCGAACGCAGTGAAAGCTGTTGGCTGCTGATGCATAAAACTCGCATCTGTAGTCTAGTTTCGAACGAAAAAAAGTAAGGCAGTAACCCTATCAACACCTTGTGCGCTGAACGTCACCGAGCGAAGAATATCCATAGCGCGGGTACAAGAGACCCTAAGGCTACGAATATGAGCCTCCCAGGTGTGGCGTTGGTAAAATACAAGAGCAAGGAAACGGTGCAAGTCTACCAATTCCTGGCAGTGCCCACGCCTCGGTCTGATTTGGAACCATCTGTGTATACCAAGTAATGTTGTGTATATGATGTCGCACGCTTGAGGAACAGGCTCTTAAGGGAGCATGATTCCACGGACGACTTTGTCCAGCCTTCCCATTCTGGTACTAACTGTGGGAGGTGAAGCACCCAACAAGGGGTCGACAACGTCGGAAGGGCAATGACCCTTAAAGCAGCCAGGTTGAAGAGACGATCTATCTGGAGGTTTAAGGGGCGGGGGTAAAGGCGGAAAGCTATCGAATGTAGCAGTTGACTCGACAGCATAAAAGTCTGTAAACCTCTGATACAGTGGCATGCTGAACACAGCCAAGGTATCACATACATACGTGCAGTCGATGATAGGGCGACGGGAGCACCCCACTGTCACAGTAGAAACTATTTTCGTGGTGGTGCAGAAGCCTCCACTGGAAAGACGAACTTCGAGGTTGCGAATTAGGGTCAAACTGAGAAGTAAATTTGGCACCCATGTTCCAATTTGGATTGGACGAGGGTAGTGTATAGTGACCACAGCGTTCGACGGTCATTGCCTCACGACGTGTGGGGGAGGACATTGAAAAGGTTTATAGCCCGCAGACAGCCCGCAGACAGCCCGCAGACGGCGTAGATTTCGTAACCAGGATAACTTGGGATCAAGATTTACGCCCAGGAACCGAAACTCAGAGACAATCTATCTTTACAAGTTGTAGGGAGATAAGGGGCGGGACAAGACCCCCTCTACCCCCATGAAAATTCATTGCCTTAGTTTTGCTCGTGGAAAAGCGGAATCCCCTAAGTTGTGCACTTTTCGAGACAGCATCGACTGCACGTTGCAGCCGACGCGGTGCCTATGGAGGAAACGTGAGGAACAGCATAGTGCGAAGTCATCGACAAAAAGTGTCGTTAATACACCCTCTGGGTGAGAGGAATTGATATCATTGATTGAAATTACAAAACATAAAACACTTAAAACGCTGCCCTGAGGAAATTCCTCCTCTTGAAGTTGTAAGTCAGAGCAGGTATCTCCAACACTCACCATAAAAGATCGAGATGCTAAGAAACTGAATAAAATACTGTAAAAAACTTCTCATACATCCAAAGTGTAGCTGCCTCAAGACGCTGCATCTCACTGTTATATCATAGGCTTTCTCAAGGTCGAAAAATATGGCCAAGACTTGGTACTTTAAATAGAAAGCATTCCGCACCGATCCCTCGAAACGTACTAAGAGGTCAAGGGTACTATGACCCTTGCGAAAACCGCACTGAAATTGAGACGGTAAGCGATTGGTTTCTAGGAACTAATTCAGGTGCACCAACACCATCTTCTCTTGTAGATTGCTCAGACAGCTGGTAAGAGCTTTAGGGTGGTAGCGATCTGCGTCCAAACCCATCCCTACCCGGATTGACAAAGGGAAGGATATCGGTTACCGAAACGGCATCGGACCCGTCCGTCTCCGTGGCTATAGCGGATGGACAGGAACCCCGAATCGTTTTGGTCTTTTTCCTGTTCCTTTTCATTTTAAGAGAGGAGGGTGGGGAATAAACCCACTTCTCTCTTCCGCCGAAAGGAGCCACTAGGCCAGATGGACCGGGTTCGGCCAGATCCTTCTATGAAATAGAGAAGGTCATGGCTGTCACAGGGTCACCAGCCGGAGTAGGAGAGGCCTCCTATCCCTGTGAGGCCTCGGGGCCCGAGCCGTTTGAGAAGCAGCTTGCACATGGGTGGACTCGGGTTCTGTGCTTGGCACCGAGCCCGGATTCGACCCCATGGAAGATCCTACCTAGTCTGGGAGTGGGTCACCTCAGGGACCATGTCCATCGCAGGAGGTTCCTCTATGTGGACATCCTACCTCCCCGAAGACATCAAAGATTACATTCGAGGAACCTTTTGTGTCGTCTTTGGGCAGGCGAGCCAGCATCCTTCGGCGAAGAGAGGGACCACGTACAGTGACCCCCTCTAAACGCATGAGTGCAGAACTCTAGGAGGCACGAACCGCCAGGCCTTGCCATCCCTTGTTCCCCTAAGGGCTTGGCCCTATCGAGCCGCTCCAACCGGGAGCAGTTACAGGTAGGCCACCCGAATATGGTAGGTGGAATGAATGGTATGATTCGTCCTGGGGCTAACAGCTGCTGTTGTTTATGCCGTAGAATTCAATCTGACTCAAATTGAAAGTTCCAGATGTCCGCGCGTTATCCACTTGTAGGCTAGGTTAACCTTAACCGGCTTATTACTTGGCAGAGGTAAGAAAATTAGAAGAAACTGTCGGTTTTGTAGGTTTTAATCTTTTTATAGCCACCCCAGTTCCGGCAAGTGAAATCGCTGAGTTCCTGGTTCGTATTGGGCTCATGTCCTTGTAACTGGCTATCGGTGCTAACAGACTCAGTGTTACTTACATTTTTCTCTCTGTGTCAGACTGTGTTTATTACAAGCTATTTTATTATAACGGAATATTAGGGGCGTGACATCGTTTCTCCAAACCGATAGCTGGGCGGAACTTCTTTGTTCAGAGGGTATGTGTGTATTTAGTGTAGGCGCGTGTTCACCAAGCTAGTGTTCTAATTTGGAAAATTGATTTCTATCTATCAGGCTGATATTTATAATAACAAAGATTCGTCTTTCGCGGGTTCATAACAACGCTTGGTGGGTCAAACTTCCCTGTCTATCAAACCCATCATTTGTTTGTATACACAGCTGTTCCAAATGTCTTCGTTATCGCCGTGTGGACAAAACGGTCGGCTCGTACCTGTTTTCTAATGTGTGAATATTTGTGCGTTTACTGTCGGAGCACAGCGATTTCATTGCATCGTGTTTTTTGCATTATTTACAAATATATTGTTTGTTTTGCATTGATACATTAATTATTGACTAGCGCTATAGCATTATTTACAAATATACGGGATGCTTTGCATTAATTATTATAAAACGGCATATTATTTTTAGTATTTGGTTTGTGTGCCTATTTCAAGTTTTCATAGGGACAACGGGGGACTTAATTTGTGAGGTTCCTTGTTGGCTTTACTTCAATATTGCGCAGCCTGCCTGCTTTCTTGCCAACCCCCTGTGAAAGAAAAGGAGGGACTGCCGCTGGAAGAGGGAATCGACCAAGAGTGACTCCAGAGGAGAAGTTCCGCAAGGAGGCACTTGTGAGAAGCCTCTCGGAATCCTTATCAATCGTCATGCCCTAAGCCTCACTTGAGAGGCATAGTTGTATAAGGGCTAGGATGAGCGGCCGACAAGACAATGGGGAAGTGGTCACCCCCATGGACGTCATCAAGAGTTGACCATCGAAAATCAGTGATGCAATCCGGGGGAATATGACAGGTCAACACAACTAAAAGACTGTCTGGACATGATAAGAGGTAAAATCACCGGTGTTTAAAAGACTCTAAAACACTGCTGTAGATAGAGGAAAGTATGAAAAGGAACAAAGAAAAAATAATAGCGTAGGCAAATTACGAACAGCTTACCGCGTCGCACACCACTGTTAGCCAGCAGCAAATCCACTCGGCTAACCTGAGTCTCAAAAAAGGCTCATTCAAGCGAAGCTTTTAAGCCGGTCACCTGCACTTCTCGTACGCTTCACTGCCTTTGGCATAACGATTGATGTCGCCCCAATATGGGTCATGGGTATTGAAATCTCTAAGTAATAAAAACGGGGAGAGCAACTAATCTACAAGTTCTAAAAGGTAGTGTCTTCGCAATGGTAAAAAGAGGGAAGTAACTAGAGCAAAGAGTAAAAATCTTTGTAAGAAAAACCCTCATGGCAACATATTGGAGGGTAGTGTGAACGGAGAAGGAAGATACATGGTGGGATGACGAACCTTAACTGACACTCCCACCATGAGATGAGGCCCCGACAGGAGCAATAGAGTTGAAAATAGGAAAACCAGGTACCGCCGAAAAATGGCGAATATCCAGTTTGTTTTCCTGAAGACAAATAACAGTGGGATGGAGATTCGTCAAAAGAACTTGGAATTGTTCTAACTTGGGAAGAACACCTTGACAATTACATTGTACAATAGATAATATTATGTGGGTCGGTCAGATACAACAATAGATATCGTTTTCTCCTTTGTGGCTTAGGGTAAGTTTAAAATGCGTCCCAAAGAGTTTGGGGACGAAGAGCAGATTTTGAGAGCATGCTATAACAGGGGAAGGGATCTTGGAAGAGGCAGTAGTGGGGGATATTTCCGAGGGTTTTGAGGAGCGGCCAAGGCTCCTACTTGTAATTGGGGCGCACAGCCGGGAGGAAACTGGAAATCGAGAAGAGATTTTCGGGCGGTAGATCCGGATTGATGGGCCGAGGGCGCTTTCGATGCCTGAGAGGTTGATTCAACAACCACGGCTGGCGATGTTGGAATATCATCTGCTTCCATCAAATCATGAGTAGGAGGGTGAGTGGGTGGAGTCTGCGATGTGGGCAAAGTACGAAGAACTGGGTGGATTTCTGTTACCGTTTGGACCGGTAAGGGTCCTATGTCCTGTGGAGTGATGGACAGGCTTGATGGCAGAGAATATTGACCAACTTGAGATGAGTCCATTGAAGAATCTCGAGGCTTAGCCGAGTCAGCTCCAGAGGCTGCCCGCTTATTGGTGGCTGATGACCCAGTGAGAAGTCCTTCCTCTAGGATCTCGGGGCCGGGTAGAAGAACCATCACTGGTCAATATAGATTCTTTCAGATAACGGCTAATGTCTAGTGTATCACCATAAGCGATGGCTCTGGTTAGAGCTGCCTGGGAATACTAACGGTAGATGGGCAATGAGATGCTTCAGGCGTGTCGAAACTCGAACATGATGGTCGGTTTCCTCCAGCGTCACGAATACTACGTTCAAGCCTAGTGCCCGTACTACCAGAAAGATATAGCGAAATTAGAACGAGTCCAACGAAGCCTTACTAAAATGATACTCAGTTTAAAGAACAAAACATATGAACAACGACTTGAGAACTAAATTTATTTCCGTTAACTCAGTGTATATTAAGAGGGGACCTAATTCAGTTATTTAAAATTATCAAAGGCATAGACAATATGGATTACAATAAATATTTCAATATCAACCAGTCAAATAACACGAGAGGAAATGGTTGCAAAATTATAGGTATACATTTTAACTCGCACGAATCTAAGAATTTCTTCTTTAACTTTAACCGAATCGTCAACTTTTGGAATGGGCTTACTCGTAAAGTAATAGACGGCAACAACGTAGACACTTTCAAACGTCATATAGATAAATAATTTTAATCTAATGCCTGATTAACAGCGTTTTATAGCGAATAACTAACTACCTAACCTTCAGGTGACAGGTTCACCAAATTTTTCCTACAGCCCATCTCCCCTAAATAAGTTTTACTTTGAGATTTTTCCTGTGTTTCGACTAATGCAAGGTGTACTATCTATCTTCCCCATAATCATAATCCCAAGTCACCTAGTATGGAACACAATGTCTTGTATGACCTGTGGCGAGCCCCTGTCACGTCCAGAAGAAGAGTTGCGCAAAGCGAGGACCTCATTTTCATTTAAGAATATTGGGCCGATTTCAATAGTCAACAACCCCCCCAAAATTTCATGGTTCTGGATTAAAATAGTCTGATTCTAGAGTAATTGTGTGTGCTGAATTCATTAATGACATCCGTATAGCTGTATCGGGCTCAGTTTTCCAGAACCAGCATATCTATATATTTGGTGCACCATGTTATTCATACACTAATTTATATGTTCATTGGTTCCACTTATGCAATAATTTTTTCCTAATTTATGTTTTTTTGTTTGTTTCAGATTGCTGGTGCATGATAGTGAATATATACAACTGATTAATTTCTAATTACTCTGAACTTAAAACATCGAACGTAGCAAGTGCGCGAACGATGCTGATCGTTTTGGTAACACATGTGGCGCCTTCACTCCTGGTAGCCTCAAGAAACTAATCACGAAAGCTGTTGGACTGAACTACAAAAGTTACTTCAAATGCCCTTTGGGTGACCAAGAGAAGAAATAGGCACCCTATATAGCTTGTAAGTCTTGTGTGAACCACCTGAGCGAATAGATGCGTGGTAAGCGAAGCTCAGGAATGCCGTTTGCTGTACCAAAGATATGGCGTGAACCCAAAGACCACAGCAGTGACTGCTACCTCTGTCTCACAAACATCAAGGAAATAACTATTAAAACACGAGGCAACGTGTAGTACCCCAATATTACTTCTTCAATCCGACCAGTTCCGCAGAGCGCTGAACACCCAGTCCCAAATCCACTGAGTGAGCAAGAATTGATGAGTGATTCCGAATCTAATTCTGCCTCAAATGAAGACATATACCAGGATGACTCTGAAAATACCAGGCCTAAACTCATTACTCAAGAAGTGCTTCATGATCTCATCAGTAACCTAGACTTATCAAAAGAAAAGACCGAATTTCTATGATCCAGACTAAAGCAGCGTAACCTGCTGGAAGCTGGAGTGCGTATCATGACAGCTCATTACCGACATAGAGATTTGTCTGCATTTATCAAGATAGCAAACCTCCTTTGTTACTGTGAGGACGCAGTATCTCTCATGCAACAATTCTGCAAATCTGAACCATACAAGTCAGATGATTAGAGGCTGTTTATAGATTCTGGAAAAACTCTCTAAAAGCTGTTCTTTTACGCAATGGCAATCTGTTACCATTTATCCCAATAGCAGATTGCGTTGGGAAATCCCGACAATCAAACGCCAGGAACATCGTTAGTGTGTTCACCCGAATCCCACCAACAGCTCGCTGTGCTCTATAAATATCGATAATCCGCTGGATAGCCAGCTTTGACTGAAGCATCTTGAGGTCGTAGTCAATTAGTTCATTAGAACGGATAACAACACCCTTCACTCTGTTAAAGGTTGAGTGGGATGAGACGGCAATTTCAGAGCGAACAAGGGTCTTGAGGGCTTATACTGAAACATGTTGGAGGCGGGAAGTGACTTCTACTGCTAGGGCTCCATCATTACGGGACCACATGCGGCGTGGTTCTCCGTACCGTTCATCGAAGTCTTCACCGATATCAAAAATATTGTGTTTTGATAGGGGAATGTCAGATTTCGTTCTAAGGACAAAAAAGTGATGGTAGTCAATTTCAGGGTCTACCTCTGAGGAAAACGGATTTGCTGCGACAAAACGAGAAAAACTGGAATTTGATCCAGGAACACGAGGGGCAAAGTACGAGGTAGTTTTGGGTTTAATTTTCTCCATATAGTAAGCACTATATTGATTAGCACCATCGTTTTAAAAACGGGTGTCTGCCTTCGTTATTTTCCCTTCAAGGGTGCAAAGACCATAGCGCTAGTCAACCGTGGTCCCGGCCCCTACAACATCCAATTCAGGGCGATTCAGCCACGAAACGACGCACCCCGGTGAGGCAGGACTAGTGTAACAGGCCGGGGTTAAAGGGACCTAAGCTAATTTATACCCCAGGTATATTAAGGCCTAGAGGATTTATACACCGGGCTATGTTATGGCCGAGGCCATTTCATACCTACCAGGCGAGATTATACCCCCAATTATATCAGTAATGTTGAGTAATATATACAAGAATTACTTAACATTTTGACAGTGAGTCAGATGGCAGAGCGGGTTCCCACAGGTTCACCTTGCCTATGTATAAATGTGGTGTGAGTGAGTGGTTGGTGGCGGACGGAAGGGCCTTTGGCGCAGAGTGGAAGCCTCGCTTCTGTCCGTCCCAGCCAGCTGTGGCTACAATAGTAGCTTACAACCACTGAGCATGGAGTGAATGAATAATGCAATCTAACTAATCTTTGAGTGATCATAAAAGCGCTGTATACAACTGATACATCACCATCATTATTATTGACTTTTCAACATTTACCAACAATTATTTGGTTGGTTTAGCTTTGCCATCATTCAGTATTATCTAACAATCCATGGTTTCTTCTATGAAGCAGAGAGCAAAAGTGTGGTTTATATTTTTTATTAATTAATTAAATAAGATAAAAAGTTGATTGAAACGATACTGTTTCTAAACCGAAATGAGTATAACTACTTATTTAACATATATATATATATATATAATATATATACACTTGTAATTGATTTGTTCCTTGTGAAGCTAATATTTAGTAGGAATATGAAGACCCAGGACATTATACTAATCATTTATTGGCCGTTTAATTATCCAGCAATAAAACGCGAATTTTCAGAACCTACCATATATGCTCTAACTGGTTGTCTTTTCATGAAGAAATGACTTATTTAAGCGATTTCTTCAATTTTAATTATTACCCGATTTCATCTTAGACTAGTTAGTATCCAAATTTCACTCCAAAATATATTAGCCTCGACCCTTTCTTACTAGTTTTTAAGCAGAAGGTTTTCCTTAGACTACTTCTCTCTGCCCTCAACAATCATTTCCCCCAATGCCAATTCATTTGAATAAATCTCAACCCGGTATTATTGAATTCATTTTTTTCTCCATCAGGAGCCAATCCCTTTGTGCTTGCGAGCCTGTATAGTTTACAATTATACATGTACAACCTGCCACAAACATTATGTAGGCCAAACTGGCTTACAACTCAAATGCAGGATCGCAAAGCACTTAGGTTTGTCTCATAAGACTGGTATTCCCATTTCTAAACCTGAAGCCTCTTCCATCAGGCAACACTCTGAGTATCACCATCATCCTCTTAATTCTGATTCATTTACCATCTTATCTTTAACTTCTCTTGATTTGAACATCTTAGTCACTGTACATTAATAAAACTAATCCAAACCTAAATAATTACTCCTCATTTAAGCTATTTTCTATATAACCAACAAACACTTCATACATTAACTAGCCAACCGACCAAATCTCGTTAGTAGTTTTTCTATCTTTAGTTAGTTGATTTCACAGCTCCTACGATAAAGGTTTAATTCGTTTTCGGCTTTTTGTTTATAATTTAGTGTTATTTTATTGTTTATTCCAGTTATCTTTAATTTTTGATATTCAAGTCAGTTTATGTTAAAACTTCATTTATTCATATTACTTTTCAAAATTACACTGGATAGTATCAATTAATCTTTTTTGTTATTGTGTCTCAATAATTGTAAATTTTATTTATTTAACTTGCCTTCACCCGCTTTTTTAGCCATTATATAATGCATGTTTTTAACTGTTATCGTTAATATTTTTTTCCCCTTCTCATTAATCGATACAGTCGCTGAAGATGGTCCTAGCGAAGGTCCGAAACGTGCGGCCAATAGATGATTAGTGTAATTTCCTGGGTCTTCAGATTCCTACTATATATATATATATATATATATATATATATATATATATATATATATATATATATATCAAAGAAAATTCCTAGTTGTGAACTAAACTGACAATGGAAAAACAAAGATCCTGATACTAAACCACATTTTGTGAGTACATTTACAGCTGAAGTGTATTTTAGTGTGACAAACTCTAAAACTGATGACATCAAAAAGGGCATGATTGTTTTGGAGAGATAACTCATGTTCCATTGTTAACTGTAGATTAAAGCTGGCAGGATACACCAACTACTCCATTGAGTTGCCAACTTCTGAGTAGATGCTGATGTCACAATTTAACAGATTTGCAGCTACCATTATCTCTGCGTCTGTAGCCCAAACTCCATTCCCAGTTTTTTCTTGTGTTTTTTTAGAATAATACTTAAAGAGGATGCCAGCAAAATAGGGCCTTCCCTGCCCACGGTGCAATAGTTCAGAAGGCGCTTGTAGCATTTAGCTACTCTTTAAGGTTTCTCTATCACCAGCGTGGGTTCTTAAATGTGCCACAAAATTGTATTTTCTCTGATCCTGATAAGGGCAAAGATTGCATTTGAAAGGCAGCTCGCCTATGGTAGTACATTAATGCCTGTTAAACTGACATTTCATTGCAGCTTGATAAGGGCAAAGGCTCCTCACAAGTATGAGTATATGAACCTGTTTTTAAGATTATTTTTCGTTGCAGAATGATAAGGGCAAATGCTGCATTTGAAAGGTGACGCGCCAGTGTGAGTATATTAATGCGTTTTGAGCTGACCTTTCCCTGCAGCCTGATAAGGGGAAAGGATGCATTTGAAAGCTATCTCACTTGGGTGAGTATATGAATGCCTTTTAAGCTGAGCTTTCTTTGTAGCCTGATAAGAGCAAAGGCTGCATTTGAACGGCTTCTCGCCAGTGTGAGTATATGAATGGTTTTTAGTATCTTCTTTTCTCGAAGCATGGTAAGGGCAAAGATCGCAAGAGAAAGGCTTTTCGCTCGTATGAGTATATGAATGCCTTTTAAGCTCAGCTTTCCTTGCAGCATGATAAGGGCAAAGGCTGTATTTGAAAGGCTTCATGTCTGTGTGAGTATATGAATGCATTTTAAGCTGACCTTTCCTTGCAGCCTGATAAGGGCAAAGGCTGCATTTGAACGGCTTCTCGCCGGTGTGAGTATATGAATGGATTTTAATATCTTCTTTTCTGGCACCCTGATAAGGGCAAAGGTCGCATTTGTAAGGCTTCTCGCCAGTGTGGGTTCTTAAATGCATGCTTAAACCTTCCCTCTGTACAGTCTGATAAGGACAAACTCTGCATTTGAAAGGCTTTTCGCCAGTATGAGTATATGAATGGTATTTAATTTCTTCTTTTCTGGCAGCCTGATAAGGGCAAAGGTCGCATTTGTAAGGCTTCTCGCCAGTGTGGGTTCTTAAATGTCTGCATAAACCTCCCCTCTGCGCAGTCTGGACAAAGGCTGCATTTGAAAGGCTTCTCTCCAGTGTGAGTATATGAATGGTTTTTAATATCTTCTTTTCTGGCAGCCTGATAAGGGCAAAGGTCACATTTGTAAGGTTTCTCGCCAGTGTGGGTTCTTAAATGTCTGTTTAAACCTCCCTCTGTGGAGTCTGATAAGGAAAAAGGCTAAATTTGAAAGACTTCTCGCCAGTGTGAGTATATAAATGGCTTTTAAGATTATCTTTCGTTGCAGCCTGATAAGGGCAAAGATCACATTTGTAAGGCTTCTCGCCAGTATGGGTTCTTAAATCTATGCTTAAAGCTCCCCTCTGTGCATTCTGATAAGGAGAGGAGCAGCATTTAGAGATTTTCTTATTCATTATCAAATAAGGCACCGCATGTAAATCTGTTTGTGTCGACTTGGAAGGGATGGAATTGTTTTCGGCGCATTTTCCTGGGCTTTCAGATCTTGAATATACGCCAGTAGTCCAATTTGGGTCATACTTATGGGCTTGAGGTGGCGATTGTATTATACCACTAAATTGCGGAATAACCTTAAGGTTAGTGGACGAACGCAATTTCATCTCCTGAAAAAGAAACAATTAGTTATTTTATAATCTCTCGTTAACGATCTTTCTGGTGTACAAGAGAGCATTCCTGCAATAGAAAGAAAGGGTAAAGACCCCACGAATCCAAAATTCATTCTTTAGGACTCCGACCTGATTATTCTCAATAAAAAGTGATATTATATCTTGAGGCATTCCGCATCAGACACCCACGAATTTCTTGAAAACGGGGATAAGAATAGCTGAAAGAACGAAGGGATTCCAAAAGTTCTAGAATCAGTATAAATAATAAAATTGTGAAAAGTAAAAATAAGGTGGAAATTTAATAGAATGTGATAATTTAACAGTTAAGTAGAGGATATCCTAGTCAAGGTCAGCTGCAGAGATGACTCTGATACACCAGTACTGCGACCAAATTGCGGCTTGACTTTCATGCTTCTGTATATGATTGAGCATAAGGAGCATGGTATCTTTTTTTCAATTCAAGAGAATTCAAGAGTCCTATGTTGGCGGTTACCCTGAGGGCACGATCACTGAGCCACGCTTCAGAAACAAAGACCAGAGTAGAGCGGGGTAAGAGATCCTTTATTAAATGCCACATGCTTCTACATATATTGGAGGAGATGCCCAATAGGGTGCTCATATTGATGGAATAGGCAGCACAACTAGGACACCAAAACAGGAGATATGGTCACCATTCTGTGTCCTAGGGTTCGGCTATAGACGGTAGCATATCGGAGGCCACTGCTAAGGGAGTGGCAAATGGGTAATTGTTGGCCGCTGAAGAGATAAGGTATGCACACCTCCAGCCTATGGTATGAAATTTGCAAGATATTACTCTTGATTGACGGTAGCGATAGGTGATGAGTCACTTGATAACAGGAACCAGTAGTAGTTGTCATAATAACACGTAGCCTATTTTAAAATCCCCCCCCCAAAAAAAAAAGAAACAAAACCTTAAAAGTCCAAAGCTCAGTTTCCTCTAGCATATGTGCATGCAGCCAACACCCCCAAACTATATACACTGGAGGAGGCCTGGTTCTTCTAAAAATAAAATGTTGCAGTTGGGTTTGAGGATTTAAGGTAAGGAACCAGTGGGTTGCTGCCCAATCCAAGTGGATTCTATATTGCAGCTAGGATGAAACTAGGCAAATCATCTATATATGGTGGAGGAGACCACTTTGTGACAAATATTTTAAAAACGACGGGTTAAAAGATTCCTCCGCCAATAGGAATCGAAGACGGGCGTGTTGAATAGTTTAAAGGGTCGGGAAACAGGACATACGGAGAATGGCAAAATGGCTACAATCCAATAAAAGGTGGGCAACCGATTGGTCCCCACCGCAAATACGACAAGGGCTGATATGAACATCACCCGAAACAAGATGGCCGTGAGTCTCGTGTGGTCAATGCGAACTCTGCAAAAGGCCACCTCCAACGACCGCATTCTATGACGGCTCGAGGGCCAAGAGTGAATAGAATTTTTAATATTGTATAGTTTGGATGATGAACAGTCATCGCATTCATTATGCCACAGTTGAAAAATATATTTTCTTATTGAAGGAAAGTAGTCCCTAAAAGGCAGAACCGAGTTCTCAGGCGACACTGAATGTGCTGAGCGGGCCAGCCGAACAGCCCTCTCGTTGCCCAGGACACCCACATGCCCAGACACCCAGCAAAAAAATAATTCTATATCGTCACGCATTTTGGATCAGCAAGTTGCAAATTTCTGTGACTAAGGGATGGGACGCATTACAAGATCTAATTGACTGTAAAACACTCCTTGAGTCAGAAAAATGAAAAAAAATCACTAAAAGGTAAAATTTGGATGAGTCTAAACGCTAAAAGGATTACTGAAAGTTCAACGGTAAAAATGGATGCTGCTGCCGGCAAAGATACAGTTAGGAATTCTCCTCCTGGGTAGATGGCTGCGGCGCCCACACCACCGTCCGAATTAGAGCCATCCGTGTATAGTAGGCAGCATTGTTTGTGTGAGATCGAATGCTCTAAGAACAGGCTCTTAATGATGCGAGGGAACATGGAGGACTTCTACAGGCTCCACATGTTGGTACATATTGTGGGGAGGAGGACGCCAACAAGGGGTCAGTAAGGATGAAAGGGTAAGGATCCTTGTAGCACCCCGGTTAGAGAGATGATCTCCTATGCGAAAGTTCAAGGGGTGGGGTAAAGATGGCAACTTATCATATGCCGCCGTTGATTCGGCAGCATACAGGCATCTGTAGACCTCTGATACAGGGGCTTGCTGTACTCAGCAGAGGTATCGCATGCAGATTTGAAGTCTATGGTAGGGCAAAGGGAGTACCCCACTGTCGCAGTAAAGGCTGTTGACAGGAGAAGTACGGAAGGAACTCTAGAAAGGCGAACTCCGAGGTTTCGAATGGGGTTCAGCATTTTAAGGGCTGAAGGGGAAGCCGATGAGTAAATTTGACAGCCATAATCTACTTTGGATTGGACGAGGGCTGTATATAATGTCTACAATGTTTGTCAGTCGCTGCCCCACGAAGTGTGTGAAGACTTTCAAAATTTTCTAGAGCCCGCAGACAGCCTGGTCGAAGTCGGCGTAGGTGTGACACCGGGATAACTTTGGATCGAGAGCTACGCCAAGAAACCGAAACTCGGAGACAAACTCTATATCTTCGCCTTGTAGGGAGATAGATGGCGGAAAAAGAACCCCTCTGCCTCGGGGGAAATACATTGCTTTGGTTTTGTTCGTGGAAAAGCGAAATCCCTTAAGTTGTGCTCTTTTGGAGACAGCAACGACCGCCAGTTGTATCCGAGGTGCTGCTGATGGAAGGCGAGGTGAGGAACATATAGTGCTAAATCATCGACAAACAGAGTTGCCGATACAAGCTCTGGGAGAGATGAAATAATATCATTGATGGCAATTATAAAACATAAGGCACTTAAGACACTGCCCTGAGGAACTCCCTCCTCTTGGGGTTGCAGGTTAGAGTATGCGTCTCCAACACGTACCTTGAAGGATCGAGATGCTAAAAAACTTTGAATAAGTGACGGTAAAAGGCCTCTTATCCCGCAGACGTATAGCAGCTTAAAGATGCCGTATCTCCATGTTGTGTCGTAGGCTTTCTCAATATCGAAAAATATGGCCAGGACTCGGTGCTTTAATGAGAAAGCTTTCCGGACCGATCCCTCGAAACGTACTAGTAGGTCAAGGGTACTATGACCTTTGCGGAAGTCACATTGAAATGGAGAGAGAAGGTGATTGGTTTCTAGGAACCAGTTTAGGCGTTCCAACACCATTTTTTTTCCAGAACCTTACTCAAACAGCTGGTGAAAGCTATATGGCGGTAGTGATCTGCGTCCAACCCATCCCTGCCCGGTTTGACAAAGGGAATGATGATCCCAATGCGCCATGATGAGGGGTAAAAACCTTTTACCCATATAAGGTTGTACAAATCAAGTAAGAAGAGTGTAGAGTGTGGATGTAGGTGCCGAATCATATTGAAATGGATCTCGTCAAGGCTCTATTCAGCTCATGGATGCTGAATAGAGCGTTATATGGAAGGTTAGATTTTGTTGTCAAGTTGAGAGAATGAGACTCTTCCTTTGATTTGTAGGATGAAAAGCCTCATCGTAACGGTTGACACTGCTGACGGCGCGGAAATGGTCAGCAAAAGCATTGCTAACCGCCAGGCCGTCATTCTCCAAAGAACCGTTAAGTTGAGTGTGGGGGTATGATGATCAGCACAACGGCCCCTGATCTAATTAATCCTCTTTCAGATCTTAGCAGTAGGTGTCATAGAGGAAATTGATGAAACGTAACGGCGCCATGAATTTCGGCGAGCCTGACGAAGGGTTCTTTGGCGAAGCGCACGGGCTCGGTTTCGGTCGACCTTGTTGCACAAAGTTGGGTTCTTTCGGAATCGGGCATGGGCTAACTTGTAGTTTTTGATAGCTGTTGTACACGCCGAGGTCCACCAGGGCACGGTTGAGCGGCCCGTGGAAAGTCGCCAAAGTGGGGATGGTCTGTGTTGCTGTATTGTAGATAGTCGATGTAAAGTATTCTACTGCCGCGTCCACAACATTGAAGGTCCCCAAGGATGAACTTGTGAAGGACGCCTCTTGGAAACCTTCCCAATCTGCATGACCTAAGTCCCACTTAAGGAACATGGTTGTACGAGGGCTAACTTGAAGGGCCGACAAGACAATAGGGAAGTGGTCACTCCCATGGAGATCGTCAAGAATTGACCATCGAAATTCCGTGAAGCAATCCGGGGAACAAACAGACAGGTCAACACAGCTAAAAGAGTTCGTCTGGACATGATAAGAGGTAAAATTGTCAGTGTTTAAAACACAAAGAAAGTCAGATAATAAAAGAGACTCTAAAACACTGACTTTGGCATTTCGAGTGATATCACCCCAGTATGGGTGACAGGCGTTAAAATTTCCTAGTAATAATAATGGGGAGGGCAACTGGTCCATAAGTTCTAAAAGGTCGGGTCTTGACAATGATAAACAAGGGGGTAGGTAAATAGAACAAACGGTAAAAAGCTTAGTAAGAAAAACCTTCATGGCAATAGTTTGGAGGGTAGTATGTAGGGGGATAGGAGAAACGTGGTGGGATGAAGATGCCATGATTGACATCCCCCCATGAGAGGAGCTTCCAGCAGGAGCAATAGAGTTGAAAATGAGAAAGCCAAGTACCGGCGGAAAGGGCCGTATACCCAGTGTATTCTCCTGAAGACAAATAACAGCTGGGTAGATAGTCGTCAAAAGAATTTTGAGTTCTTCCCACTTTGAAAGAAAGCCTTGACAATTCCATTGTAAAATGGATGATATTATGTGGCACGATCAGATACCACTGTGGAATTCCTTTTCTCTTTTGTAGGCCGATATTGTATTTGAAGTTCATCTCAAAGAGCTTGGGAGACGGAGAGCTGATTTTGAGGAGCCTGCTTTTGCAGGGGAGAGATCCTAGATGGAGCAGTAACTGGGGCTTTTTTCGTGGGTTTTGGAGAACCGACTGAGGCCCTTGATTGTAATTCAGGCTCACAACCTAGTGGAAAAGGAAGATCGAGAAGGGATTTTCAGCCGGTAGATCCGGATTCATGAATAGAGGGTATTTCCGGTTTCTGAGGAGTTGGTCCAACCGCCACGATTAGTGATGTTGGAGTATCAACTGCTTCCATCGGATCATGGGTTGAAAGGTGAGCGGAACGAACAGGTGATCTGAGTGAGGTGTGTGGAGCTGTGTGTATATCTGCCATCGTTTTGATCAGGATGGGGCTTAAGTCCTGTGAAGGGTGGGACGGACTTAAGGGCATAAAATTTTCAGCCATAGGGAAGGAGTCCATTGAAGATTCCCGGCTGCCCGCTTATTGGTGGTCGATGAGCCAGGTGAGGAATCCTTCCTCTTACCACTGGGCTTTGGGTCTCGGGGCCGGGTGGATGAACCTTGACTGGTCGATGTTGAGGATTCTTTCAAATAGCATCTGATGTCTTCATGTGTCTCACCCTGAGCGAATCTCCCAGCTAGAGCTGCTGGAGAGAGAGGGGGCTATATGGGTTATCTTGGTGTGAGAGTGATGCTTCAACTGCATATTCTGAATGTTTCCGAAGCTGCGAGTAGACGTAGGATGAAGTGCTTTAGGTTGGTCGGAGCTCGAACGTGATGTTCGGTTTCGTCCAGCGTCACGTAAAACGTCAGAGAAGAGCCGACCGAGTGGCGAGGTTTATGCTGCAGCACGCTGGCGTGCCTCTCTTCTATCTAGACGTAGGGAGTCGCGCAAAGCGAGCACCTCCTTTTCATATAAAAATATAGAGCAGAGTTTTGACGCAGAACTGTGGGTACCTCCGCAGTTGGCACAGCAAGGTGATTTGGTGCATTCGGGGCCATGGTAGTCAGAGCTACAATTCATGCAGGAGCGAGGGTGCCGACAGGCACGGCCAACATGTCCAAATTGATTGCAATTGAAGCAGCGTCTGGGTAGTTCGATGTAGGGACTTACCGGGACACGAAGGTACCCAGCTTTAATATACTGCGGCAGTTTTGTCGTTCGAATATTAAAATCAGTGTGGCGGTTGAGACTCTAGTGGAGCCTAATGTTTTAGTTACCCTGTGTACGTGTGTGACACGTTGGGTACTAAGCTTACTCTGAAGGAGAATGGGGTCGTAGTCTTTTAGTTCGTTTGAACGGACGACACATTTGACAAATTCAGACGCGGATGGGGCGAGACAGTTATTGGAATTTCAGCTATCGAAGATAGATTTCGCACAAGGTTGTGTTGGGAGTGGGATGACACCTCGACTACGACATCACCACTACCTCTTGACTACATCCGGCGCGGTTCACCACAGCGGGACTCAAAAGATTCATAGACGTCAAACACATCGACATTTGCAATGGGGTGTCGGATGATGAATTCATGACAAGAAAGCGAGGATAATCTAGATTTGGGTCTACTTCATTGGAATAGGGGACCAACGAGCGAGGGAAGGCTGAAAGGGAAGCTAGAGAACGTTTGGCACGAGAACCCTTACGAGAAGGGGAGGTTTTTGAATTATGGCTAGTCATTGTAAAAAGAAAAAACTTCGCAGTCTCCCTCGGGACTCCCCACCATGCAGGTCTACAAGGGCCTGGCACTACTGCAATTCTACAATCAGTTACGTCCGGTATGTCCTCTTAGAGAATGGGTAAGGATCCACCACACCATCTTTAGAAACCTAAGAGGCTACCAGAGTTCCCCAACGCACGGAGAAAAGGGGCCAACGATGGGTTTCGCCTTGGGCATTCGGTAGACGAAGGCGGTGGAGATGCCCAGCCTCTTCAATCTTCATGAAAGAACCACTCGGATCAATCCATAAGACGAGCAGAGATCGCTATCTTTAAGGGTCACTAGATAGGTGAAGGGTGAGGGGAAAATAAAGGGCAGTGGAAGAACGTAATAGGGGAGGAAAGTAAAGGGGAATGTTAAAAGTCTTGTTGGCAGCAACATGGGACCCCAGGGCTGACCCCCATCGCCACGAGAAGACCAGAGCCTCTCTGGGGACAACCCCTGAAGAAAAGATCCCAGAGGTGGAGAAAGGCTGGAGTTGGGTGTGCACGAATTCATCATAAGAACAAAGGACAAGTAGTAACCACTACGTTCGCCGTGGGACATTCAGAAATAATGTGCTTGAAGTTATGATGCACCATTCAGTTATTGCTTAAGGTACAGGGGAGCAGAACTCCATCAAATGGGCATGTGCAACATAAGTGTGTCTGGTCCTAGATCACTTTTGTTTTTTTAAAGGGGCCATCCTGGCAACTGCTTCGGAAATTGCAGAGTGAACTGAAGCCATTGGGTTAGTGCGGGGAAGGTCCATGAGAACTATCAGAGAGAATGATGCAACTTTAAGTTTCGGTTGCCAGTTTTAGAGCTTCTTTACAAGGTAGGTTATAGGAATGACCTTTGTGTTGGATTTTTTTTTTTTTTAATTTTACAGAGCCCATCTGGCAACTGCCCACTTGGGCATAAGTCGCCGAAAAACACGACAGCCTAGAACTAGGCTACTTTAAAATAAAAATATGAAAACATAACAATGATATAAATTGGAAAACTTAACAACCAGGAAGCAATTTCCGGCAGCGGGGGGAGGTCCCCCTCACCCCGGTGCAGGAGAGTGCAACCTACAAAACAACAACAAAAAGAACCTTAAATACAGGGGAGAAGCCCGGCCTCCCCCCAAAAGTCAACAAGTCAATGTGCACGAACTCGTCCCGAGCACAAGGGACAGGCGGTAGCGACCCCGCCCTTTTGTGTTGGAGGAGGGAAATGGTGCTCTGAATGCCAAGTCCTTGCAGACCCTTAGGCTCCCTCATTTCCTTAAATCCTAGCTGTCAAGGAATCCAACAGAAGATAATCTTGACTTATCTCAGTTAGGCGACAACCATGGCGTCACATATACTGGAATTAATCGAGTAGTCTCTCCAGATGGTGGATACCCTTCAGATGTCCGAGGAAGAGAAAGGGCGTCGGCAACCGGGCCACAACGTGGCGGAAGTTCCCCGCGTCGAAGTCGGCTGACGCTGGAATGTAGACGGAAATAACAGTATAACTCCTATCCAGGTGCAGCTGGACAGCTACTGGCTGAAAGGATTTTTTTTAAGGAGCCCATCTGGCGACTGCCTACTTAGGCATAGGTTACCGTAATCAATACAGCCTACGACTAGGCTATGTTAAAAAAAACAACAAATAACAAGGCTAAAAAGGGGATAGGCTAAAATGAAAAACAAGGCAAAAAAGATAACAAGAAGGAAGCGCGCTCCAGCGTCGGGGCTAGGTCCGCCTCCACCCGGCGCAGGAACAAGCGACCCCACCAAAAAGAGAAAATAAAGTGGAGGAGGCTAGCATCTTCCAAAAAGTCTTATAGTCCGTAAGTCGGTGTACACGAACCAGTCCCGAGTACCATGGAGAAGCGGTAGCAACCTCGCATGTCCCCGTACCGGGACAGTTAACGTGCGCGAAGATCACCTAGACTGGGACATTCGACATGTGCTGCACAGAGTGGGGGACAACGCCGTCATCGCAGTAAGGCGCTCCATCAAATGGCGGTGCGTGCCGCGAGTGTGTCCAATTCGGAGACAATAGAAAGCAAACTAAAGGCGTCGCGGCAATGCGGGATAGCTGTATTGGAACAGTCGCGGCCAAATGGCACGTAAATTTAGGTTCCATTCGACAACCTCCCATCTTCTTTGCAAAGCCGCCGGGAGGGTACCCCGTAATCCTGTGGCGTCACGGATACGCGAAACAGAGGGTGCGGACATTCCAATGCCCCAGGAGCACTCAGGGCGGTTTGTGAGTCGCTATAAATCACAATCAGGTCTCTGAACCGGGCACGTCGCGTTATCTCCCTTACCGAGCGGTGCATTGCAACCAGCTCAGCCGTGAAAACAGAGGCATCAACTGACAGAGCCCCGCTGACTTCAAACAGAAGGGATACGGAGTGGAAACAGACCCCCTCTTGGGACTTGGAGCCATCCGTATACACTGGCACGGTTCCAGTGTGACACGGAGTGTGCTCCTAAAAGGCAGAACGTAATACCCCTAAGCTATAGAAGCTTTGGGAGCAGAGGCGTGGCGCCAAATAGTCAAAGGTGATACCCTCCAGGCTGGTGTCCTAGGCCGAACCAGGGCCACCACATAGCTCTCGAAGGCGTTTCCTGGCCCGAAACTCAAAGAGCTTAGGGTATGACTGGCATCTCTCGGCGGCATAGGTACTGTCAAGATCAGCTGCGGATGCAATGAGAGCTGTTGGCGCCGGGCATGCGGGTACAGGGAAATAATGCACGGCGCAAAGCGAGTGGCATCTCCCCAGCATCGACAAGTAGGCTCTTAATGGGGGGATTGCGAAAGGTACGGGTCGCCAGGCGAAGGCTGGTGGGTGGATCGAGTCCATGCTGGGCTGCGGATGCATAAAGCTCGTATCCGTAGTCGAGCTTCGAACGAACAAAGGATCGATAAAAAAAACAATGCAGTAGCCCTATCAGCGCCCCAAGCGCTGAACGTCACGGAACGAAGAATATCCATGGCCTGGTTACAAGAGACCCTAAGGCTATGAATATGAGCCTCCCAGGTGAGGCGTCGGTCAAATACAAGACAAAAGAAACGGTGCGATTCAACCACTTCCAGGTGCACCCCATTAAGAAACAAAGCTGGGTCGGGGGGGAGCCGTGGATGGGGGCAGAAGTGCACCACCTTAGACTTGGACGAAGAAAACCGAAACCTGTGCGCTTCGGCATAGCGAGAGACGCGGTTCAATGCCTGTTGGAGTCGACGCTCCAGAGTTGGCATCTGGGCCGCGCCAAAAGAGATTGAAAGGTCGTGCACGTAGAGCGTAGCCAGAACATCTTCCGGCAGCACCGAGGTGATGCCGTTGATGCTCAGGGCAAAGAGTGTGACACTGAGGACACTTCCCTGCGGGACACCCTCTTCCTGTTCCTTTGGGCCGGAGAGAGCTCCCCCCACCCGTACGCGGAATCGACGATCTCGCAAAAATTCAGATATAAAGACTGGGAGGCGTCCCCTCACCCTCATCGTGTGGAGAGTCTCCATGATACCGTATCGCTATGCGGTATCATAGGCCTTCTCCAGATCAAAAAAGACCGTGGCGTAGTGCTGTCTACGAAGGAAAGCCTCGCAGACGGCATTTTCCAGTCGGAGCAGTGCATCCGACGTGGAGTGGAACTTGCGGAAGCCGCACTGTCCAGAAGACAGATGGCCTCCGCTGTCCAGGAAAAAGGCTAGTCTAACATTTGCCAATTTCTCCATCAACTTGCACACGTAAGAAGTTAGAGAGATTAGGCGGAAACCGGTCGGAGTAGAGTGATCTCTTCCCGGCTTGCGAAAGGCAAGCACAGCAGCGATTCGCAAGGAATCTGGGAGAAGACCCTCCACCCAGATCCTGTTGAACAAATCTAACAGAAAGGCCGTGCCTCGCTCACCCAGGTGTCGAAGCATGGCGTACGGGACATCGTCCGGACCATGGGCGGTGTCCGCGCACGAAGCGCGAGCGGAGCACAACTCACTCACAGTAAACCTGTCGTTGAAGGGTTCCCCGCCTCTGGAGGTAAAGTCCAGCGGGCGGCCAACCACGACATCACGACGTGCATTGAATGCTGGCAGAGCAACATCCCGGCTAGAGAATGCGGAAAAAGCGGTCGCGAAGGATTCCGCCACGGACGAGGGGTCCGAGATTGTGGTCCCATTACCCTGGAGAACGGAAGGGGGGTCTTGCGAGAACTTGCCCCGAATCCTTTTGATTCGCTTCCACACCTCTGCTAAAAGGGTGTTCCCGTTAAGTGAAGACACGTATGCCCACCAAGAAGAGCGGCGGTCGTGCTTCGAAATATAAAGGAACCTAGCCCTAGCCCGACGAAATTCAGCGACAGTGGAATCGTTCGGGCGGCGCTTATAGCACATGTAGTTATAACGCCTCTGTTAGAGGGCCGTCTCACACTCGGCCGACCACCATGGGAGTGGTCGGCGTGCAAAACGGCCAGACGTTTTAGGAAGAGTAGTCAGGCCCGCGGCGATGAGGTTGCCGGAGAAGAACTCAACCGCCTCATCTACTGACCTAAACTCCTCGACTGAGATAGAGAATTCAGTCATTTCCTGAAATGCAGGCCACCGCTACCGCGCCAAGCACCACCGAGGTGGTCTCTCAGGCGGCAGTTGCCCTGACAATGATATTTAAATGGGAAAGTGATCACTACCATGGAGGTCATCGACCACCCCCCAATCAAAATCAGGCTGTGCATCCGAAGAGCACAAAGATAGGTCAAGGCAAGAAAATGAAGCGGTTCCCGGACAGTGATGCGTAAACTCATCCACGTTTAGGACACCGATCTCAAGCTCTTCGATCAGATCGGCAAGGACTTGTCCCCTGGGATTTATTGAGTAATCTTCCCAGAGAGGATGCCTGCCGTTCAGATCTCCAAGCAAGATAAAGGGCCTCGTCAACCGTGCCACGACGGGGCGGAAGTCCCCCACGTTGAAGTCAGCTGACGGTGGAATGTACGCAGAAATGATAGTATACCTCCTATCCAGGTGCAGCTGCACAGCCACTGCCTGAAAGGAGGTATCTAAAGAGAAAGGAAGAAAGGAGATATCATACCGGGTGTAAACCGCGCATCCCCCAGCCCGGCAATCTCGTGGTGGTGGGGGCGCAAGGTCCTTATACCCCAGGACGGCGGGCAGGGGGAACGCGCCTAGCATGGTCTCCTGCAGAAAGATAGCTAACGGGGAACGGGACGAGCCTCCGCAGCAACTCCCAGTTGGCCCGCAGTCCACGACAATTCCATTCAAGGAATATGCCCTCCAGGCCTAGCTCGGAGGAGACGCGGGGGCCATCCTCGAACAGAAGACCCTCACGGGAATGGCCATACGCTTCCCGGAGGCATAACCTCGGGCGCTGTTGGTAGGACAAAGCGCTGAAGGCGCTGTCGCCTTCGAGAACTTATTGGAGGAGGTCGCCATGCGAGTCTTTTCCTCCCGCCTAGTGGCTTGGCAGTCCATCGGCATGGCGGCTCCACCTTGAACACGGCGTAAAATTGATAGAATGTGAAGAGGAGAGGAAAAGGGATGTGAGGAAGGTATGGGTGGGGATGAAGCAGGTTGTTAAAAACCAGCCACCCCAGACCGGAGCTCAGGGGTTAGTGAACATTGTCCCCTCCCCCCTCAGCCCCAACCGGGACGGTTGGCTTAGAAGAAGGTCAGCATCTACCCTGTGAAATTAGAGGCTGACCAGAGAAAGTTATTGGAGAGGTTGTATGAAAAGCTAGGAAACAAGTGTTTTGAAGGAAGGAGAAGAGGCTAAGCTAGGGCCGGATGTAGCGCTGGATCCCGTCCGCACGGCGACCAGGATGGCAAATCACCGCGCCCCTTACGGGGGTGGGGGGCTCCAGTTGCCCCTCCCCCCCAGGACATCACAGGTCCCATTGACAGAGAAGTCTCTAGTCACGTCTGGGAAGGCACAGGCCTTGACCCTGGCAAGGTTTAATATTCTTGCCAGCAGGTCTTTTGATGGAAGCGACCAAAGGGGTCTGGCTTCCATCTCCTCCCTAAGGGGTTTTGCTCTACTGAGCCACTTTAATGGGGAGCGGTTGGCTATGGGCTGCCTGCTGGCTTTCTTGGTAGTCCCCTTGGAAAGAAAAGGGGGGACTGCGGCTGGGAACAGAGAGGTACCCGAAAGCACCTCCATTGAAGGGGTGTGGGGGAGTCCCCTACACTCGTAGGCGAAGGAGAGGAGTACGCCTCCTCTCCGGTTAGAGAAATTTGGAGGGTCCCCTGTGCAAGCACAGGGGATACCTCCATTTTTTCTGTGGAGCTGCCCAAGGGCGGCTCCATCGATGGAACAGGGGAAGTTGAGGGTTGAATTTTTATTTGTTCATCATTGGGCATGGTGACCCTATATTTTATATGATAAGCCATCGCTCATCACTCCTCGCAGTAGCCCGCTCTGCAAGGGATGCGTACAGGCCTGGCAAAGCCAGGTACCGCCATTTAAGGCCCTTCCTCCCGCCTGGTGACCTGGCAGCCCGTCAGCATGGCGACTCCACCTTGTGCACCGCATAAAATTGATAGTGTGAAGAGAGAAGGAAAAGGGATGTGAGGAAGGTTGGGTGGGGATGAAGTAGGTTGTTAAAAAAACACAATCCCAAACTGGAGCTCAGGGGTTAGGGATCATTATCCACTCTCCCCTCAGCCCCGATCGGGGACAGTTAGCTGAGAAGAAGGTCAGCATCTACCCTGTGAAATTAGAGCCTAACCAGAGAAAGTTGTGGGAGAGGTTGTATGAAAAGCGAGGAAACTGGGAGGAAACAAGTATTTTGAAGGAAGGAGAAGAAGCTAAGCTGGGGTTGGACAGGGTGCTGAATCCCATCAGCATGGTGGTCAGGATGGCAAATCGCCGCGCCCCTTATGGGAAATCGTAGCGAGAACATTTTCCGGTAGCACTGAGGTGATGTTGTTGATGCGTAGGGTAAAAGAATGTGACACTGAGGACACTTTCCTGCAGGACACCCTCTATCTGCTCCATTGGGCCGGAGAGGGCTCCCCCTCCATACGCGGAATCAACGATCTCACAAAAATTCAGATACAGATATAAAGATTGGGAGGCATCCCCTCGCCCCCATCGTGTGGAGAGTCTCCATGATAATGTATCACGTAGTGCTGTCTACGAAGGAAGGAATTGCAGACGGCATTTTCCAGTCAGAGCAGAGCATCCGACATGGAGTGGAATTTGTGAATGCCGAACTGTGCAGAACGTAAATGGCCTTCGCTGTCCAGAATAAAACGCTAATCTAATATTTACCAATTTCTCCATCAACTTGCACATGCAAGAGGTTAGAGAAATTGATACAATCTTGCATCAAACATGGTATGATAAGCCTTATATAAGGTATGTATCATGACTGGCGCAAGAAAAAAGCAGTTGGGCCAAACTAACAATTCCACCATGGCTGCTCAGCTAGACCAAATCATTCCCTGTGGCTAATGCAAAATTAACATCATTTATAGCAATTATATTGAATGTGCACATTGCAGTGTGTGGCACCATGCCAAATTTAATTGTAGTAATATTCCATTCAGAACCTTCAAAATCATTTACCAATTTCTCCATCAACTTGCAAATGCAAGTGGTTAGAGAAATTGATACAATTTTGCATCAAACATGGTAGGATAAGCCTTACAAGGTATGTATCATGACTGGCGCAAGAAAAAAGCAGTTAGGCCAAACTAACAATTCCAACATGGCTGCTCAGCTAGACCAAATCATTTCATAACATAACATAATTACTAATGCAAAATTAACATGATTTATAGCAATTATATTGAATGTGCACATTGCAGTGTGAGGCACCATGCCAAATTTAATTGTAGTAATATTCCATTCAGAACCTTCAAAATAATTAGCGAATCTGAAAATACAGACCCAGTTGTAACATGGGTCTAAAAACTCCCATATTTTTTTCTCCAGACATTCCTTCTCATAGTGATATAACTCAATTATTCAACACTGTCAAAACCCTTGCTAGCACGGTTCAAACTTTGCACGATGACATCCAGATCTTTGAAGCCTTTGCAAACTGATGTAAACAATCTCAAAAACATTGTGAACAAGTCTACTCCTCAATAGCCCACTCCTATTTCACTCTTCCAGCTTTGGAATATTGTACCCCTATCTGGTCGTCTGCTGCTACCTCACACTTGCATCTTATTGACAGAGTCTCTTATACTGCCAGCTTTCTTTGTGGCGGTAATGTCCAATGGAACCTTGCACATCGCCGGAAGATCAGCAATGTGTGCTCTATAAAATACAATCCAATCCGCATCACTCGCTGTATATTTCATTGCCAAATCGCTTTGTAGCAAGGAGAAACACTCATCAGGCTTTGGTCTGGCATCCTCTTTGTTTTTAGTCTATCAGATACCGTACTAGCCAGTTTCAGCTATGCTTTCTGCCAAGTGTTGTCCATCTTTGGAATTCCTTGGACGAAGAGACTTGTGCATCGATTAGTGTAGATGCCTTCAAAAAGAAAGCTAATAAGATCTTGTTATTTGTTATGTTTTTTCTTGTTTGAATATTCTATATACAGTATATCTTGTTTTGTTTAAATGTTGCTATATACTGTTTTTCAAATTTTTTATTTAATTTTATTACTCAATTTAATTTAACTGAATCCATAGATGACTGGAAGCCTTGAGGTTTTTCTTTACCTATCTTTTCCCACTTTTTTCTTCTATCCCACTTCCTTTCTTCTTACCATCATTTCCTCTTCGATATTGAGGGGTGCGGGGATTGCTAATTGCAATCTATAGTGCTTGCACTCTTCCCATTCTACCTGTCTCATCTTGTGTAATAATAAAAAAAAGGTATTGATGCTTTATTATGATCACCACAACTTTATCAAAGCCTTTATTAGAGTTCACCACATAACCTTGTTACATAAACTACCCGCTATTGGTATTTCAGGTAATCTCTTACTTTGGGTTAATAACTTCCTTACCAACAGGATGATGAGCATGTCCATTAGGGTCAGCCACAGCAGAGCGTTACCAATCACGAGTGGTGTTCCACAAGGGTCCATTCTTAGGCCCATACTATTCTAGCTCTTTGTATATCATCTTGGCTAAAATATAACTTGTGGTAACACTTCAGTTTAGGGGCGCATGGTAGGTGTGCTGTCTATAGGCTACAATATATCTTATGATGTCAGACAGTAGTGTGAGATGTGACCAACCATGGCGTTATATTTTTTTTTTGCATCCAAGTATATACTGGGGGCTGTGCCCCCAGACCCCCCCAATTGATTGAAACTCCGGATAATCATAGGGTGGTCCCCCCGCAGTGATATCTCCCCCACGAGCAGTCCCCTTGAATTTACTGTCTTTTTTTCCTATTTTATTTTTCGTATTTTTTGTTTCGCTGCAAAGGACAACAGCTTTTTACTGGCAGAAAAAATTAACTGGTAACCTAATGAAAAGCAACACTTACTTACGTAAAACGATTAATTACAAAATGCGAACCCGCCAAAAATGTATCCCTACGCGCTAATTGTTTGAAATGGCACCGCTGTTGCTTACTGTTTTCGTTTAAATATATTTTATCGCGCCAGAACAGTAAATTTTCTGAAAAACTTGAATTTGCACTGCATTTTGGGAATTTTATAGGTTTTTTTATTAGTTTATGCGCTTCTAAAAATACCAAATTTTTTTTGCGGTTATGCAAAATAAACCCAAATTC
Source organism: Ceratothoa steindachneri (assembly GCA_963969495.1). NCBI lineage: Eukaryota > Metazoa > Arthropoda > Malacostraca > Isopoda > Cymothoidae > Ceratothoa > Ceratothoa steindachneri. The sequence goes on along the minus strand of OZ018338.1, from coordinate 70,584,899 downwards.
GAATAACTAAGAAGCACAACTAGAGCATGATGAAACTGAAACATTTGTGCAGCAACGAAACAAAAAAAATAGGAAAAAACAATAAAAGACATTAAGAAACCTTACCTAACTTATAAAAAACTATAAATGAAGAGAGGCGCAGATATTTAGTAAATAATACAAAATAAAGGTTACAAACCCGCCCCCCCAGAGAAAACCCCTCTTCATTCAGCATTCTTCTAGCCCCTCACACCCATCTTCCTTGGAGCTCCAACTCAACATTGATACTCTTACCTGTGTTGCCTCTTCATGGGGTCTAAGCTTTGCTCCAACAAATGTGTTCACCTTAGATTCAAATGTGAACTCAACCATCCAGACAATGCTACATACCATATTGGAGATGTTCAACTTAATACAGTTACCTCTCAAAAAGATCTTGGAGTCCTAGTTGATATCCAACTGAGATTCCATTCTCAGAATCCTGAAGTCTGTAGCCAAGGCTGGTGGTGTTGCAACAAACTTACTGAAGTGCACAGTGTGTCAATCACCATTCTTTATGACTTCCTTACTCATTTCCGATATCAGACCACTGATTTTCTTTGCCTCCCCTGTGCCTCCCCTGAAGGGGTTTTGAAAGAATCTGATGAGGAAATAGTAGAGGTCCTTAATGATCATTTTGCTTCAGTATTCAAAGAGGAGAAACCAGTTAGATTAATTGATGATAATTCTAGGTCAAGGGAAGTAGTGATAAATTCTATTAATATAGACAGAGAAGAAATTAAAGGGCTTATAATGCAGTTAAATACTAGTAAGGCATCTGGCCCTGACAACATTCATACTAGGATACTCACAGAAGGTGTAGAAAGTATTGCAGTAGCTCTTGAGAAGATATTTATTAGATCACTAGAGTCTGGAGAAATACCAAATGATTGGAAATTAGCAAATGTAGTGCCAATTGTTAAAAAGGGAAGCAAAGAGGACCCAAATAACTTTAGACCGGTAAGCTTAACTTCTATAGTCTGTCAAATTCTTGAGAAGATGGTTAAGAAGGGAATTTCTGATCATCTAGAGTAGCAGGCTAATTAATGATGCTCAGCATGGTTTTAGAAAAGGTAGATTGTGTTTAACTAATTTACTTGATTTTATCAATTATGTAACTAAAGAATTAGATAGGGGTGAGAAAGTTGATGTGATCTACTTAGATTTCAGCAAAGCTTTTGATAAGGTTCCACATAGAAGACTAGTTCATAAATTAAAGCTGCATGGGATATGTGGGAACGTTTTAAATTGGATAACTGAATGGCTGAAAAATAGGAAACAGAGAGTTGTACTGAATGGAGTGAGGTCAGAGTGGAGGAATGTTATTAGTGGCGTACCTCAGGGATCAGTTTTAGACCCTTTATTATTTATAATCTATGTAAATGATCTTGGGCAAGGTGTAAATAGCAAAGTGTCAATTTTTGCTGATGACACTAAATTGGCAGCTGTAGTCAAAGAGGTTGAGGGTAGCTTTAAAGTGCAGGGCGAATTAAATAAGTTGTTAGCTTGGGCTCAGAAGTGGCAGGTGATTTTTAACCTTAATAAATGCAAATTATTAACATGGGGAGAGATAATAGGGAATTTAGCTATGAGATGGATGGGTATTGGCTTAATTCAGTTGAAGATGAGAAGGACTTAGGAGTAGTAGTAGATAGGTCACTGAAATTTTCAAAGCAGTGTATTGAGGCAAGAAATAGAGCAAATAGGGTGCTAGGTTACATTAAAAGAAATGTTAGCTACAAGAGTAAGGAGGTCATCCTTAAACTATACAACTCTTATGTCAGGCCACATTTAGAGTACTGTATACAGGCATGGTCACCAAGTTTTAGACATGATATAAACTTATTAGAGTAGGTACAAAGGAGGGCAACAAAAATAATACCATCCCTGAAGCACCTTGAATATGAAGATAGACTGAGGGTATTAAATATGTTTTCATTTGAAAGAAGGTGTGTGAGGGGAGATATGATTGAGCTTTTTAAAATCTCTTCTAGGATGGATAAAAAGGATTTCAGCAAGTTATTTAAGTTAGAAGGTAGTAATAGAACTAGAGGCCACCACTTAAAGATTAAAAAAGAGAGGTGCAGACTGGATGTTAGAAAATATTTTTTTACTAACTGAATAGTTTGCCACCTGAGACTGTAGACAGCCCAAAATTGAATGTTTTCAAGCGCAGATTGTAAAACATTCAAGTTTCGAACAGGTAGCACGTGTTTCGTAGAAATCTCGGAATATTTAGATTATTTGCTATAACTTAGTGTGTGACATACTAAACATAAATATTAAGTTATTACATCATATATTTGGTTAATATAACGAAGTTACATTGCGGTTATTTTGTATCAATTGTGATTATTTTGTTTTGGTGAGAAAGTGACTTTTGTTTACTTCGGTGGCCATCTTGATTAGCGGGTTTTAAACTTGCGCGCACAAATTCGGGTCAAATTCTTGTTGTTCGTAAGTTTTTGTTTCTATTATTGTTCTTGTTTAAGTATGGCTGACTGTTTGGATGTAGAGAGTATGCCTTTTGAAAGTAGTGTGTATGTAGTGTACGATGTCTGTGGTATAGAGAGGAGAGTGAATGTGTCTGAGTGCCGTGTATGTGCTTTGACTGAGGAGCTAAGTCGATTACATGCAGAATGCTTGAGACTGAACGATTAGAGTAGCAAGGAGAAATTATGAAATTAAAGTGGCAAATAGGGCAAAGGAAGATCATAAAAGTTTTTATCAATTATACAAAACTAAGGTTAGAGATAAAATAGGCCCACTTATAGATTCCATTGGAGAATTAGTGAGTGATAGGGACTCAATGGCTGGAATGCTAAATGACTTTTTTCTCTCAGTATTTACACAGGAGGATACTCTAAATATACTCGAGGTCTCAATGATCTTTCGGGGTAATGATGAAGAGAAATTAAAGGATATCTTGATCACAAAGGAGATAGTGACAAAGGAAATTGATAAAATCAAAAGTAGTAAAGCACCCGGTCCTGATGAGGTCTTTCCTAGAATTTTGAAAGAATGTAAGGATGTGTTAAGTGAGCCCCTAGCATGCATCTTTAGAAAATCATTGGAGAGTGGCATTGTGCCAGTGGCATGGAAGAAAGCCAATGTGATACCTATATTTAAGAAAGGGGATAAAACAAATATGTCTAATTACAGACCAGTAAGTTTGACATCAGTGGTAGGGAAAATGATGGAATCTATTAGAGTAAGGAAAAGTAGAGATCACTTGGATAAGTTGATAAAAGAATCACAGCATGGCTTTAGTAAGGGTAAATCCTGTCTGACTAATTTGCTGTCTTTTTATAGTAAGGTGTATGAAGCAGCAGATAATGATGAAAACTATGATATTTTATACTTGGACTTTAGTAAGGCTTTTGATCGAGTGCCACACTTACAGCTTCTGAGCAAAGTTAAAGCACACAAGATCGATGGCAGTATATTTAGGTGGATTCAGTCATGGCTTGGTGACAGACACACAAAGAGTTAGTATAGATGGAGTTAAATCTGAGTGGGGGTGTGTTAGCAGTGGAGTTCCGCAAGGATTTGTTTTGGGTCCCTTGCTATTCTTAATTTATATTAATGATCTTGACATAGGTATAAGTAGTGACCTGAGTAAATTTGCTGATGATACTAAGCTAGATAGGGCCATTAGGACTGATTCTGATGCTGTTGTAATGCAGGAGGAATTGACCATTCTGTCCAATTGGGCCGAGAAATGGCAAATGAAGTTTAACATAGACAAATGTAGTGTACTTAGTATAGGTAGAAATAATCCATTGAATAGTTATAAATTAAATGGGAGAATTGTAGGGAGGACCGATTGTGAGAGGGACTTGGGTATTTTGGTAAGTTCAGACCTTCGTCCTAGAATGAGGCCCTTGTGGCTTTTGTCATCCGTTAAATTATGTTATGTTATTATGTTATGTTAAAGCAATGCCTACATGCTAAGAATAAAGCTAATAGGATATTGAGATTCATTAGGAGGAGTGTAAGCAATAAGAGTGCTGAAGTCATTCTAAAACTGTATCTGGCGCTAGTTAGGCCTCATCTAGACTATGCAGTACAATTTTGGTCACCATATTATTGGAAGGATACATGGGCTGTACCCTAAGTACCCTAAAAAGTCCAGTCCGCCGTCACCTAAGGGAAAAATCCCTCCCGATATTGATTTGCTTGAGTCTGTGCAGAGAAGGATGACAAAGATGATTGGTGGGCTAAGGAACTTACCTTATGGTGAAAGGCTCAGAAAACTAAATCTACATACATTGGAAAGGAGAAGAGTCAGAGGGGAATTGATTGAAGTCTTCAAATGGGTAAAAGGATATAATAAAGGGGATCTGAGTAAGGTTCTTATACATAGTGAACATGACATGACACGTAGCAATGGGTTTAAGCTTGATAAGTATAGGTTTAGGAAGGAGATTGGGAGGAATTGGTTTACAAATCGTGTGGTAGATAAATGGAATAGGCTCACTAGACATGTGATAGAAGCCTCCTCTCTGGGTAGTTTTAAGAATAGATTAGATAAATATATGGATGAAGCTGCTAGATGGGACTGACTTTTTTTATGTACATATGTATATATTTTTCTAAGGAGTGGGGAGATTATATTTTGTGGTTGCATGAATGGACATAATCCTCTGGATGCATTTTATGTATATTGTAGATTAGATCAGTCTTCGACTGACCTTCGAACAGGTAGCACGTGTTTTATAGAGCTCTCAGTCTGTTGATCTATTTTTCAGATTTTTCTATAGTTTGTTTGTTTTTTGTTTTTTTTCTCACCACAATCAGCCAAAGCTAAGTTGCTCTTCTTTTTTTTCTTATTGCTACTTAAATTCTTTCTTTGTTTGAATAAGTGATGGAGTTTGGGGATGAAAGTGAGCATGAGTGTCGGAATGTATGCATTGGTTGTGGTGTATTAGGTGAGGGGTATACATGTGTTGTATGTGGGCTGCGTGAATGCATTGTAGATTTAGAGGGGATGAGAAGGCAGGATTTAGACAGGATATGTAGGCTGGAGGGGTTAGTTGCTGAGCTCAGGAGGGAACTTAGTGTTAGGCCTAGATTTGGGAATAGGTTAGGTGGTGAGGTAGGCCAGTTAGATGTTTCAGGTGAAGGTAGAGGGCCGGTGTAGGAGGTAGGATATGATAGTTCTAGTGATAGTGAAGTTAGCCCCCTTAGATTAGTTAGAAATAGGCCTAGTGAGGATGGGGGACAGTGGAGAGTGGTTAGGAAACATGAAGCTAGGGAGGCTTCTCCTGTTCTTTGTGAGAATAGGGTTGCCTCTGTTGAGGTGGTTAGCCAGGGGGAGAATAGGTGTGTGAGTCAGAGGGACACAGAACCTATTAGCTTGACTAATAGATTCAGTGCCCTAAGAGAGGAAGTAACTGGAAGTGATATGACTGATGGGTGTGGGGGTGGAGTTCGAGTGACTGGTAGTTTGAATGAGAATAGGAGTGGGGATGGAGTTAGGTCTGTGGGGGTTAGGAATAGGAGTCTGACTGAAGTGCTTGTGATGGGTGATTCGCGAGTTAGATATTTAGATAGGAAGTTGAATGCAAGTAGATTGAATGGTTTGAGGGTGTGTTTGCCGGGTGCTGGAGTGAGAGATCTGTCTGATAGGTATGAGGAGCTGGTGTCTGGCTGTGCAAGGGATGCGGTTGTGATTACACATGTAGGAGTGAATGATGTGAAGAAAGTGGGTGCATGTGAGTTACGTGAGAGGTACAAGAGGTTGATTGAAAAGGTGAAAGAAAGTAGAATGAAAGGTGTTGTGACAGGTGTGCTTCCAAGAATGGATGTTGGGGTAGAATGGATGTCTCGTGCAATTGGTCTGAATGATTATGTGAGGAGGATGTGTGAGATGGAAGGTGTCATGTTTGTGGATGTGTGGGATAGGTTTGTTGGAATGAAAGAAATGTATGCGATGGATGGACTGCATTTGAGTAGGAGGGGGATAGATGTGTTGTGGGAGGAGTATGATCGTGTTATTAGGTCTTTGCGAGCGGGAAACTAGATACTAATAGTGGTCAGGGAATTATGAGAGGACATTATAGTACTGAAAGTAGAATGGACTTGGCACATAACAGAAATAGGTTCCAAGGCGATAGAGGTGAGGTCATTCAAGTTTCAAGAGGTGCTTCAGGGATAGGGGGATTAAATTGTTTCTATACAAATGCTCGTAGTCTTAGAAACAAGAAGGATGAGCTATTTAGTTATATTAGCAATGAGGATATAGATATATTATGCTTTACTGAATCATGGGTTAATGAAATAGAATTTAGTGACACTATAAGTGAATTTGATTTTCAGGGCTATAATATGTACATTAGTCAAAGGACAGGTAGGATTGGTGGAGGAATAATTATCTATATAAAAAACAAGATTGTTTCAAGTTTAAATACTTCAATAAAGCAGGATGGAGTTGAGTCACTTTGGATAGATATTAGGTTCAGTAAAAATAGAATAGTGCATTTGGGAGCTTTTTACAGGCCACCTGGGCAGACTGATGATATAGATGAACTAATGATAAGGGAAATAAGTAAGGGATGTGAAACAGATGCAGTTATTATTGGGGACTTCAACTTAAACTCTGTGGACTGGGAAAATATGATAGGTAGGGATAGAACAAGTGGCAGGTTCATAGAATGCTTTGAGGATAATTTTTTGAATCAATTTGTTAATGAGCCAACGAGGGGGGACAATATATTAGATTTAGTACTTTCTAACAGTGATCATTTAGTTCAAGAATTGACTGTTGGGGAAGCATTGGGAAATAGTGACCATCAGATAGTTCGTTTTAACTTGGGAATTGAGAAGGGTAAAATAACTGAGAATGCTGAAAAAGTTCCAAATTTTCATAAGGGAGATTATGTAAAACTTCGAAGCTTGCTAAATTTGGTAGACTGGGATATAGAATTCAGAGGTAAAAATGCTTATGGGATGTGGGATACTTTCAAGCATATAATAAATGTAGTCCAAGAACAATGTATCCCAATGAAGGCCATTAGGAACAAAAGTAGGAAACCATTATGGTGGAATCAGGAGATAGCTAGAAAAATTTCAGAGAAGAAAAGGGCATATAAAAAATTACAGGTAGAAAATAATATTCAAAATTTAAGTGATTATAGAATGGCTAGGAATGAGTTAAATAAGATTATAAAGAAGAACAAAAGGGTGTCAGAAATTAAATTAGCTCAGGATAGCAACAAAGATCCTAGAAAGTTCTTTAGTTACTATAAAACTAATAACAAGTGTGGCAGAGTTAAAATAGGACCTATCAAATATGAAGGGTTTGTGAGAGAAACTGATGAGGAAATAGTTGAGGTACTAAATGGTCATTTTGCATCAGTATTTACAAAAGAGAAACTAAATAGTCCTATGTATAGTACTCATAGGTCAGGAAAAGAGGTGTTTACTAACATTTGTGTGGATCGGAGGATGATAAAAGGACTAATAGGTGATTTAGATACTACCAAGGCCTCCGGCCCTGATAATATTCATTCTAGGATACTTAAGGAAGGGGTAGAAAGTATCTCAATAGCTCTGGACAAGTTATATACTAGGTCATTGGAATATGGAGAAATACCCGATGATTGGAAGAGAGCGAATGTAGTCCCCATTTTCAAGAAGGGTAGTAAAGAGGATCCAAATAACTTTAGACCGGTTAGCCTAACTCCTGTAGTCTGTAAAATTCTTGAGAAAATAGTTAAAAAAGGGATTTGCCAACATCTAGAGAGGGAGGGGTTAATCAGCGATGCTCAGCATGGGTTTAGATCAGGTAGATCATGTTTGACTAACTTACTAGACTTTCTGGAGTTTGTAACAGATCAAGTAGATAAGGGAGAGAATGTAGATATAATTTACTTAGATTTTAGTAAAGCATTTGATAAGGTACCACACAGGAGACTAGTTCATAAATTAAAAATGATTGGGATATGTGGGGGTGTTTCAAATTGGATAGCTGAGTGGCTGAAAGACAGGAAGCAAAGGGTAGTGCTAAATGGTGTAAAGTCAGAGTGGAGGGATGTTATCAGTGGGGTTCCTCAGGGATCAGTTCTCGGTCCATTATTATTTGTCATCTATATAAACGATCTTGGGGAGGCAGTTAATAATAAAGTGTCAATTTTTGCAGATGATACCAAATTAGCAGCTGTAGTTAAAGATATTGATGATAATTTTAAAGTGCAGGGGGACTTAAATAAATTGTTATCCTGGGCACATAAGTGGCAAATGACTTTCAACCTTGATAAGTGCAAAGTTATTAACATGGGAAAAGATAATAGAGAATTTAACTATGAAATGGATGGGCATTGGCTGAGCTCAGTAGAGGATGAGAAAGATCTAGGAGTAGTAATAGATAAGTCATTAAGGTTTTCTAAGCAGTGTATTGAAGCAAGAAATAGGGCAAATAGAGTGCTGGGTTTTATTAAGAGAAATGTCAGTTACAAAAGTAAGGAGGTTATTCTTAAACTCTATAACTCTTATGTTAGGCCACATCTAGAGTACTGTATACAGGCATGGTCCCCATATTTTAGACACGATATTAACCTTCTTGAGTCAGTGCAACGGAGGGCAACAAAGATTATTCCTTCCCTGAGGCACCTTGAATATGAAGATAGACTGAGGGTATTAAATATGTTCTCGTTCGAAAGGAGGTGTGTGAGAGGGGATATGATTGAACTCTTTAAAATTTTTTCCGGGATAGATAAATTGGATGTTAGCAAGTTTTTTGAGTTAGATGATGGAAATCGGACTAGAGGTCACCACTTGAAAATTAAAAAGCAAGGGTGTAGGTTGGATTTAAGAAAGTATTTTTTCACCAATAGAGTGGTAGACTTCTGGAACAAATTGCCGCAGAGGGTAGTAGGTAGTCCAAATCTAAATGTATTTAAGAGTAGGTTGGATGAGTTTATGGGAAGGGAAGGTTGTGATGGTTCCTAAGTTTTGTATATATTAATATTGTTTGTATATATCTATAGCTGCATGATTTAGTTCTTGACAAGCCTTGATTGGTGATACTCTTGTTTCTGGATGCAATCCTCTGGATGTAGTTTTCCTGGGAGTTTGGGTGCCTTGAAAAAGATGCAGTTATTATTGGGGACTTCAACTTAAACTCTGTGGACTGGGAAAATATGATAGGTAGGGATAGAACAAATGGCAGGTTCATAGAATGCTTTGAGGATAATTTTTTGAATCAATTTGTTAACGATTCAACGAGGGGGGACAATATATTAGATTTAGTACTTTCTAACAGTGATCATTTAGTTCAAGAATTGACTGTTGGGGAAGCATTGGGAAATAGTGACCATCAGATAGTTCGTTTTAACTTGGGAATTGAGAAGGGTAAAATAACTGAGAATGCTGAAAAAGTTCCAAATTTTCATAAGGGAGATTATGTAAAACTTCGAAGCTTGCTAAATTTGGTAGACTGGGATATAGAATTCAGAGGTAAAAATGCTTATGGGATGTGGGATACTTTCAAGCATATAATAAATGTAGTCCAAGAACAATGTATCCCAATGAAGGCCATTAGGAACAAAAGTAGGAAACCATTATGGTGGAATCAGGAGATAGCTAGAAAAATTTCAGAGAAGAAAAGGGCATATAAAAAATTACAGGTAGAAAATAATATTCAAAATTTAAGTGATTATAGAATGGCTAGGAATGAGTTAAATAAGATTATAAAGAAGAACAAAAGGGTGTCAGAAATTAAATTAGCTCAGGATAGCAACAAAGATCCTAGAAAGTTCTTTAGTTACTATAAAACTAATAACAAGTGTGGCAGAGTTAAAATAGGACCTATCAAATATGAAGGGTTTGTGAGAGAAACTGATGAGGAAATAGTTGAGGTACTAAATGGTCATTTTGCATCAGTATTTACAAAAGAGAAACTAAATAGTCCTATGTATAGTACTCATAGGTCAGGAAAAGAGGTGTTTACTAACATTTGTGTGGATCGGAGGATGATAAAAGGACTAATAGGTGATTTAGATACTACCAAGGCCTCCGGCCCTGATAATATTCATTCTAGGATACTTAAGGAAGGGGTAGAAAGTATCTCAATAGCTCTGGACAAGTTATATACTAGGTCATTGGAATATGGAGAAATACCCGATGATTGGAAGAGAGCGAATGTAGTCCCCATTTTCAAGAAGGGTAGTAAAGAGGATCCAAATAACTTTAGACCGGTTAGCCTAACTCCTGTAGTCTGTAAAATTCTTGAGAAAATAGTTAAAAAAGGGATTTGCCAACATCTAGAGAGGGAGGGGTTAATCAGCGATGCTCAGCATGGGTTTAGATCAGGTAGATCATGTTTGACTAACTTACTAGACTTTCTGGAGTTTGTAACAGATCAAGTAGATAAGGGAGAGAATGTAGATATAATTTACTTAGATTTTAGTAAAGCATTTGATAAGGTACCACACAGGAGACTAGTTCATAAATTAAAAATGATTGGGATATGTGGGGGTGTTTCAAATTGGATAGCTGAGTGGCTGAAAGACAGGAAGCAAAGGGTAGTGCTAAATGGTGTAAAGTCAGAGTGGAGGGATGTTATCAGTGGGGTTCCTCAGGGATCAGTTCTCGGTCCATTATTATTTGTCATCTATATAAACGATCTTGGGGAGGCAGTTAATAATAAAGTGTCAATTTTTGCAGATGATACCAAATTAGCAGCTGTAGTTAAAGATATTGATGATAATTTTAAAGTGCAGGGGGACTTAAATAAATTGTTATCCTGGGCACATAAGTGGCAAATGACTTTCAACCTTGATAAGTGCAAAGTTATTAACATGGGAAAAGATAATAGAGAATTTAACTATGAAATGGATGGGCATTGGCTGAGCTCAGTAGAGGATGAGAAAGATCTAGGAGTAGTAATAGATAAGTCATTAAGGTTTTCTAAGCAGTGTATTGAAGCAAGAAATAGGGCAAATAGAGTGCTGGGTTTTATTAAGAGAAATGTCAGTTACAAAAGTAAGGAGGTTATTCTTAAACTCTATAACTCTTATGTTAGGCCACATCTAGAGTACTGTATACAGGCATGGTCCCCATATTTTAGACACGATATTAACCTTCTTGAGTCAGTGCAACGGAGGGCAACAAAGATTATTCCTTCCCTGAGGCACCTTGAATATGAAGATAGACTGAGGGTATTAAATATGTTCTCGTTCGAAAGGAGGTGTGTGAGAGGGGATATGATTGAACTCTTTAAAATTTTTTCCGGGATAGATAAATTGGATGTTAGCAAGTTTTTTGAGTTAGATGATGGAAATCGGACTAGAGGTCACCACTTGAAAATTAAAAAGCAAGGGTGTAGGTTGGATTTAAGAAAGTATTTTTTCACCAATAGAGTGGTAGACTTCTGGAACAAATTGCCGCAGAGGGTAGTAGGTAGTCCAAATCTAAATGTATTTAAGAGTAGGTTGGATGAGTTTATGGGAAGGGAAGGTTGTGATGGTTCCTAAGTTTTGTATATATTAATATTGTTTGTATATATCTATAGCTGCATGATTTAGTTCTTGACAAGCCTTGATTGGTGATACTCTTGTTTCTGGATGCAATCCTCTGGATGTAGTTTTCCTGGGAGTTTGGGTGCCTTGAAAAAGATGCAGTTATTATTGGGGACTTCAACTTAAACTCTGTGGACTGGGAAAATATGATAGGTAGGGATAGAACAAATGGCAGGTTCATAGAATGCTTTGAGGATAATTTTTTGAATCAATTTGTTAACGATTCAACGAGGGGGGACAATATATTAGATTTAGTACTTTCTAACAGTGATCATTTAGTTCAAGAATTGACTGTTGGGGAAGCATTGGGAAATAGTGACCATCAGATAGTTCGTTTTAACTTGGGAATTGAGAAGGGTAAAATAACTGAGAATGCTGAAAAAGTTCCAAATTTTCATAAGGGAGATTATGTAAAACTTCGAAGCTTGCTAAATTTGGTAGACTGGGATATAGAATTCAGAGGTAAAAATGCTTATGGGATGTGGGATACTTTCAAGCATATAATAAATGTAGTCCAAGAACAATGTATCCCAATGAAGGCCATTAGGAACAAAAGTAGGAAACCATTATGGTGGAATCAGGAGATAGCTAGAAAAATTTCAGAGAAGAAAAGGGCATATAAAAAATTACAGGTAGAAAATAATATTCAAAATTTAAGTGATTATAGAATGGCTAGGAATGAGTTAAATAAGATTATAAAGAAGAACAAAAGGGTGTCAGAAATTAAATTAGCTCAGGATAGCAACAAAGATCCTAGAAAGTTCTTTAGTTACTATAAAATTAATAACAAGTGTGGCAGAGTTAAAATAGGACCTATCAAATATGAAGGGTTTGTGAGAGAAACTGATGAGGAAATAGTTGAGGTACTAAATGGTCATTTTGCATCAGTATTTACAAAAGAGAAACTAAATAGTCCTATGTATAGTACTCATAGGTCAGGAAAAGAGGTGTTTACTAACATTTGTGTGGATCGGAGGATGATAAAAGGACTAATAGGTGATTTAGATACTACCAAGGCCTCCGGCCCTGATAATATTCATTCTAGGATACTTAAAGAAGGGGTAGAAAGTATCTCAATAGCTCTGGACAAGTTATATACTAGGTCATTGGAATATGGAGAAATACCCGATGATTGGAAGAGAGCGAATGTAGTCCCCATTTTCAAGAAGAGTAGTAAAGAGGATCCAAATAACTTTAGACCGGTTAGCCTAACTCCTGTAGTCTGTAAAATTCTTGAGAAAATAGTTAAAAAAGGGATTTGCCAACATCTAGAGAGGGAGGGGTTAATCAGCGATGCTCAGCATGGGTTTAGATCAGGTAGATCATGTTTGACTAACTTACTAGACTTTCTGGAGTTTGTAACAGATCAAGTAGATAAGGGAGAGAATGTAGATATAATTTACTTAGATTTTAGTAAAGCATTTGATAAGGTACCACACAGGAGACTAGTTCATAAATTAAAAATGATTGGGATATGTGGGGGTGTTTCAAATTGGATAGCTGAGTGGCTGAAAGACAGGAAGCAAAGGGTAGTGCTAAATGGTGTAAAGTCAGAGTGGAGGGATGTTATCAGTGGGGTTCCTCAGGGATCAGTTCTCGGTCCATTATTATTTGTCATCTATATAAACGATCTTGGGGAGGCAGTTAATAATAAAGTGTCAATTTTTGCGGATGATACCAAATTAGCAGCTGTAGTTAAAGATATTGATGATAATTTTAAAGTGCAGGGGGACTTAAATAAATTGTTATCCTGGGCACATAAGTGGCAAATGACTTTCAACCTTGATAAGTGCAAAGTTATTAACATGGGAAAAGATAATAGAGAATTTAACTATGAAATGGATGGGCATTGGCTGAGCTCAGTAGAGGATGAGAAAGATCTAGGAGTAGTAATAGATAAGTCATTAAGGTTTTCTAAGCAGTGTATTGAAGCAAGAAATAGGGCAAATAGAGTGCTGGGTTTTATTAAGAGAAATGTCAGTTACAAAAGTAAGGAGGTTATTCTTAAACTCTATAACTCTTATGTTAGGCCACATCTAGAGTACTGTATACAGGCATGGTCCCCACATTTTAGACACGATATTAACCTTCTTGAGTCAGTGCAACGGAGGGCAACAAAGATTATTCCTTCCCTGAGGCACCTTGAATATGAAGATAGACTGAGGGTATTAAATATGTTCTCGTTCGAAAGGAGGTGTGTGAGAGGGGATATGATTGAGCTCTTTAAAATTTTTTCCGGGATAGATAAATTGGATGTTAGCAAGTTTTTTGAGTTAGATGATGGAAATCGGACTAGAGGTCACCACTTGAAAATTAAAAAGCAAGGGTGTAGGTTGGATTTAAGAAAATATTTTTTCACCAATAGAGTGGTAGACTTCTGGAACAAATTGCCGCAGAGGGTAGTAGGTAGTCCAAATCTAAATGTATTTAAGAGTAGGTTGGATGAGTTTATGGGAAGGGAAGGTTGTGATGGTTCCTAAGTTTTGTATATATTAATATTGTTTGTATATATCTATAGCTGCATGATTTAGTTCTTGACAAGCCTTGATTGGTGATACCCTTGTTTCTGGATGCAATCCTCTGGATGTAGTTTTCCTGGGAGTTTGGGTGCCTTGAAAAAGAGGCCGCTTGACTCGGATGACCTATGATGAGCCCTTGTGGCTTTTGTCATCCGTTATATTATATTGTGGGGGACTTTGATTTTGTCTTCCCTTGGTGATGGTGCTTTTTGTGGGCGGGTTTTGACGGAGGCGGATGACCTTTGATAGGCCCTTGTGGCTTTTGTCATCCGTGTAATTATGTTATGTTATGTTATGACCTATGATGAGCCCTTGTGGCTTTTGTCATCCGTTATATTATATTGTGGGGGACTTTGATTTTGTCTTTCCCTGGTGATGGTGCTTTTTGTGGGTGGGTTTTGACTGAGGCGGATGACCTTTGATAGGCCCTTGTGGCTTTTGTCATCCGTGTAATTATGTTATGTTATGTTATGTTAATGTTGATGAATTTTCTCTGGTAAGAAATCTTTTGTGTGTTGACTGGAACAGGAGCTGCCAAGTGTAGGCCATGAATGGTCTTTTACAGTCTCCTTCTTTTCTTATGTTCTTATGTTCTTAAGTGAGAAGAGATGCAAGTGTTTGTTTGAAGAGTCAGATTGGGACCAGGAGGGAGGAAGTTAGGCCAGAGGGACATGGAACCTGTTAGGCTAACAAACAGATTTGATGCCCTGAGAGAGGAAGAATTTGAAAGAGATTTGTCTGGTGTGGACGTGCCTGAAAGTAGAATAGGAGGTCGAGTGAGTGAGAGCACAAGGGAGGGTAATACTAGGCCTAGAGAGAATAGGACAATGACTGAGGTGATTGTGATGGGTGACTCTCAGATTAGGTATTTAGATAGGAAGTTGAATGAAAGTAAATGGAAGGGAGTGAGAGTTTGTCTGCCGGGTGCTGGTGTAAATGATGTGTGTGAGAGGTAGGATAGGTTGGTGTCTGGGTGTGAGAGGGAAGCAGTTGTGATTACACATGTCGGAGTAAACGATGTAAAGAAGGATGGTACTTGTGAGTTACAACAGCGGTATAAAAGGCTGATTGAAAGGATGTGTGAAAGTAGAGTAAAAGGCATTGTTTCAGGTGTGCTTCCGAGAATGGATGTGGGGATGGAATGGTTGTCTCATGCAATGGGGTTGAATGAATATGTGAAAGGTTTGTGCAAGGAGTCAGGATTGCTGTTTGTAGATGTTTGGAGTGGGTTTTATGGGAATAAGGGTTTGTATGCGATGGATGGTTTCCATCTGAGCCGAGATGGGGTTGACATTTTGTGGCGGGAATTAGATAGTGTTATTAAGTCTTTAGAGGCGGAAAACTAGGTTTTGATAGTGGTCAGGGAAAGTTAATGGCTCAAACTGAGGCAGGGAAAGGAAGCAAACACAGATTTGTAGAAGGTAGGCAGGCTAATGGAAGTGCTTTAGGGTTAAATTACTTGAGTAGTGATAGTGTTCAGGGAAATACAAGAGTACAGGGTCGGGGAAGGAGAGAAAGAAGATGCAGAGGAGATAGGCCCTCAGGTGCTTCAGGGATAGGTGGGCTGAGTTGTCTTTACATAAATGCTCGTAGTCTTAGAAATAAGAGGGATGAATTATTTAGTTATATCATTCATGAAGATATAGATATAATATGTATAGTTGAATCATGGGTTAATGAAAATATATTTAATGATAATGTCAGTGAATTTGAACTAGAAGGTTATACTATGTATAACCTTCATCAGGAGGAGTGTAAGCAATAAGAGTGCTGAAGTCATTCTAAAACTGTATCTGGCGCTAGTTAGGCCTCATCTAGACTATGCAGTACAATTTTGGTCACCATATTATAGGAAGGATATTGATTTGCTTGAGTCTGTGCAGAGAAGGATGACAAAGATGATTGGTGGGCTAAGGAACTTACCTTATGGTGAAAGGCTCAGAAAACTAAATCTACATACATTGGAAAGGAGAAGAGTCAGAGGGGAATTGATTGAAGTCTTCAAATGGGTAAAAGGATATAATAAAGGGGATCTGGGTAAGGTTCTTATACTTAGTGAACATGACAGGACACGTAGCAATGGGTTTAAGCTTGATAAGTATAGGTTTAGGAAGGAGATTGGGAGGAATTGGTTTACAAATCGTGTGGTAGATGAATGGAATAGGCTCACTAGACATGTGATAGAAGCCTCCTCTCTGGGTAGTTTTAAGAATAGATTTCTCTGGTAAGAAATCTTTTGTGTGTTGAATGGAACCCGAGCTGCCAAGTGTAGGCCATGAATGGTCTTTTGCAGTCTCCTTCTTTTCTTATGTTCTATGTACATTAGTCAAAGGAGAGATCGGACTGGTGGTGAGTTGATTATTTATATCAGAAATAGCATTTCTTCAAATCTAAATAACTCTATAAAGCACGGTGAAGGTGAATCATTATGGATAGATATTAAGGTTAGTAAAAATAGGAAAATACACTTGGGAGCTTTTTATAGACCACCAGGACAGACTGATTGTATCGATGAGTTAATGATTATGGAAATAGGTAAAGGTTGCAAAGAAGATATAGTTATTCTTGGTGACTTTAATTTCACTTTTGTAGACTGGGTAAATATGATAGGAAGAGATAGAGCAAGTTGTAAGTTTATGGAGTGTTTTGAGGATAACTTTTTAACCAATTTGTTAATAAGCCAACAAGGGGTGCCAATATATTAGATCTAATTCTTTCAAATGATGATCACTTAGTTCAAGGATTGAGTGTAGGGAAATCATTGGAAAACGGTGATCATCAGATGGTTAGGTTTAATTTGCAAATAGTTAAGGGTAGAACAACGACAAACTCTACAAAAATTCCAAATTTTTATAGGGGAGATTACGATAAATTACGCAGCATGCTAAATCGGATTAGGTGGGATATAGAATTCCATGGAAAGAATACTTATGAGATGTGGGATATTTTTAAGACTATATTAAACATGGTTCAGTGACAGTGTATTCCAATGAAGTCTATTAGAAGAAATGTAGGAAACCATTATGGTGGAATCAAGAAATAGCTACTAAAGTTTCAGAAAAAAAAGGGACATACCAGAGATTAAAAAGTGAGAGTGAACTAAATAAGATTATTAAGAAGACCAAAGGACAGCAGATATTAATTTAGCTAAAAATAATAATAAAGATCCTAAAAAATTCTTTAGCTATTATAGAATTAATAATAAATCTAACAGTGATAAAATAGGGCCTATTAAATATGAAGGGGTTTTGAAAGAATCTGATGAGAAAATAGTAGAGGTCCTTAATGAGCATTTTGCTTCAGTATTCACAGAAGAAAAATCAGTTAGATTAATTGATGATTATTCTAGGACAAGGGAACATAACATAATTTCACGGATGACAAAAGCCACAAGGGCCTATCAAAGGTCATCCGCATCCGTCAAAACCCACCCACAAAAAGCACCATCGCCAGGGGAAGACAAAATCAAAGTCCCCCACAATATAATATAACAGATGGCAAAAGCCACAAGGGCCCATCATAGCTCATAGAGTTAAACAGCCTCTTTTTGAAGGCACCCAAACTCCCAGGAAAACTACATCCAGAGGATTGCGTCCAGAAACAAGGCTATCTGCCAGTTCATTTCAATCTCAATTTGTTATATTTTCAAGGTATTTTATATGGAGGATACACTTAGCCAGTCATTAATGATATATTTGAGTAAACCTCCCGTGTAGCCTGACTGGAGTATCTGTCTTGGACTTTTGGGCCTGTCCCTCTCCTATCCGGTCTGGCTGGACTAGAGTGGTAGGGCCCTACCAGGTAATAGAATCACCAATTAAGGCTTGTCAAGAACTAAATCATACAGCTATAGTAGATATATACAACAATATTAATATATACAAAACTTAGGAACCATCACAACCTTCCCTCCCCATAAACTCATCCAACGTACTCTTAAATACAATTTAAATTTGGACTACCTACTACCCTCCGCCGCAAAAATATTTTCTTAAATCCAACTTACACCCTTGCTTTTTAATTTTCAAGTGGTGACCTATAGTCCAATTTCCATCATCTAACTCAAAAAACTTGCTAACATCCAATTTATCTATCCCAGAAATATTTTAAAGAGCTCAATCATATTCCCTCTCACACATCTTCTTTCGAACGAGAACATATTTAATACCCTCAGTCTATCTATATATTCAAGGTGCCTCAGGGAAGGAATAATATTTGTTGCCCTCCATTGCACTGACTCAAGAAGGTTAATATTGTGTTTCAAATGTGGGGACCATGCCTGTATACAGTACTCTAGATGTGGCCTAACATAAGAGTTATAGAGTTTAAGAATAACCTCCTTACTTTTGTAACTGACATTTCTCTTAATGAAACCCAGCACTCTATTTGCCCTATTTCTTGCTTCAATACACTGAGCTCAGCCAATGCCCATCCATTTCATAGTTAAATTCTCTATTATCTTTTCCCATGTTAATAACTTTGCACTTATCAAGGTTGAAGTCATTTGTCACTTGTGTGCCCAGGATAACAATTTATTTAAATCCCCCTGCACTTTAAAATTATCATCAATATCTTTAACTACAGCTGCTAATTTGGTATCATCCGCAAAAATTGACACTTTATTATAAACTCCCCAAGATCATTTATATAGATGACAAATAATAATGGACTGAGAACTTATCCCTGAGGAACCTCACTGATAACATCCCTCCACTCTGACTTTACACCATTTAGCACTACCCTTTGCTTCCTGTCTTTCAGCTGTGGTGGAGCGAATGTGAGTGTGTGTAAAAGGGCCATTCTCCCACCCCTTTTCTCAGTACCCTCTCCCTCCCTCTGTAAGAATGTGTGTGTGAGTGGGAATGAGGTTTTTTATATTTTCTCTTTGTATATATATGTATTTGATTTCATGTATTAATTGTTTTCTCTTTCTCAGATTGTACTTTGCTTAAAATAATCTTTTATCAAAATTGTACTTTGTTTATAATATTCTTTTAGCAAAGCGCCATATTCTGGAAAGAGGTAAGCTAGTCGATAAATTTACTCGGGTAATGCCCACTTATTAGTTTCCCTTCCATGTATAAATAAAGGGGTCATAAAAGGAGGATATATCTCTTCTACAGAGAGTGGAAGCGTGGACTGAAAGCAAGAAGGGTTCTCTAGACGCGTGCTCCGCCCAGCCCTGAGACAGAGGGCTTTCATACCTCGCTAACCACCTGGACCACCATACCCGCCTTCGTTGACAATCCTGTCTCCTTCTAAGTTAGCCTACTACCACCCACCTCCAGCACACAAGTGATAGCGCGTGCCCCTTTTCGTTCGGTTGTTGTTGTGTTTTTTTTATGTTTTGTGTAGATATATAAGTAAATTTGTTGTATTCGCCTGTTATAAAATTCTCTTTTGGTATCGTATTTTGTAGGGGAAATTTGGCCTCATTTTAAAGTGTGCACACTTCCCTTGAAAGTATAAATTGCTGTAAATATAACTGTAACTATCATTGTACTTTTTTTTGTAAGGGACGTGAGACTTCGAAACTGGGAGCGTGACTGGATTGGATTGCAGTCCATACCCAATTAGTGTGACAAGTAGTTTGATTGATTTTTCCCTCCTCCTATCTTTTTACTAACTTGGGAACAATGGCTGTAGCGGAAACATTGAATGAAGAAGTAGTGCGATTGAGACTGGAGTTGAGAAAGAAAGAAGAGGAGTGTGAAATGTTGCGGGGAATGATGGAGGGAATGGAGAATAAAATAAAAGGGATGAATGAAAAGACATAGGATGAAGAAGGAAATGGGAGACCGACAGGATCAGACGGACCGACGGATGCAGGACCTGTATAACATGATGACAGGGGCTGGATCAGTCCCAGGACCTACAACCCTGACCCCTGCTCCTACTGAAGGGACTCCGCTAAATGGAATGGATGGCAGTATGATTGAGTCTAAAGAAGATACTGTGAGTGGTAGGAAAGGGGTTGAATGGAAGAGAGTGGAAAGTAAGAGAGGAAGTAAGCATGGTTCTAAGGTTAAGGATAGGAAGGCGAGAGGGAAGAGTGTGGATTCGCTATACTCAGATGAGGGAGAGAGTGACGATATGATTGGAATGAGTGAGACCGAGAGTAGCTCTTCGGAGAGTGAAGTGAATGTGAGGAAAGGAATTTTGATTAGGGAAGTGCCAAGGATTGATAAGTTTAGATTGCATGGGGGAAAGAGTATGGATGAGTTCTTCGGGGATTTTGAGCGGTACTGCAAGCTCAAGTACCCGCAGAACAAGGGTCACTGGGTGAGTGTTCTGGGAGATTGTTTGGATGGGAAAGTGTTGGAGTTCTTGCCAGTGATAACGAGTGTGGGAGAGCCAAAGTACGATGTAGTGAAGAAGAGATTGATTGGGCAGGTGAAACGAATCAAAGAGAGTGTGAAGTATAAAAGGGTGAATGAATTTGAGAAGGCTCGAATGGGGAAGAGTGAAAGTGTGAATATGTATGCACATAGGCTTGAGAGTATGGCAAGAACGAGGTATGGTGATGATGATGTAAATGAATGTAAACCACTCATGAGGAAGTTTTTGGACACGATCCCGCGAAAGGTGAGTGAATGGCTGAGTGGAAAGAGAAAGGAGAGAGTGAGACTGACAGGTGAACGGTTGATGTGGGAGGATGTGTTGGAACTGTTAGAAGATGGACGATTTGATGATGAAAGCGATCTAGAAGAGGATGGATGGTACAGTGTGAATGTTGGGGGTAAGAAGCCCAGGAGCTTTCATCCACCCCAGCAGTTTGTCAGCTACAGGGATGCCCTGAAGGCTGCACCAGCTGGAGTGATGTCAAACTTCCTGGGCCGGCAGAATGGATGGGCAAATGGAGGGTGGTCGAATGGAAGGGGGCAGATGAATTTCAAGCGTGGGAACGGATATATAAGAGAGAAACCGAGGTATGTCCCAGCAAACGAGAGACCGAATGGTGGGAGAAAGATTGTGGAATGTCGTCGGTGTGGAAGGAAAGGTCATATGTTGGCAGAATGTAGGTGGACATCTGGTGCGTGTTTTGGGTGTGGTAAGAAAGGGCATATGATAAAGGATTGCCAGGAAAGTGTGAAAGAGTGCTTCGAGTGTAAAGAAATAGGCCATTTGAAGAAAGATTGTCCGAGGTTGAACGGTGGAGCAACTGCTGTGGGAAGTATGAAGTATGCTTGTGGTAATTGTCGAAAGGTTGTTCATTATGCGAGGATGTGTCGTGACCAGAGGAATGTATGTAGCTATTGTGCGATGGAAGGACATTCAAGTGAAAAGTGTTGGATTAGACTGAGAGCGCAAGGTGTGAATGGAAAGTCTGAAGCGGGAAACTGAATGGTAAGAGGGTACCTGCTGAAGTATCCTCTGGGTGCATGAGTGTGAGTAATGTGTTGGTAAGTCTGTCTAGTGTGAAAGTGCTGTCTGGTAAGAAGTATGAGTGTCTGAGTGTGAAGGTGGAGTTGAATGGAATTGAGTGTTTGGCTTTAATAGATTCTGGATGCAAGGCGAGCTTGGTGTATAAAGATGTGTATGACAAGGTTAGCAAGAAAGCCCTCCTGTCTGAGTGCAAGGGTAGTTTGGTAGGTATTGGTAATAGGAGAGTGCCTGTGATTGGAATGATAAGGTCAGCTGTTCGAATGCGTGGTATGATGATGAATGAATGTGAATTTTCTGTGATTGATAAGGTGAGTAGTGAGTATGGTGTGATTTTGGGCTATGATTTTATGAAAATGAATCGTATGGTTGTGCATCCTGCGAGTGATCAGATTGAGAGAAAGATTGGTAAAAATGGGGTGTATAAGTTGTATGTAGGGAAAGATTGTAGTGTTTTGAGGAGTGTCTTTACTGGTATTGAGGTGACTGCTATGGAGAATGTAAGGCTTGTGAAGGGTGAAAGGGTGTCTGTTAGAGTGAGTTGGAGTAAGGATGTTAATTTGAATGTGAGTGAGAACACTGTGATATTGGATGGAAAGGATGCGTGTTATAAGGTAAGGCGTGTTGTTTGTGTGTTTGATGGCTTGATGAGAATGAATGATCCTTTTGTATGTGTGCATGCGGACCCCAGTGTGAAAGGGCAGGTGAGGGGGATCCAAGTTGGAGATGTACTGGGCCACCTCTCCACTGTCAATGAGGTAGGTATGGATGATAGTACGGATGTCAGGGTGAATGTTGCAGGTGAAGAGACGTGTGAATGGACGTATAATGATGTGAAGAGCATGGTGGAATTGGATGGATGTTTAACTGAGTATGAAAGGGAGGATGTGTATCGAATGATATTTGAATGAAAGGGAGCCCTCAGTAAGGGTGATCTGGATTTCGGGGTTGCAAAGCTCCCAGAATTCAAGATTGTCCTGAAGGAGGACTCCCCAATCTATCAGCGGCCAAGGCATTTCCCACGTCCGGTTGCTGATGAGATTGAGGAGCAGTGCTTGGAATTGGAGCAATTGGGGGTGATTGAAGAGAGCGAGAGTGCATGGAATAGTCCAATTGTACCTGTACGTAAGCCGGATGGAAGATTGCGTCTGTGTGTGGATTATAGAAAGGTGAATGAAAAGGCTGTGAAAGAAAGGTTTCCGATGTGTGTGGTATCTGAGTGTGTGTATAGTATGCATGGGATGGAGTGGTTTACGAAGTTGGATCTGGTACGGGGGTATTACCAGATGCCCATTGCTGAGGAGAGCCGGCCGGTAACTGCCTTCTCTTCCTCAAAGAGGCATTACCAGTTCCGGAACCTCTGCTTTGGGTTGGCTAATGCTCCGGGAGCCTTCCAGCGGGACTGAATGTTGTGTTGAGTAAGTTTGCGAGTAAGAATGTGATTGCGTTTATAGATGATATTTTGATTATGACTGAGACTTTTGAGGAGCATATGAGAATGGTGAATGATGTGTTGAGAACGTTGGAGAGTGTTGGTGTGAAGGTGAAAGTGGCAAAGTGTGAATGGTTTGCGAAAGAAGTGGAATTCCTTGGGCATATGGTGAGTGAGAATGGGTTGCGTAAATCACCGAAGTATGTTGAGAAGGTGCGAATGTTTCCTAAACCGGTGACTGTGAAGCAACTGAAGTCGTTTTTGGGTTTGATTGAGTTCCAGTGAAAGTTTATACGTGATTGTTCTGGTGTGAGTAAGCCTCTGACTGAGTGGATGGGCAAGAAAGGTAGTACGGTTGTCAAGTGGAATGATAAGATGAATGAGGCGTATGAGAGACTGAAAGAGGCAGCGGCTGAAGATGTTGAATTGGCTTACCCAGATTATAGTGTGAATGCTAAAATGCTTGAATTGTATACAGATGCGAGTGGGTATTGTATGGGAGGTTTTCTGATGCAAGAGCAGCATTTGAATGGAGAGAATGTCAGGCGAATAATTGGGTATGTATCCAAGGCTATGAATGTTGCAGAACGAAAGTATTCGACTGTGGAACGAGAGCTGGCTGCGATAAGATATTGTTTGAAAGTGTTGCGTCCATTTTTGTATGGTGTGAGGTTTGTGATAAAAACCGATCATCAACCTCTTGTGTATCTGCAGCATATGAAGTGGGCTGATAGTAGGATTGCAAGGACTTTGGAAGATTTGAGTGACTTTGACTATGTGATTGAGTATGTGCCTGGTGAACGGAATGGAGTGGCTGATTTGATGTCAAGGCATCCTGGTACGAATGATGAAAATGTGTGTGGAGTGAGTGATCCTGAGTATTTGCCGAAAGGGATTATGAATGGAAAAGAGAGTAAGGGTGGTGGTGATTCCTTGTTTGAGAGTGTATGGAATGGTTTGCAAGATTTGAAGAGTGATGGAGTAGATGTGAGAGTGCCCGATAGTGTAGATGATTTAAGGAAGGAGGTAATGATTGAAGTGTGTAAGAAGCCTGAAAGCATTGGTATGGCAAAGGTGCGGAACTTCATGAAAGAATTGAGAGCGATGTGTATGCAAGGGGTCCCACCATTTCAGGAAGTGTTGATTGTAGTGAGTCGTTTGTATGGAGTGATTGTTTATGTGCACTTTGGTGGTGAGAGGCCAATTGTGTACAAGGATGAGAAGATGAAGGGTTTGAATCCTAATGTGGTACATCTGCAATGTTTGAGCGGTGTGCACTACAATTGGGTGATTGAAAAGTGTTCATATATAAGAGAGAAGAATGATTGTCTGGATGAAGATGAGCGTGTGGTGAGTGATGATATGGGAGTTACAACAAGGAAAGAAGGTACCCTAGGAGACCTTACGGTCCATTCAAAGAGGGTACCTTTGGACTAGCAATTGAGCAGGCACAAGGCTGCTCAATTGTTTTGCGTCCCTAAACGGCCACTTTTCAAGACTTTGTCTAGTCTTGACTTGAACTGGTCAACCGATTCACTGTTGACAACTTCCACTGGAAGTGCGTTCCACATACCGCAGATACTGTAGGTGAAAAAATTTCCACACAGATTGCGGTTGTAACGCTTCAGTTCAAGTTTGAAGCCGTGATTGCGCGTTCTGTTCTCACTCAGTGTGAACATATCCCGGTAGTCAACATTGTCGAACCCTCGAAGTATTTTGAAAACTTCGATGAGCTGACCACGCAGTCTACGGGTTTCTAGCGAGAACAGATCTAATTCCCTTAGTCTATCCTCATAACTTTTATGTCGGATAGAGGGAATCAGCTTGGTTGCCCTGGCTTGTACGCGTTCCAATCTCGCGATGTCCTTTCGCAATGAAGGACTCCAAAATTGTACAGCATACTCCAGGTGCGGTCGGACAAGTGAGTTGTCCAGGCACAGTACAATCTACTGGTTCCGATAACTAAACTGGCGCTTAATATAGCCTAGCATCCTTTGGGCCTTTGAGTTAATGACAGTGTGGATATCAGTGCTGGTGTTGGTGTGCTTGTTCCTTCGGTTTATTGCGAACATGGTGGACCTGATATGATGGAAGCGAGAGTGAAAGTTGGTGAAAGGTTCTTCTGTGGTTTGATTAATACTGGAGCGCAGGTGTCTTTAGTGAATGAGAGGATTCTGAGTAAGTATGATGAGTTTAAATGTTGCGAGCATAAACCTGTGAAGTTACGGATAAGTGGATTAGGGAATGGCATGATAGTGGCATGGAAACAGGTTAGTCTGAAAGTGAGTTTGGGTAATGGTGTGAATGTTAAGCATGACTTTGTGATTCTGAAGGATGAGCAAATGCCGTGTTGTTTCTTGCTTGGTGTAGACTTTATGAGATTAAATGATTTGTCTTTGGATGCTGATAAGGATTGTCTTATGAAAGGTGAATGTGAGGTGATGAAGTTGAATGAGTGTGCGAAGAATGTTGTCAAATTTTGTGGCATGATTGAGTTGGTCATGGATGATGAGAATGAGATTTTAAGTGATGATGATATTCTAGAGATGCAAGAGATGTGTCCTTTTGTTAGTGAGTTGAAGAGGTGTGTAATGATGCGTGTTGATTTGAATGAATGGCCAGAGTGTTTAAGTGAATTTAAAAGGTATGCTAAGGATTTTGTTGTTTGTATGGATGTTGTATATTTTGTGAGGCATGTGAAGGGTGGTGATGATATGTATGTACCTATGATGTCCTTAGTTGGTATGATTGGTCTGGTGAAGGTTGTGCATGATAATTATGGGCATATGGGTAAGTTTAAGCTGTGGGAGTGTATGAAGGAGCGTGTGTTCCATCCGTTTCTGAGAACTGTTGTGAATAATGTTGCAACTACGTGTGAAAGGTGTCAGAAGCGAAAGGTGCAAGGTGTGCAAGTGAAACCACCGATGTTTAAAGTTGATGCGAAAGAACCGTTTGAATTGGTAGTGATTGATTGTGTCTCTTTGCCGCGTACGAGTGCTAGGAATGTTGGTATGGTTGTTATGGTTGATCATAAAAGTAAGTTTGTGTATGCAGCGCCTGTGAGAGATAAAAGGAGTGTGACTGTTGCACGTGTGGTTGAGCAGTTGTTTTTTCCTATGTGAGTATGGAAGCCTAGAAGATGTCTGAGTGATAATGGGCCTGAATTTGTAGGGGAAGTGTTTGAGCAAATGTTGAGAGAGAATGGTGTGGAGCATGTGAGAACACCTTCGTATGTACCGTCTTCAAATGGATTGGCTGAACGAACTATAAGAACCTTGTGTGAGATGTTGAGAATGATGAGTACGAAAGTGAATGACTGGGATGTGTGTCTGGGGAGAGTGTTGTGGGCGTATAATTCAACTGTGCATAGTGCAACTGGAATGTCCCCATGTCAGTTTGTGATGAATTTTGAAAGGCGAGTGAAAGATAGGTTTCGTTTGAGTGAAAGTGATCAGAGTGTATGGCGTGAGGCGCATGAAAGGTTCCGTTCATTTGAATTAGGTGCAAAAGTATTGAAGGTGAAAGAAGTGAAGGGTAGGTTGAATGTGTCAAAGATGAGTGAGAAGTTTGATGGACCTTATAGAGTTGTGAGGGTTTGGGAAAATGGAGTGATGTATGTTTTGGAGAGTTTGAATGACGGTATGACTGAGAGAGTGCGGGCTCATCAGAGTCAGTTAAGGAGATGGAGAGAACCTCCTGACTACCTGGTGAGCCATCCGGTGTATGGACTGTGTAGAGAGAGAGGTAAAGTGCATGATGATGAGATTGAATGTGAGAGTATGGATCTGTCTGGGAAAGAGCTAGTCTTAGTCTCGAGGAGTAGAAAGCGTACAAAGAAGAGTGAAAGGAAGAATGCAAGTACGAATGAAAGTAAGTCTGAGCAAAGTGTTTCTGGTATGGGGGATCTTGAAAGGGAGATTGAGTTTTTGCGTAAACAGGTGAGTGATTTGGCTGGTATAAGTAGACGAGTGAGTGAGCTGCCTGTGCCTGATTTTTCTGGTTTTGGGAACAGTATGAATGATAGTGTGTTTGGGCAGAATGAACCTAGTGTGGCTGATTTTTCGGGTTTTATGAATGGTAATAGTAGGGGTGAGTTTGATGTAGTAAATGATGAAGTGGCTGATTTTTCAGGTTTCTGGTGGGAACCAGTCGAAGGGGTTTCTGGTATGCCTGTTGAGAATACAGGGGATGTGAGTGACCTGTCTGTTTCGCAAGAATGTACCTTGAGTTGGATGAGAGCTGTGAGTGAGGAGCAGATGAATGGGGGTATGAAGAGTGAGGGTTCTGAACGGAAGTGTATGAAAGAATTCTGTCGTGAGATGGGAGAACTGGTAATGAGGGCTAAGAGTATGGTTGATGAGATGATCAATAGTGACAATGAGACTGACAGGACGACTGACGAACAACCCCGACTAATTGCTACGCGTAGCCAGGGACCAGTAGAAGAGTGTGAATGGGTGCAGAAGGGTGCGATTGAGCACAAGTGGTACCATGAAGAGTGATTGAAAGGGTTTTGTGAGTTGCTGGTCGAATGGCTTAAGGAAGGAGGGGTGTGGTGGAGCGAATGTGAGTGTGTGTAAAAGGGCCATTCTCCAACCCCTTTTCTCAGTACCCTCTCCCTCCCTCTATAAGAATGTGTGTGTGAGTGGGAATGAGGTTTTTTATATTTTTTCTTTGTATATATATGTATTTGATTTCATGTATTAATTGTTTTCTCTTTTTCAGATTGTACTTTGCTTAAAATAATCTTTTATCAAAATTGTACTTTGTTTATAATATTCTTTTAGCAAAGCGCCATATTCTGGAAAGAGGTAAGCTAGTCGATAAATTTACTCGGGTAATGCCCACTTATTAGTTTCCCTTCCATGTATAAATAAAGGGGTCATAAAAGGAGGATATATCTCTTCTACAGAGAGTGGAAGCGTGGACTGACAGCAAGAAGGGTTCTCTAGACGAGTGCTCCGCCCAGCCCTGAGACAGAGGGCTTTCATACCTCGCTAACCACCTGGACCACCATACCCGCCTTCGTTGACAATCCTGTCTCCTTCTAAGTTAGCCTACTACCACCCACCTCCAGCACACAAGTGATAGCGCGTGCCCCTTTTCGTTCGGTTGTTGTTGTGTTTTTTTTATGTTTTGTGTAGATATATAAGTAAATTTGTTGTATTCGCCTGTTATAAAATTCTCTTTTGGTATCGTATTTTATAGGGGAAATTTGGCCTCATTTTAAAGTGTGCACACTTCCCTTGAAAATATAAATTGCTGTAAATATAACTGTAACTATCATTGTACTTTTTTTATAAGTATAGGGACTGTATATACAATCCGTTTCATTCTCCCTTGATTTCTCACGTCCGGACAGTGTAGGAAGCGGGTTGGATCGATTGGGATTAGAGATATATTTTTGGCCCGCTACACAGCCACTAAGCTATCCAATTTGAAACACTCCCACATATCCCAATCATTTTTAATTTATGAACTAGTCTCCTATGTGGTACCTTATCAAATGCTCTACTAAAATCCAAGTAAATTACATCTACATTCTCTCTCTTATCTACTTGATTTGTTACGAACTGCAGAAAGTCTAGTAAATTAGTCAAACATGATCTACCTGATCTAAACCCATTCTGAGCATCACTGATTAACCCCTCCCCCTCTAGATGTTGGCAAATCCCTTTTTTAACTATTTTCTAAAGAATTTTACAGACTACAGGCGTTAGACTAACCGGTCAAAAGTTATTTGGATCCTCTTTAATGCCCTTCTTGAAAATGGGGACTACATTCGCTCTCTTCCATTCATCGGGTATTTCTCCATATTCCAGTGACCTAATAAACAAACTTCTCCAGAGCTATTGAGATACTTTCTACCCCTTCTTTAAGTACCCTAGAATGAATATTATCAGGGCCGGAGGCCTTGGTAGCATCTATCTCACCTATTAGTCCCTTTATCTTCCTCCAATCCACACTAATGGTAGTAAACACCTCTTTCCCTGACCCATGAGTACTATACATAAGACAATTTAGTTTCTCCTTTGTAAATACTGATGCAAAATGACCATTTAGTACCTCAACTATTTCCTCATCAGTTTTTCTCACAACCCCTTCATATTTGATAGGACCTATTTTAACTCTGCCAGACTTGTTATTAATTTTATAGTAACTAAAGAACTTTCTAGGATCTTTGTTGCTATCCTGAGCTAATTTAATTTCTGACCCTTTTGTTCTTCTTTATAATCTTATTTAACTCATTCCTAGCCATTCTATAATCTTATAAATTTTGAAAATTATTTTCTACCTGTAATTTTTTATATGCCCTTTTCTTCTCAGAAATTTTTCTTGCTATCTCCTGATTCCACCATAATGGTTTCCTACTTTAGTTCCTAATAGCCTTCATTGGGATACATTGCTCTTGGACTAGATTTATTATATGCTTGAAAGTATCCCACATCCCATAAGCATTTTTACCTCTGAATTCTACATCCCAGTCTACCAAATTTTACAACCTTTGAAGTTTTACATAATATTCCTTATGAAAATTTGGAACTTTTAGAGCATTCTCTGTTATTTTACCCTTCTTAATTCCCAAGTTAAAACGAACTATCTGATGATCACTATTTCCCAATGCTTCCCCAACAGTCAATTCTTGAACTAAATGATCACTGTTAGAAAGTACTAAATCTAATATATTGTCCCCCCTCGTTGGCTTATTAACAAATTGATTCAAAAAATTATCCTCAAAGCATTCTATGAACCTGCCACTTAACATAATTTCACAGATGACAAAAGCCACAAGGGCCCATCAAAGGTCATCCGCATCCGTCAAAACCCACCCACAAAAAGCATCATCACCAGAGGAAGACAAAATCAAAGTCCCCCAAAATATAATATAACGATGACAAAAGCCACAAGGGCCCATCATAGGTCATCCAACTAGTTTGGTAGCTCGCCGCTGGACCTGCTCCAGCTTCTTCATGTCCCTCTTGGAGTGTATGGGGACCAGACCTGGATGCAATACTCGAGCCGAATACTTGTTCTATCCCTACCTATCATATTTTCCCAGTCCACAGAGTTTAAGTTGAAGTCCCCAATAATAACTGCATCTGTTTCACATCCCTTACTTATTTCCCTTATCATTAGTTCATCTATATCATCAGTCTGCCCAGGTGGTCTGTAAAAAGCTCCCAAATGCACCATTCTATTTTTACTGAACCCCTTATCTATCCAAAGTGACAATTCCATACTGCTTTATTAAAGTATTTAAACTTCAACAATGTTGTTTTTTATATAGATAATTTTTCCTCCACCAATCCTACCTGTCCTTTGACTAATGTACATATTATAGCCCTGTAAATCAAATTCATCAGTCTGCCCAGGTGGTCTGTAAAAAGCTCCCAAATGCACTATTCTATTTTTACTGAACCTAATATATATCCAAAGTGACTCAACTCCATACCGCTTTATTTAAGTATTTAAACTTGAAACAATGTTTTTTATATAGATAATTATTCCTCCACCAATCCTACCTGTGCTTTGACTAATGTACCTGTTCGACTGATCTTCGAACAGGTAGCACGTGTTTCATAGAGCTCTCAGTCTGTTGATTTATTTTTCAGATTTTTCTACATTTTTTTTTTTCTCACCACAATCAGCGAAAGCTAAGTTGCTCTTCTTTTTTCTTCTTATTACTACTTAATTTCTTTCTTTGTTTGAATAAGTGATGGAGTTGGGGGATGAAAGTGAGCATGAGTGTCGGAATGTATGCATTGGTTGTGGTGTATTAGGTGAGGGGTATACATGTGTTGTATGTGGGCTTCGTGAATGCATTGTAGATTTAGAGGGGATGAGAATGCAGGGTATACACAGGATATGTAGGCTGGAGGGGTTAGTTGCTGAGCTCAGGAGGGAACTTAGTGTTAGGCCTAGATTTGGGAATAGGTTAGGTGGTGAGGTAGGCTAGTTAGATGTTTCAGGTGAAGGTAGAGGGCCGGTGGAGGAGGTAGGATATGATAGTTCTAGGGATAGTGAAGTTAGCCCCCTTAGATTAGTTAGAAATAGGCCTAGTGAGGATGGGGGACAGTGGAGAGTGGTTAGGAAACGTGAAGCTAGGGAGGCTTCTCCTGTTCTTTGTGAGAATAGGGTTGCCTCTGTTGAGGTTGTTAGCCAGGGGGAGAATAGGTGTGTGAGTCAGAGGGACAAAGAACCTATTAGCTTGACTAATAGATTCAGTGCCCTAAGAGAGGATGTAACTGGAAGTGATATGACTGATGGGGGTGTGGGTGGAGGTAGAGTGACTGCTAGTTTGAATGAGAATAGGAGTGGGGATGGAGTTAGGTCTGTGGGGGTTAGGAATAGGAGTCTGACTGAAGTGCTTGTGATGGGTGATTCGCGAGTTAGATATTTAGATAGGAAGTTGAATGCAAGTAGATTGAATGGTTTGAGGGTGTGTTTGCCAGGTGCTAGAGTGAGAGATCTGTCTGATAGGTATGAGGAGCTGATGTCTGGCTGTGCAAGGGATGCGGTTGTGATTACACATGTAGGAGTGAATGATGTGAAGAAAGTGGGTGCATGTGACTTACGTGAGAGGTACAAGAGGTTGATTGAAAAGGTGAAAGAAAGTAGAATGGAAGGTGTTGTGACAGGTGTGCTTCCAAGAATGGATGTTGGGGTAAAATGGATGTCTCGTGCACTTGGGCTGAATGATTATGTGAGGAGGATGTATGAGATGGAAGGTGTCATGTTTGTGGATGTGTGGGATAGGTTTGTTGGAATGAAAGAAATGTATGCGATGGATGGACTGCATTTCAGTAGGAGGGGGGTAGATGTGTTGTGGGAGGAGTATGATCGTGTTATTAGGTCTTTGCGGGCGGGAAACTAGATACAATAGTGGTCAGGGAATTATGAGAGGACATTATAGTACTGAAAGTAGAATGGACTTGGCAGATAACAGAAATAGGCTCCAAGGCAATAGAGGTGAGGTCATTCAGGTGTCAAGAAGTGCTTCAGGGATAGGGGGGTTAAATTATTTCTATACAAATACTTGTAGTCTTAGAAACAAGAGGGATGAGCTAATTAGTTATATTAGCAATGAGGATATAAATATATTATGAGTTACTGAATCATGGGTTAATGAAATAGAATTTAGTGACATTATAAGTGAATTTGATTTACAGGGCTATAATATGTACATTAGTCAAAGGACAGGTAGGATTGGTGGAGGAATATTTATCTATATAAAAAACAACATTGTTTCAAGTTTAAATACTTCAATAAAGCAGGATGGAGTTGAGTCACTTTGGATAGATATTAGGTTCAGTAAAAATAGAATGGTGCATTTGTGAGCTTTTTACAGGCCGCCTGTGCAGACTGATGATATGGATGAACTAATGATAAGGGAAATAAGTAAGGGATGTGAAACAGATGCAGTTATTATTGGGGACTTCAACTTAAACTCTGTGGACTGGGAAAATATGATAGGTAGGGATAGAACAAGTGGCAGGTTCATGGAATGCATTGATAATTTTTTGAATTAATTTGTTAATGAGCCAACAAGGGAAGGGGGCAATATATTAGATTTAGTACTTTCTAACCTTGAACATTTAGTTCAAGAATTGACTGTTGGGGAAGCATTGGGAAATAGTGACCATCAGATAGTTCGTTTTAACTTGGGAATTGAGAAGGGTAAAATAACTGAGAATGCTGAAAAAGTTCCAAATTTTCATAAGGGAGATTATGTAAAACTTCGAAGCTTGCTAAATTTGGTAGACTGGGATGTAGAATTCAGAGGTAAAAATGCTTATGGGATGTGGGATACTTTCAAGCATATAATAAATGTAGTCCAAGAACAATGTATCCCAATGAAGGCCATTAGGAACAAAAGTAGGAAACCATTATGGTGGAATCAGGAAATAGCTAGAAAAATTTCAGATAAGAAAAGGGCATACAAAAAATTACAGGTACAAAATAATATTCAAAATTTAAGTGATTATAGAATGGCTAGGAATGAGTTAAATAAGATTATAAAGAAGAACAAAAGGGGGTCAGAAATTAAATTAGCTCAGGATAGCAACAAAGATCCTAGAAAGTTCTTTAGTTACTAAAAAATTAATAACAAGTCTGGCAGAGTTAAAATAGGACCTATTAAATATGAAGGGGTTGTAAAAGAAACTGATGAGGAAATAGTTGAGGTACTAAATGGTCATTTTGCATCAGTATTTACAAAGGAGAAACTAAATAGTCTTATGTATAGTACTCATGGGTCAGGGAAAGAGGTGTTTACTACCATAAGTGTGGATTGGAGGATGATAAAAGGACTAATAGGTGAGATAGATGCTACCAAGGCCTCCGGCCCTGATAATATTCATTCTAGGATACTTAAAGAAGGGGTAGAAAGTATCTCAATAGCTCTGGAGAAGTTTGTACAGTAGGTCACTGGAATATGGAGAAATACCCGATGATTGGAAGAGAGCGAATGTAGTCCCCATTTTCAAGAAGGGTATTAAAGAGGATCCAAATAACTTTAGACCGGTTAGCCTAACTCCTGTAGTCTGTAAAATTCTTTAGAAAATAGTTAAAAAAGGGATTTGCCAACATCTAGAGAGGAAGTGGTTAATCAGCGATGCTCAGAATGGGTTTAGATCAGGTAGATCATGTTTGACTAATTTACTAGACTTTCTGCAGTTTGTAACAAATCAAGTAGATAAGGGAGAGAGTGTAGATATAATTTACTTAGATTTTAGTAAAGCATTTGATAAGGTACCACATAGGAGACTAGTTCATAAATGAAAAATGATTGGGATATGCGGGGGTGTTCCTAATTGGATAGCTGAGTGGCTGAAAGACAGGAAGCAAAGGGTAGTGCTACATGGTGTAAAGTCAGAGTGGAGGGATGTTATCAGTGGGGTTCCTCAGGGATCAGTTCTCGGTCCATTATTATTTGTCATCTATATAAACGATCTTGGCGAGGCAGTTAATAATAAAGTGTCAATTTTTGCGCATGATACCAAATTAGCAGCTGTAGTTAAAGATATTGATGATAATTTTAAAGTGCAGGGGGATTTAAATAAATTGTTATCCTGGGCACATAAGTGGCAAATGACTTTTAACCTTGATAATTGCAAAGTTATTAACATGGGAAAAGATAATAGAGAATTTAACTATGAAATGGATGGACATTGGCTGAGCTCAGTAGAGGATGAGAAAGATCTAGGAGTAGTAATAGATAAGTCATTAAGGTTTTCTAAGCAGTGTATTGAAGCAAGAAATAGGGCAAATAGAGTGCTGGGTTTTATTAAGATAAATGTCAGTTACAAAAGTAAGGAGGTTATTCTTAAACTCTATAACTCTTATGCTAGGTAACATCTAGAGTACTGTATACAGGCATGGTCCCCACATTTTAGACACGATATTAACCTTCTCGAGTCAGTGCACTGGAGGGCAACAAACATTATTCCTTCCCTGAGGCACCTTGAATATATAGATAGACTGAGGGTATTAAATATGTTCTTGTTTGAAAGGAGGTGTGTGAGAGGGGATATGATTGAGCTCTTTAAAATTTTGTCCGGGATAGATGAATTGAATGTTAGCAAGTTTTTTTAGTTAGATGATGGAAATCGAACAAGAGGTCACCACTTGAAAATTAAAAGGCAAGGGTGTAGGTTGGATTTAAGATAATATTTTTTCACCAATAGAGTGGTAGACTTCTGGAACAAATTGCCACGGAGGGTAGTAGGTAGTCCAAATCTAAATGTATTTAAGAGTAGGTTGGATGAGTTTATGGGGAGGGAAAGTTGTGATGGTTCCTAAGTTTTGTGTATATTAATATTGTTTGTAAATATCTATAGCTGCATGATTTAGTTCTTGACAAGCTTTGATTGGTGATAGCCTGGTTTCTGGACGCAATCCTCTGGATGTAGTTTTCCTGGGAGTTTGGGTGCCTTAAAAAAGAGGCCGTTTGACTCGGATGACCTATGATGAGCCCTTGTGACTTTTGTCATCTGTTATATTATATAGTGGGGGACTTTGATTTCGTCTTTCCCTGGTGATGGTGCTTTTTGTAGGTGGGTTTTGACGGATGCGGATGAGCTTTGATAGGCCCTTGTGGCTTTTCTCATCTGTGAAATTATGTTATGTATGTTATAGCCCTGTAAATCAAATTTAATTATAGTGTCACTAAATTCTATTTCATTAATCCATGATTCAGTAACACTTAATATATCTTGCTATGTCGAAGCGCACAGGTTTCGGTTTTCTTTGGCTAAGACTAAGGTGGTGCACTTCTGCCGCCATCCACGGCTTCACCCCGACCCAGATTTGTTTCTTAATGGGGTGCGCCTGGATGTGGTTGAGTCGCACCGTTTCCTTGGTCTTGTATTTGACCGACGCCTCACCTGGGAGGCTCATATTCGCAGCCTTAGCGTGTATTGTGGAAGGTGGATTCGATCCACCACACCGGCCTTCGCCTTGCGACCGGTGCCTTCCGCACTTCTACCATTGACAGCCTGTTGGTCGATGCTGGGGAGATACCACTCGCTTTGCGCCGCGTGCAGTGCATCACTCGCCTGTACACGCGAGCCCTGCGTCTCCCTCAGTCGCCAACAGCTCTCACTGCATCCGCAGCTGATCTCGATGGTGCCTATGCCGCCGAGAGACGCCAGTCATACTCTAAGCCCTTCGGGTTTAGGGCCAGGAAACTCCTTCGAGAGGTAGATATAGCTCTCGGGCCGGTGGCGCCCCTGGTTCTGCCCAGGACGCCACCCTGGAGGGTACCACATTTGCTATTTGTCGCCACGCCTCTGCTCCCAAAGTTTGTACTGCGATGGGAGTATTGCGTTCGACCTTTTTGGAGCACACATCGTGTCACGCTGGAACGGTGCCAGTGTATACGGATGGCTCCAAGTCCCAAGAGGGGGCGGCTTCCACGCCGTATCCCCTCTGTTTGAAGTCAGCGGGGCTCTACCAGGCGCTGTGTCTGTCTTCACGGCCGAGCTGGTGGCAATACACCACTCGGTACGGGAGATTACGCGACGTGCCCGGTTCCGAGAACGGATTATGATCTATAGCGACTCACAAAGCGCCCTGAGTGCTCTCGGAGCATTGGAATCTCCGCATCCCCTGGTTCGCGATATCCGTGACGCCACGGTTTTGGCGAGCCGGGCAGATGTCGAGATTATCTTCTGTTGGGTTCCTGGACATGTAGGAATTGCGGGCAATGAGGGCGCCAAAGAGTCCGCGAGGTCTCTGCGACCGGACCAGCGTTTTGCTCTTCCTCACACGGACTACATGGCAGGAATACGGCAGCTCTTCGGACTGCTTGGCAAAGAAAATGGGAGACGGTCGAAGGGAACTTAAAGTTTCGTGCCATTGCGCCGCGACTGTTGCCATAGACCTATCTTCCAATGCCGCGACGGCTTCAGGTCGCTTTCTGTCGTCTCCGAATCGGACACACTCGTGTGACGCATCGCTATTTGATGGAGCGCTCGCCTGCGCCCTATTGCCACGACTGCGTCGTCCCCCAGACTGTTCAGCACATTCTTGTCGAATGTCCCAGTCTGGGTGATCTTCGCGCACGATACCTGTCCCGGTACCGGGATTGGCGGAGTCGCTACCGCCTGTCCCTTGTACTTGGGACAGATTCGTGCATATTGACTTGTGGACTTGTTGACTTCTTGGGGGTGGCCGGCCTTCCCCCTATTATTTAAGCAAGGTTTGTTTTTTTTGTTTTTTTGTTTTTCCTTCGGTTGCACGCTCATGCGCCGGGGGGACCTCTTCCTGACACACCAGCTTGCTTCCTTTCCCTCTTTTTGGGGTGTTTTTTTTCTCTCTAATTTTATTTTAAAGTAGCCTAGAACTAGGCCAGTTTTAATACGGCGACTAATGCCCAAGTAGGCAGTCGCCAGATGAGCTCTAAAAAAAACAACATTGTTATTCCCTTACCTCTAACAGCTTCTAGTTTCCCACCCGTAAGGACCTTATCACGCTATCCAGCTCCCCTCATAAAACCTCAACACCTGCCCGACTAAGATGGAGCCCATCCATCCATACAACCTCCTATTCCCGTAAAACCCACCCCAGACATCTACAAACACCAATCCTAACTCCTCACACAGTCCTTTCACAAATTCATTCAAACCAATTGCACGCGACAACCATTCTACCCCCACATCAACTTCCTATCTAAATACCTAATCTGAGAGTCACCCATCACTACCACCTCAATCATTCTCCTATTCTGTCTTGGCCTAACATTACCCTCCCCCCTGCTCTCAGTCACACTACCACCCATCCTGCTTTCATCCATAATCACACCAGGCAAATCACTTTCACACTCTTCCTCTCTCAGAACATTGAATCTGTTAGTCAACCTAACAGGTTCTATGTCCTTCCTTTTCAAACACCTAATCTGTCCTAACTTATCTATCCTATCCATTTTCACCCACCATACATCATCACTCACAACTTCCACACTGTTCCAAGTCCTAGCCCTATCTTCCACCCTCTTAGCACTAATCTTACCCTTCAATCGCACACTTGCATCTCTTCTCATCTCAAACACCAAATCATTCAACCTCTTACATTCCCCACTCAACCTACTAACCTCCCCTTCCAGAAAACACACACAGCATTCAGTTACATTTACTCTCCTTTTAACTCCACATGCATCACACACCACATACACTCTACTTTCAAATGGCATGCTCACCCCATCTATACAAACAGCCATACTCTCAGAAATTTACTAAGGAAAAAGTTAACACTCACCAAAAAAATTCTTGCTCAGGATTGCTGCCAGTTATCTTCCCCAAAAGTATTAATCACTAATGTATTTATTACACAGTGATTGATGTATTAAATAAATACGAGAAAACTACACACCCAAATCAGTATTATATCCCAATGAAGGGCTGGAACTTGGTGAATCTATCCACTGAAGTGGAATGAATCACAAGGATGAAGAAGTGTCCGCGATTGTTTCTAAGGCTGATCTGGGTTCCTGATCATAATCTCTCTTGTTTTATAGAAGGTGAGCATGACCACAGGAGGGAGAGAGAGAGAGGGAGCATGGTCATGTGAACCTAACACAGACCCTCAAGGAAAATTGGAAAACAGAATTATTGGTATTAGAGGTCAAGGGCCTATAAATACTGGTTATCCGGCTTGTACTGATGGAGTTTTAATGGGAGATGAACGAAGCTCTCATAGTTGTTAGGCGTTGCTTAAGTGTAAGAAAGAATGTGTATATTTATGTTACAACTTTTGTGTACAAGATCACTAAACATTTACATACAAACAGACTTTCGGAAATATATACAGTAGTACCTCTTGATAGGAGTATAATTCGTTCTTGGATTGAGCTCATAACTTGAAATGCTCATATCTCAAATCAATTTTCCCCATTATAAATAATGGAAAAATATTAATCCATTCCAGCCCTCCCAAAACACCCAAGTCTTCTCTGAAATTTTTCTAGCTATCTCCTGATTCCACC
Source organism: Ceratothoa steindachneri (assembly GCA_963969495.1). NCBI lineage: Eukaryota > Metazoa > Arthropoda > Malacostraca > Isopoda > Cymothoidae > Ceratothoa > Ceratothoa steindachneri. The sequence continues at coordinate 70,546,541 of OZ018338.1, read as the reverse complement.
ATAATGGTTTCCTACTTTTGTTCCTAATAGCCTTCATTGGGATACATTGATTATATGCTTGAAAGTATCCCGCATCGCATAAGCATTTTTACCTCTGAATTCTACATCCCAGTCTACCAAATTTAGCTACCTTCGAAGTTTTAACATAATCTCCCTTATGAAAATTTGGAACTTTTAGAGCATTCTGGGTTATTTTACCCTTCTTAATTCCCAAGTTAAAAAGAACTATCTGATGATCACTATTTCCCAATGCTTCCCCAATAGTCAATTCTTGAACTAAATGATCACTGTTAGAAAGTACTAAATCTAATATATTGTCCCCCCTCGTTGGCTCATTAACAAATTGATTCAAAAAATTATCCTCAAAGCATTCTATGAACCTGCCACTTGTTCTATCCCTACCTATCATATTTTCCCAGTCCACAGAGTTTAAGTTGAAGTCCCCAATAATAACTGCATCTGTTTCACATCCCTTACTTATTTTTCCTTATCATTAGTTCATCTATATCATCAGTCTGCCCAGGTGGTCTGTAAAAAGCTCCCAAATGCACCATTCTATTTTTACTGAACCTAATATCTATCCAAAGTGACTCAACTCCATCCTGCTTCATTGAAGTATTTAAACTTGAAACAATGTTGTTTTTTATATTGATAATTATTCCTCCACCAATCCTACCTGTCCTTTGACTAATGTACATATTATAGCCCTGTAAATAAAATTCACTTATAGTGTCACTAAATTCTATTTAATTAATCCATGATTCAGTAACACATAATATATCTATATCCTCATCGCTAATATAACTAAATAGCTCATCCTTCTTGTTTCTAAGACTACGAGCATTTGTATAGAAACAATTTAACCCCCCTATCCCTGAAGCACCTCTTGACACCTGAATGACCTCACCTCTATTGCCTTGGAACCTATTTCTGTTATCTGCCAAGTCCATTCTACTTTCAGTACTATAATGTCCTCTCATAATTCCCTGACCACTATTAGTATCTAGTTTCCCGCCCGCAAAGACCTAATAACACGATCATACTCCTCCCACAACACATGTACCCCCCTCCTACTGAAATGCAGTCTATCCCTCGCATATATTTATTTCATTCCAACAAACCTATCCCACAAATCCACAAACATGACACCTTCATCTCACGCATCCTCCTCACATAATCATTCAGCCCAATCGCACGAGACATCCATTCTTGGAAGCACACCTGTCACAACACCTTTCATTCTACTTTCTTTCACCTTCTGAATCAACCTCTTGTACCTCTCACGTAACTCACATGCACCCACTTTCTTCACATCATTCACTCCAACATGTGTAATCACAACCTCATCCCTTGCACAGCCAGACATCAGCTCCTCATACCCATCAGACAGATCTCTCACTCCAGCACCCGGCAAACACACCCTCAAACCATTCAATCTACTTGCATTCAACTTCCTATCTAAATATCTAACTCGCGAATCACCCATCACAAGCACTTCAGTCAGACTCCTATTCCTAACCCCCACAGACCTAACTCCATCCCCACTCCTATTCTCATTCAAACTAGCAGTCACTCTACCTCCACCCCCACCCCCATCAGTCATATCACTTCCAGTTACTTCCTATCTTAGGACACTGAATCTATTAGTCAAGCTAATAGGTTCTTTGTCCCTCTGACTTACACACCTATTCTTTCCCTGGCTAACCACCTCAACAGAAGCAACCCTATTCTCACAAAGAACAGGAGAAGCCTCCCTAGCCTCACGTTTACTAACCCTCTTCACTGTCCCCCATCCTCACTAGGCCTATTTCTAACTAATCTAAGGGGGCTAACTTCACTATCCCTAGAACTATCATATCCTACCTCCTCCACTGGCCCTCTACCTTCACTTGAAACCTCTAACTGGCCTACCTCACCACCGAACCTATTCCCAGCCCTAGGCCTAACACTAAGTTCCCTCCTGAGCTCAGCAACTAACCCCTCCAGCCTACATGTCCTGTGTATATCCTGCATTCTCATCCCCTCTAAATCTACAATGCATTAACGCAGCCCACATACAACACATGTATACCCCTCACCAAATACACCACAACCAATGCATACATTCTGACACTCATGCTCACTTTCATCCCCGAACTCCATCACTTATTCAAACAAAGAAAGAACTTAAGTATTAATAGGAAAAAAGAAGAGCAACTTAGCTTTTGTTGATTCTGTGGGGAAAAAAAATATAGAAAAATTGGAAAAATAAATCAACAGACCGAAACGAGATTTAAGGCACAACACAGTCCAAATCAGTCGCTCAAGCATTAGTTGTGAACACATGAACTAAGCACCCCAAGTGCTTTGCCACCTAGCATTAGCATCTTCAAGCATGCTCGTATTTCAATTTTCTGTTTGCATTTCAATGAAAAATATTGCCTGAAAAATGGCTCATATCTCGTAATACTCGTATGTTGATTCACTCATATGTCAAGGTATTACTGTATATATAAATATATAAAGCCAGCTGCGGTATACATATTGGAGGTAAATAGATTTTTAAAACAAGCCTTAAAAGGATAACTGGAAAGATTATTTTTTTCTTTTTTCAAGGTTTTATATAAAATTATAAAATTGGAAATAAATTAAAATAGCAAATAATCTTTTGAGCTTATTTTGCATTTAAAACTAAGTGACTGTTGTATAAAAAACAATAATTTCACTAATAAATTATGCATCCATAGAGTGATAGAGAAGCCTTAAAGCCTTTATCTTTGATAGTAATAAAAATATTTTCTCAAGTGAACTTTTGGCAAATAATAGGGTGTTTTCTTTACTTTTTAAAAATATTTAAAATAGGGTAATACATTACTGATAATTCACCTGTTTGCTTTCTAAAGATGCCTTTGGACTTGAAACTTGGTATACCTATATTTGTTAAAATGACCAAAATATTTTCAGGGTTATCAAATTCTTAGAGCTTTTGTCCTTTGGAACACTTTATTATTCTATATACTGTAAGGAGATGGATGTCTATACTAGTACACCTTGAACCTGGGGTAGCAGTACATGCTCAAGCTCTAGTGTTCCCAGCAGTCTTAAACTAGATTGAAACTACCTTGGCTTTATTCTTTCTAGAAATTTCCATTTTAGTTTTGTTGGCACTCTCTTTATGTCCTCTTCTCAACCTTCCTGGTCACTGGTTAAATTCAAAGACCATTCACCAGCCAGCTTTTGCCCATTCATTCTTGATGAGGCCAGATGGGGAAAGACTGGTTTATCATTGCCTCTGGTTAGTTTGGTCAGTGTGTTATCTTTGCTTCCTGTATTGTAGGAAATTTAGTTTAGTGTGACATTGAACACTCAAAGTATTTTATTCAATGGCAGTGTTGTAAAAAGTACCCTGCTTTGATACTTAGTTTAACAGAATTCAAGAATATAAGAGTCTGGTTAACTAAACTAATTATTAGGTAAAAAACATACAAAGGAATTAATTATTGACTTATTTTTTATTCAGCTTCACAACTGATTTTCAAAGTTCTGGCTATTTAACCGCAAACTTTTTGGGGTGAAAATTAGTCAAACCAGAGTACACGCTTGTGTTTGGTCATCATCTGACTTTTGCTTCTATATTTGTTATTGGCCAACTAAGAATTAACAAATATTTCTATGCTTTTCAATTGTAATGAAGTAAAAGTAACACAAGAAATAAATTTGCAAGTAGAAGTGAAAATATGCAAATTATTCAGTACTTTTTAGGAAGTAAACAGTATAACAAAATTACTTGAGTACAGTACTTAAGTAATTGTACTTTGTTACTTCACAACTCTGTTCAATGGAAGTGATATATTTGCTAAAGAAGTAGCAAATATTGCTATGCTTTTCAATTGTAATGAAGTAAAAGTAACATAAAAAAGAAATTTTGCAAGTAGAAGTGAAAGTATGCAAATTATTCAGTACTTTTAGGAAGTAAACAGTATAACAAAGTTACTTGAGTACAGTACTTAAGTGATTGTACTTTGTTTGACATCTCTGTTCAATGGAAGTGATATATTTGTTTTGTAAAAAGGGGTGACAAGATTTTGAAGGTCATGTGGTTCTGTTGTCAGCATTTGAGTCTTGATGTTTTGGATTATTTTGTTGCAATGAGGATATCATCTGCATAGTTGTAGAATGATGTTGAGATTGTAGGCAGGATGTTGTGAAGGAAAAGGTTGAAGGGGGTGTATAAGAGGAGAGATTCTTGCAACACTACTTTGTGTATGGTTGCTCTGGAGTATTGCTTATGCACATCTGTCTGTGAGAAAATTGGCAAGACATTTTTTTATACCTGGAGTTGAGTATGATATTGAGTGTTTTGTCTGGCTACTGTGTCAAAGGCTTTGCAGTTGCCATTACTGTCCTGGTTGCATGTTGGTCAAAGACTTGTATGAATTAGGTGAGGGTCGTTATTGAATGCATTGGGAGCAATCCATGTTGGGAGGCATCTAGTGGATGTGTGGGTTAAATTTTTGTTTTGTCTTGTGTAAATGGAGACACCGGGCTACAGGGTATACAAGGAAGAATGACTGGCACATGTACATTGATGGATTATGTGGCATGTTGGTTTGATGGGTGGAGTTGGAGCTGATACCTGTACTGGTTTTGTAATTTTGGCATCTATGCTCTTAATGGCAGATGAGATTATAATTTTTAAAAAATCACAGCCTTCACAACCAGATGTTTTAATATTTCCTTTACATATACCATGTAAGGGGCACAGCAATTTGTTTCCCTGGCCACCGTGTTGATGGGCTTCAGTGCCCTATCCATTCCCCAGCTTAACCCCTTCTTCTTTCTGATATCCTGTCTTCATACCATGCTTCCTCACTTTCCCTACAACCTCTCCCACAACTTTCTCTGGTTGGCCTCTAATTTCTCAGAGTAGACACTGAGCAATTTACTCATATTCAGTCATCCGGGATCGGGGCTGGGAGGATGGAACAATGCCCTCCCCCCATCCCTGTGAGCTCAGGTTTATGATGATGGGTTTTTAACAACCTGCCTTACCCCTACCCTCAATTTCCTTGCATACCCTCTCTCTCTGTCCTTTCATAGACTATTAGTTTTACACCAACCCTAAGGTATAGCTGCCATGCTGATGGCCTGCCTGGCCATCAGGTGGGATGAGGGGTCCTCTAATTGTGACAGCTGGAAATCCAGCCTCATATTCACCCCTTGCAGGATGGGCTAATGCGTGGGATGATTAGCATTTGCATCCTGTGAGAATAATAGGGTCCCCATGCCATTGATGAAAATTTTTAAATAAACCCTCAAGATCACCCGACCCTTGCTCTCACACTGGTTTCTCTTAAGATCAAACCTCTTCTACCAGAGAGGAGGCTTACTCCTCTCTTAGGCATACAAGTGCAGTCGATATCCCTCTCACCCCCCTTTCTCTAGAGGCACCCTTAGGTGACTTCATCTTGTTTCAAATTGCATTCCCTCCTTTACTTTCATAGGGGACTTCCAAGAAGCCACATAAGTGGCTGAAAACTGACCGCTACCAGTCAGAGTGGCTTGATAGGGCCAACCCTGTTGGGGGAGCAAGGGTTGGCAGGGCCTGTCAGTCCATGCCTCTTAATATCCTTCACTCCTGTATTATCAGGTTACAAGGGTCAGCGTACCTGCCCCTCTCCCATCTCTTTCCTTATGGATGCTGGTTTGCCTACCCTAGATGAGACAAAAGGTATCTGAAATGGGATCTTTGATTACTTGGGGGGGGTGGGGCACATGGTCCCTGAGTGACCCAGCCCAGGATGTTAGGATTTTCCATAGGGTTGAACACAGGCTCAGTGCCAAGCAAAGAATCTGAGTCTGCCCCAATGCAAGATTCTCCTTCTCCAGCTAGGCCCCCCGTGCACTCACAAGGATCAGAGGGACCTCCTTTCATGGATGGTGCCCCATTAACAGCCTACCCTAGATGAGACGAAAGGTCTATTTGGCCTAAGGGATCCTTCCAGCAGTGGAGAGAAGCGGGTTCATTCCCCACCCTCTCCCCAAAAGAAAAAAATAAAAAGACTAAGAGGACTAATGGTCCTTCTCCCTCTGCAGTAGCTCCAATGCAGGAACTGGACCACTGCCATTTCAGCAAGTGACCAAGCAAAGATTGGCACATCCAGCTCTGATGCTCCCTCGGGTGCAGGCCCCAGACCAAGAAATAAGTCAAATGTGTGCTGAGCAGAGCCTCAATTATATTAGGGCCCATCATTGAGAGACTACCTGGGGTTTTTTGAGCCCGCTGGCTTCAAGTGTATTCTGGTTATTCGCTCCACTGATGGCAGCATGCTGACTAAGGGCAACATGATCGATCAGAGATGAGCACTGACTGGTAGAGAGTCTTCTGATGAATGCATCAGATCCCTCCGAGGTGACCATGATTAGTGTCTTTGGGCACTTGATGGCATGCTGGTGAGTGACATTGCACTCTACCATGAACTTTTGAAAAGGAGTGGTTAATGTCAGGGAACTTGTGGACTACTCCATAGATGATATCACCTTAGAGCTGGCTGACCAAGGTTGAACGTGTGATGAGAAAAAGGTTGGGGGCTCGAGACTCACCCCTACACTCTTTGTCACATTTGACTGTGATAAGCTCCTTGAGTCAGTGCATGCTAGTTGGTATTGCTACCACATGAACGCATATGTGCCACTGCCATGGAGGCGCTAATACTGTCACCATCTCGGCTATACAAATTACTCCTGTAAATGTGCAAATTTGTGGTTACCTGAAGTCTGTTTAAATTGTTTCAAGTCTGCACATATAAGTCCAAATCGTGTATGGCAAAGTGTGTCAATTCCAGAGAGCTGCACCCCACTACTTTAAAGCAATATGATGTGTATCTTCTGGGGAACAAAATCCTAGCCATTCAGGCTATGGATTGCCTCTCATTTTACAAGGCTAAGGACTTGGTCCTGGTACAACTAGTGATGCCTGGCATGTCTTATGCCTCAATTTTAAAAAAGACATCCTCTGCTCCTGCCTCTTCCAGGCCTATAAGCACAGTTGCTTGGGCCCATTCCAAACACTTCTGCAATCTGCATGTTCTACCCACACTGGGTGCTTCCCTGATACAGTTGGCAATACAAAGGGTTCACATCCAGCCCCTGCAAAAAAAAAACAAATCCCTCCTCCACCAGCACAAGGCAAATTGGTTGTATGCCTCTACCGAGTTGTTAAACTCACAGTAGGCAACACTGTGGTGGAGTGAATGTGAGTGTGTGTGTGAAGGGCCATTCACCCACTCCTTTCCCAATACCCTCTCCCTCCCTCTGTAAGAATGTGTGTGTGAATGGAGAGTTTTTTTTATTTATATATTTATTTGATTTCATTTTTTGTTAAAAATGTTTTTTTTCTCAGCTATTTACCCGTTTGTATGATATTTTACGATAAGCCACTCTATTAATACTCCAAAATTTAATGGCCACCGTTGGTAATGAGTGGCAGAGACTGTAAAGTTGAAATAACCAACTAGTCATTGTAAGTCCTGACAGGACAGAGAGGGCTTTAATATACTCAAGACGCGACCAGATAGCATTATACCAATCTGGAGGCACCAGCCTTTTCTTTGTAAGACATAAGTGTGAATTGTGACTACACAAGTGGCACCCGGCAGAACTATCCCCAGGGTAAAATGTGAGGCCTTTTCTTTTTTTGAATGGTTTCGGAACCAGTGTGCTGAATAGGCCTCTTTATAGAATTACATAGCAGTTTTGTTTGCTCATTTATCTTTTTTTTGTTTCTTCTTTGTCTCTTGGTTTGGGTGTAAGTACTGTTGTAAAATATTTTTGTTTTGTTAGCTTAACTGATTCCCTCTTGGACTGTTTAGATAAAACTTTGTTTGGTTATAAGACTGTTATTTTGATATTGTAATTGCAAATTGATCAATCTCATTTTTTTGTTTGTGTGCATAAGTAACGAGATCTCTTGAAAATAGAGGACCGTACATACAATCCATTTCATTTCTCCCTCAATTTCTCATATCTGAATTAGTGTAGGAAGTGAGTTGGATCGATTGGGGTTAGAGGATAGATTTTTGGCCCGCTACATCACCTTTGAAGTTGGTTGTGAGGCCATCTTGTGGGGTTCCTAAAGCTTTTCCTGAAAAGGAGGACAGCACCTAAGGAGCTTTGCCTTGTACATGTACACCCAGTGCTAACAGGGTTACTTATAGATGGTATATCCTCCAAGGAAGGTACCCTTCCTCTGAAGCCACCCTGCCTGCCCAAGTTTTCCAGGCGGATGGAGGAAATGACTGGCATGGCTAGTCCAACCTCCCCTGAAAAGTACTCAAAGACATTAGCATATTATTCTACTGGAGTTCTGCCTCTGGTAAGCATGTGGCCATTCCTGTGAGGGTCTTCTCAATAGGGCCCCTGCAATTGACTCTGGGCCAACTGAGAGGAATGTTGGAGGCTCATCTCCTCACATTTTTTCCCCTAGCTATCTTTTTGCAGGAGACCATGCTGGGTACATGCTCCCTGCCTATCCTCTCGCATTATAAGGGTTTTGCAAGCCCAACCTACAAGATGGGGGCTAGGCAGGAGCTTGTGCTATTTATACCTGGCATGATGTCTCCATTCTTCTCTTGGCTTCAAATATGTTTTTTTTTCAGGCAGTAACTGTGAAGTTGCACCTGGATAGGGGGTATACTGTTATTTTACATACATTCCACCTTCAGCCCACTATTCCTCAGCATTGTGGCAGGGTTGCGGAGGCCCTTTCTCTTGCTTGGAGATTTGAACATGTAATAATTTTGTACCAATAAAAGAATTTCTTCAGCTTGCGCAAATGCCTTATGTTTCTAAATAAATATGCTAGCTTACAATACTAAACTAATCACTGATGGTAAATGATTAAAAAATTTGTTGGCTTAAAAGGTATTCTATCAATCCTCTGCAATTAGCATGCACCTTGACTTAAAAATTATTATATTATTTGGCTTTTGGATGTTTTCTTAACGTATAGCTACTGTGTGAGTGCATAACTGCATGTGTTTGTGGCAGCACCACCACACTGCCTGCTCTGGTCTCCACTCGACACTCAAGGTCATTTCTCCCCTAATGCTTAGTCGTGTAAGGGAAGTCTTTGGGATTGGTTGTACATCTGTTAAGCATTATATCCATGATTTCCAATTTGTCACAGCAAGCTTTGAAGAAAACCTAATTTTGGAGACTCCTACAAAACTTAATGGAAGAAATCTTGCGATGATTGAAGATCTTTTAAAAGTATGTTCTTGGAAAGAAATGAATTGAAGAAAGCATCAAATAAAGAACCACCTTTCAGTGACATTTGCACAAATATCTGCTCTCAACTGGAAGGAATTTGGAGATCAGCATCAATCCAACTATGTCAAAAATATGGTAAGCAAGTTGAATAATGACTATAAAAACTTTAACAAGTCTTATCATGGTAGGAAAGATAATTGTAATTACAGAAAAAAACTAGAAAATTTCAAGGCTAGTATAAAGAACTATTCAACATTGCAACTTTTTAATGCAAAGAAAATATTTGCACATATTCAAAACAACACATGGTGCCCACAAAAGAGAAACAATTTCTTGATGAGCAGATGAGTCCAAGAAAAATGGTAATTGCAGGAGTCGATGCCACTACAACTTAAAAAAATATCTAAACAATGATAAGGAAAGAGATAAGATCTATTAAGAAAATTTCATCAGCAAGTGATAATGCTGAATCAACACTGTGAACAACAACCCTCCTGCAGTTATGTGCCACCTGATTCAAGTTCAGCATCTTCAAAAGAATGCTCTGACTATGAAACTGAATTAAGTGCTATGAAAAGAAAAGGACAACAGCAAACTTCTCTTCCATTTGTACATGAATTTTGTGACAGAACTGATATTTGCAATTGAACAGCAGCCTGTATTGTTAGTGCAACTTTGGAAGATTTGGGAATAATAGGTGAAAGTGATTCAAAGCAAGTCAATAACAAGAGAAAAATATGGTGTGAGCAAAGCAAAATCAGAAAGGAAATTAATAGTAAAAACTGAAGTGAAGCAAGATTCAATTATTAGTAATTAGTATCTTCTTTGATGAAAAAAAGGATAAAACTTTGTCACAGTCAATATAAGGAAGCAAAAATTACATGACAATAATGACTGAAGCTTTAGAAAGATTGATTAAGGTAGAGACCAAAGTATAAGGGAAAGTATGTGCCCAAGCTAAAAGAGATGAATACATTAAAGTTACATTTGGATCATAGTAAAATATGCCTCATTATGACACCAAAAAGGAGTTCAGTTAAATAGAATTCAGTTAAGGTAGGATAGTTGAGCTGTAGTAGAGTGGAACTTGACATATGGCCACCTCTCTGTAGTGAGTTTGGGATTATTTTTCTAATTATTTATTCAAAAAATAAATGAATAGCTGTATATAGCTACTCAAAAGAAACTTTTTTCATTGCCTATCAATGCATTTTTATGCAATTTAATGGGTATGATCAAATTAAATTTCTTTGCTACTTCATGCATACATAAAATATAAAATAAATCATTATTATGAGTACTACCTGTTTTCTCATGAGTTGGCAACTTTTCTGCACTATCCATCAAAGAGATTTGAAAAAAAAGTGAAAAATTGCCCCACCCTAATAGATACTACCTTTGGGGTGGCTACGCAATCAATCCCAGTGGTCAGGTCCTGGAAATGGGTGTCCAAAATGTGGATGAGGTAATGTATGTTATTTCAGAAAATAACTGATTTCTTTGTTTCATTTGAGGAGCTTAGGTTGGTAGATGAGGCCGTTGACTTCTACAGCAATCCCATCAAAAGGGTTGGGGCAAGTTCTCACAGACCACCCTCCCATTCTCCAGGAGAATGGGACCACAATCTTGGACCCCGCCTGTATGGGGGAATCTGCCCCGTCAGAATGCTATGGGCATCCTGATGTTGCAGAAGGCGGCAGACTGAACTTTATCTCTAGAGGTGAACTCTTCAATGACAGGTTTACTTTGAATGAGTTCTATTCCACTCTCGCTTCATGCACAGACACTGCCTTTGGTTGGTTCGGCGTCATGTACGCCATGCTTCAACACCTGGGTGAGTGAGGGAGGGAGGGAGGCATAGGATTTTGTTAGATTTGTTAATCAGGCCCACCTGTTTTAATGGGCCAAAAATCTATCCTCTAACCTCAATCGATCCAACCCACTTCCTACAATAATTTAGACATGAGAAATCAAGGGAGAAATGAAACGGATTGTATGTACAGTCCTTTATTTACAAGAAAAATATAGGGTTAATATTTACAAGAGATAGGGGTAAATAAATTTGAGATCTCATAAAAAAACAATCCTACTCATTGGCAAAATATCCATGATCTTATATAAATCAATCCTACTACCAAACAAACAAGAGATAATTGAAACAAAACAAATACAATCCTTACAAAATACTATATACACACAACTAAATGAATGATACAAAAGAGCCCTAACAAGTACACTGGATCCAATAAAAAAAAGTCCTGACATTTTACCATCAGGGGGAAGTCCTGCCCCGTGCCACTTGAGTGTTCACAATTGCTGCAGACTTAAAAAAAAAAGGCTGGTGACCCGAGCTTGATATAATATTATATTGCAATCCGGTCCTGTATTGAGGCTATATAGAAGCCCTCCTCCTTCCAAATGGGGCTTACAATAACTTTAGTTAAGTTACTTTGAATCCTACAATCTCCGCCACTCTTTACAAATTGAAGGATTATCCTGTTGAATTTTAGCAAAATTATATATAGAGTGGACTTTTGCAAAAATAAGTAATTAGCTGAGGTAGAGGAAAAAACACTTTATACAAAATATGAAAATAAATTTTATATATATATATATATATATATATATAAAAACAAAAGGAAATTCCCATTCACACACACATTCTTACAGAGGGAGGGAGGGGGTATTGGGAAAGGGATGGGAGAATAACCCTTCACTACACCCCTCTTTCCTTAGGCCATTCAACCACAGTCATTCACAAGACACTCTAATCTTTACTCACAGTAATTTTTATACTCAATTGTGCCCTTCTGCACCCATTCACACCCATCTACTGGTCCTTGGCTACACGTAGCAATCTGTCAGGGTTGTTGATCAGTCATCCTGTTAGTCTCCTCATCACTATCGATCATGTCGTCCACCATACTCTTAGCCTTCATTGCCAGTTCTCCCATCTCTCGACAGAACTCTTTCATACTCTTCCGTTGAGAACCTTCACTCTTTATACCCCCATTCATCAGCTCCTCACTCACAGCTCTCATCCAACTTAAGGTACACTCTTGCTATATCTCCTCTGTTTAAACTCACTGGGGTTGTGCCAGGCACTGCATTTGTCTTCACGGCCAGGCTGGTTGCAATACATAGCTCATTATGTGAGATAACCTGTAGTGCCTGGTTCTGATACCGGATTGTGATCTATTGTGATGCACACAGTGCCTTGAGTGCTCTCGGGGTATTGGAATCTCCATACACCCTGGTTCACAGTATTTGTGATGCCATGATCACCACAAGCTGGTTGGATGTCGAGATTTTCTGCTGGGTTCCAAGACATGTGGGAATTGTGGGGAATGTTGGTGCTAAAGAGTCTGCGAGGACTGGGTGACCAGACCATTGTTTGGCTCTTCCTCACATAAATTAATGGCAGAAATCAGGGCAGCCTTCTGTGCTACCTGGCAAAGAAGATGGGAAATGGCCAAGGGGAACTTATAATAGTTGCATTCTATTATGCTGCAACTGTTCCTATGGCCCTTCCCTCCAATGCCATAATGGCTCTAGATCACTTTCTGTCATCCCCATTTAGTAGAGTTGTCACCAGCACCTTATTATGATGACTAGGTTGTCCCCCTGTCCCCCTAACTGTTCAACGCATTCTTGTTGAATGTCCTACTAGTCTGGGTAATCTTTGTGCATGTTTCCTGTCCCAGTATCAGGATGATCAGGGTCACTAGCACTTGTTCCTTGTACTAGGGATGGGTTCGTATATGCACAATTGAAGATTTAATGACTTTTTGTAGAAGGCTGTGGCCTCTTTCACTTTATTTTACTATCCTTATTGTAGGTTGTATGTTCCTGCACGTGGAAGAGGTGGTCTACCCCCGATGCCATAGCATGCTTCTTTTCTTTTTGCTTTTTTGTTTTATCTATTGTTTCTTAGCCTTTGTTCCTCTTTTATATATTTGTTATTTACATGTTTTTTTTTAATCTAACCTAGTATTAGGCTTTAGCTTGCTTACAGTGACTTATGCCATAGTTGGCAGTCACCTTATGGACTTTTAAAATTAAAAAAATAATTATATAAAAAAATACAACTTTTTGTCAAAATTTGAAAGAAATGTCTAATCTACAAAAGGTCCAATTTGAGATGAACTTTTGTTTAACCTTGAGTATTGTAAAGCTACTCCAACAATTTAAATGATCTAAGAATTATTTTTATAGGTATCATTGTGGTTGCAGGGTCGTGACTCCCTCACCAATAATTTCTTTTGCCCTAACAAGACCAAGCTGATTGTTCGAGGAGGATAATGAGGGGCTACTTTAAAACTTAATTTAAGAATAAATGGTAAATATTGAAAAAAATGTCAAAACAACAGCAAACCCTCCAAAATATATACAACCGTAACCAAATAAAATGAAATATATATCTATATAGGCCAATGCCAAATAAAGATGCTACCTAATCTAAATATATATATATATATATATATATATATATATATATATATATATATATATATATATATATATATATATATATATATATATATATATTTACACTGGTAGGAATTTATACAACCTTACAAAGATATTTATATATACTGGCCAGCACCCCCCAAAATAATGCACAAACAAATAGAAAGGGCAAATCAATATACTATGGTACTGAGTGCACCCTCAAAGCCACAAACAGTTATAACTTGTAAAAAAATGAAGGAAAGGTGGGCCCACCTTTCTTTGTTGTGAGAGGAGGCTCCTCAGTGGCATCCTGACTCAAAGGAAAAGCATGCATAAACTCCAGTCAATGCGAAATGCCCCACAATCAGGGGACTGGATGTGAGGTTTTTAAATCACCTCAGAGAGTGGGAGGGCACTGGCCTCAACCAATGCATAGGAGACCTGGAGGCACTCCGAAAGATCCACACAAGATGATCCGTTTCTCAGAGTGAGTGTAATGGGCGAGGGTCAGGACTGGCTCCTGCCACCTCTTAAAAAGCCAGATGTTGTATGACTGGTCTTATGGCACTACAGAGCTGGAAAAGAGAAGGCATTTTCAGTCACTGACTCACTGCCATACTCAATGAACCCTACCACCAACACTCTCTCAACCACACTTACTCTCACACAAGTTCACAAGTTACACTCGCCTATCGTTTGTCCAATTGTCTCTTCACTATTCTCTGATCACTTTAAGCACTTTAATTACTGAGCATCAAATGCTATTATAGAGTTCATTAATTAATTTTAACTTAAATACTGTCCAGCTCTTTTAATATTTTGAATGCATATGCCTGAGGAAGATACAGAGATGAGTGAGGAGCATGATAGAAGTCTAAGAGTTCCCTTCCTGCAGCGACGACATCCCATCACATGATCCACACACCTTGAAAAGGAAGGACATCTAGCAATTTATAGTTGATTAGCTATAAATATTTGCCTTTTTGAAAGTTCATATGTCCATATCTCCTAAAAACACATGAGCTAGGAAGTGAGGTAGTTGCTATTCATCTTTTTTCCTTAATGTCTATAAATATATAGAGTTTGAACAAAATCCATGATTGTTATTTTTTAACCTCTTATTGTGATTAAACCTCAAATGATCCTAAACCAGGGATGAGCGATAATTCTAAGCAGCTGGCCACATTGAAGCTTATGTAAAGCTTTGTGGGGCCACACTTAAACAGTTACACACAAATTTGAATATAAAGTGTGTTCCCCAAAGAGCGCTGAATTTGAATTGGATGACACTTTTGTGTTTTGAAGTTTGAAGAAATTGAAATGTGTAAATAAATAAATAAATAAGTTTAAAATTATTAAAATCAAATCAATATTTAAAATTATGAGGCAGTAGCACCTACCCTTAAGCTAGCATTGCAACCTCGTTTGAAGATATTAAGATCTTCCTGTATAACTTCTGCAGAAAGATCATGCTACTGCTTTACCATACTTGGCAAAAAGCAATGCTGAAACTGAGAAGTGCAGCAGCGGGGAATGCATAGTGCATGTGGATGTTGTCCATCTGCAAACCTTGTTGATCTAGCAAGAGGGAGGGGCTCAAGGATTAAAAATGATAATGGCAATTAATTCCCTACTGAAGTAGTATTTATGAAATATCAACAAACATGAAATCATCCATCGATGATCCAAGTCAGAACTAGCCCCATCATGTAAAAGGAACCTGCCTCCACAGGCAACCCTATCTAAGAGAGACTGATCTCTGGCAGATGTGTAAGTGTAAAATTTCCACATATGTAGCAAAATGAATCAGGAGAGTTTTTACATATGAACTTTCTAGTGATTGAGGACATATTACCTGTTTTGTCAATTTATAAAGGTATTTCAATTCCTTATTTTCAAAATTTTAAATATAAAAACAAACATTAGTTTAAATAGGTAAGTAATAGATAATTACAATTATAATGTGCAACTGCAAAAAGATTTAGCAAGTATTGAGAAAATATCCTTTTATGAATATGATGAAAAATGAAGTGTGTTGAACAAAATCAGGACATGATAGAGCAAAACAGAGTAAAGATTTGTGCTTAGTGTAACCAAATTATGTATAATTAACTGTCAAATCTAACTCAATAAACAAAAAGCTGAAATTTGTTCCCCAGTGAATCATTTTTGTTAGACAGAGCAACAAATTGCTGTTATGTGAGAAAATGTCATTCTGAGCCTGGGGAAAATGGATTCGCAGCTGGTCGCAGCAGTTGGACATCCCAACCACTTCATTACATCAAATGCTGCATTAAGATCTTGATATGCATGCATACAAAATTCAGTTTGCCCAGCATTTTTAGCCACCTAACCACAGGAGGTGGAAGCAATTTGCTGACTGAGTTGTGAAGAGACTTGCAGCCGACAAAAAATTTTTAAAGAAAATAATCTTCAATGACAAGGTCCACTTTCACTTGAGTGGATTTGTCATTAAACACAACTGCTGGATTTGGGATAATGAAAATCCTTGAATAATGCAAGGTGTGAGATACATACACTGGAAGCTACTATGTACTGTAGTTTTGGGGCAGGTGGAGTGCTTGGACTGTTTTTTTTTTAAGATGATGAGGTGAATGCAGTTACCATTAGAAAATATGTAGATTGACAACCTCTGGTTTCAGCTGGGTGGAGCGACCTGCCACATTTTGCACCAAATGCTTGCATTACTCCACAAAAAATTTCTGCAACAATCCTTGCATGGTGACGATAAATGCCCACAAGGTCCTGCAATCATACCATGCGATATCATAGGCCTTCTCCAGATCGAAAAACACCGTGGCGTAGTTCTGTCTACGATGTAGGCCTTGCAGATGGCATTTTCCATTCATAGCAGAACATCTGACTTGGAATGCAACTTGTAGAAGCTGTAATGTGCAGAAAACAGGTGGCCTCTGCTATCCAGAAAAAAGTTAATCTAACATTTACCAATTTCTCCATCAACTTGCACACACATGAGGTTAGAGAAATTGGGTGGAAACCCGGTGGAGCAGAGTGCTCTCTCCCCAGTTTGTGAAAAGCAAGCACAGTAGCTAGGAATCTGGGAGGAGACCCTCCATCCAGATCCTGTCGAACAAATGTAAGAGAAAGGCCATGCCTCGCTCACCCAGGTGTCGAAGCATGGAATACGGGACATCGTCTGGACCAGGGGCGGTTTCCTCGCACGAAGTGAGAGCGGAACGCAACTCACTCAAATTTAACCTGTCGTTGAAATGTCGAGTCGGAGGCATTCCTTGACATCACAACGTGCATGGAAAGCTTGCTGGAACATCATCATTAATAAAAGATCATGGTGATCAGCTTCAATTTTGCATTTATGTGACACAGATCAACCTGCCATGCTTAGCAAAACTGGCATTATTTTACTTAGTATAGGCTAATATACATAGTCAGTAAAAACTGAAGTTGTCATACACTAATGTGCTATAAATTGTTATTTATATACTTTCTATTATATACATTAACATAAAATTTAAAAAAAAAAAAATATTTATATGTAATAGAATAACTCCTCTTGTAGTAAAAAGAAAATGAGATGCATTGTTTAGACTGTGAGAGTGTTGAAAGACTGGTTTACAAGCTGTTATGCAACATCACTATCAATTTATTTCCAAACTAATGAGTTTCCCATTGAAAAGAAGCCAATAAAGAAAACTTTTATCAGATGGACTAAACTAAATAGGATTAAACTAATAAGTATGAGTGTTGTGCAAGTTTAAAAATGGCTAATTTTGAAATCTTTTTTGCACCTTAACAAGACCAAGGACTGGAGGGTCATTCATACTTAAATGGTTAATCAACATATAAGTTTTTAGGTCAACTTCAAAATTTTAAAATTTATTTACCCATGATTCTTTTACACATAATATATCGATCTTCATCAATTATTATAGCTAATAACTCATCCTTCCTATTAATCAGACTATCAGCATTGGTATAAAGACAACCCACTCATACATAGAGGACTTATTATTGTGCATCTATGCCACTCTACTCTGACTCAGACTACATAACCTGCTTTTTGACTTTAAACAAACTGGCAGGGCATAAGTATCTGTAAATTATATGTGTAGCCAAAAGTATCTTTAGGCAAGTGGCTAGATATAATAGCTATCTACATTACCCTTTTATTTTGAGAGAATTGTTTCTTAAACTTAAACACTCTCTAGCAGATACCATTTAACTTTTACATTGAACTTACCTTCAGGTCACCCTAGTTTATTGCAGCTACTGAGTTAACAAAAGCCACAAGGGCATATCAATGGTCATCCGCATCTGTCAAAACCCACCCACAAAATGTCAGATCATGCATCTACAATATACAATTTAAACAATTCATAGGATTGTGTCAGATCCTGCATCTATAATATACAATTTGAACCATCCACAGGAATGCGTCAAAAACAAAAAGGATCATTATCAAGACTTGTCAAAATCCAAATCAATCATAATATAAAATAATACAAAATTGCATCCCCAGGAATAAGTCCAGAATACCTCCCAAAGTTAAACCTCCCTCCGCATATAATCATCTGATCTGCGTCTGAGTACATTCAAGTTTGGACTGTCCACTGTCTAAAGTGGCAAACTATTCCAGTAATCTACCACTCTATTGTGAAAAAATATTTTCTAACATCCAACCTGCACCTCTGTTTTTTAATTTTTAAGTGGTGACCCTTAGTCCTATTACTACCTCCCAACTCAAATTACTTGCTGAAATCCAACTTATCCATCCCAGAACAGACATTAAAAAACTCAATCATATCTCCCCTTACATATCTTCTTTCAAATGAAAATAATTTAGTACCCTCAGTCTATCTTCATATTCAAGGTGCTTCAGGTAAGGTATTATTTTTGTTACCCTCCTTTGTACTGACTCTAGCAGGTTGATGTTGTGTTTAAAATGTGGTGACCATGCTTGTATACAGTACTCTAAATGTAAGTTGAACTGAATTGGGACTCAATGTGAGTTGAATCGAATTGGGACTCCATATAGCAAATAACTATGCTAATGATGCTTAACTTTACTCTATCTAGAAGTGGTCTGTCCTATCCTTTGTCCATAAGGGACTTGGTTAGTTACACATTATTTTGAGTGTCTCCGATGGGTCATTGCACTTCCTTATCATTGTATCAGACTCATTTTCCTCTCTCTCCCCAACTTTATTTTAGAAGACAGCAAAGTTAAAAAATATATATTGAAGCTTCTGAAGAGTCTGGTATATGAAAGAAGTTTATCCACCAGAAACTTTAAGTCACTATATAAAACATTCAGATAGAACTCTTGAAACAAACAGGAAATTATTCATGTTTATTTCCTGTTTGTTTCAAGAGTTCTATCTAAATTGCAAAAATCCAACTTATCCATCTCAGAACAGACTTTAAGAATAATAATAAAAAGGTGAGTTACTTGAGATTCTTCAGCTATTTTGTATAATTAAGTAATTCTGATTATTCCTTCCTTGGTTTTATGAATTTAGTTATCTTTATTCTGAAATGGATTTTCTCTTTAGTATTGCTTTATCTTCTTCCATCAATTAACTCCACCGATTGCATTAAATGATGCAAATAACTTATGAGCGAGGAAAACTTGGATGGCTAATATCAATTTAATTTTATTAGTGCCTCTTTTTATTTTTTTATGGTACGAAAGAGACTTTGAAATGTTGATTTAGACTACTCAAGGAGTTACTCTGTGTAGCTTGGTGCACTTGGTAGCTAGAGGAGCTGCCTCTTGTGCCAGCTTAAGTGCACATAGTGAAGGGTCGATTCACTGGGTTGACTTGAACCTGGTGAGCTTCCTCTTGCTCTTCCTCAGTGTCTTATTTTTTTCTTTACTACAACTGAAACCTGAAAGACCAGCACACCCTACTGGTTTGAGTCCTTGTTAGGGGCTACTGTCTATACTGTTACATGTATCCAGACAAACTGCATATCCTTGTGGCCTGACTGAAAATAGGGAAAGCTCCATCACTAGGTTGACTTGAACTCTTTGATGAGACAAGGTGAAGCTGCAAGAAGATGGATGGTGTCGGTCAGGTCAAAACCTGACCTACCACAAACCTGGAGGAGAAACCCCTGTAAGGGGCACAGCAATATGTTTCCCCAGCTGCCTTGCTAATGGGACTCAGGCCCGCCTCTGCCCCCAGCTTAGCTTCTGTTCTCTTCTTTGCTAACCCCTAATCTCCCTCTCCTATACCAACTCACCCTTATCTTGTCCCTGCTCTTCCATTTTTCCTATACAATCACCTTTTCTCTACCCCTTTTGTTTACCTCTTTTCACCTCCCATGGACCTTCCTAGTCATGACCTGGCACTCACTTTGATCTTTTTTTAGATATTTAGGTCCCCCAGGGGAAAGTTCTGCCGGCTGCCACTCTTGTGGCCAAATTGCAGAGGTCTAACAAGGCTGGCACCTCAAGCTTGATATAATTATTATTGTGATCTGATCATGTATTGAGGCTATATATAAAAAAACAACCTGTCCAACCAATCAGTAACCAGTCAAGGATGACAGCAATTTCAAGTATATTACTTCCCTTAATCTTATAATGTCAGCCACTCTTTACAAAAGGAATTAATATTTACAAAATTTAATAGAGTGGCTTTTTTGTAAAAATAATATTATCACTGTTACATTCTCAGTTTTGAGCTCTCGCATCCCTATTCGGGCGCCAAATATAGCGGGAGGATATTCTATCCTCTAACCTCAATCGATTCAATCCGCTTCCTACACCAATTCAGATATGAGAAATCGAGGGAGAAATGAAACGGATTGTATGTACAGGTGTGGTGGGGCGAATGTGAGTGTGTGTAAAAGGGCCATTCTCCCACCCCTTTTCTCAGTACCCTCTCCCTCCCTCTGTAAGAATGTGTGTGAATGGGAATGGGTTTGTTTTATTTTTGTTTATTTCATGTATAAAATGATTACCATGTTTTTCTTTCTTTCCAGGCGTTATTCTGGAAAGATAGTAGCTAATTTTGAAATATCACTATAATAAGATAGTTCTTTGTTTAAATTAACTTTTATCAAAGCGTCATATTCTGGAAAGAGGTAAGCTAGTCGATGTATTTTCGAGTAATGCCCACTTATTAGTTTTGCCATCCATGTATAAATAAATGGGTCATAAAAGGAGGATATATCTCTTCTACAGAGAGTGGAAGTGTGGACTGGTAGCAAGAGGGGTTCTATAGACGAGTGCTCCACCCAGCCCTGAGAGGAGGGCTTTCGTGTCTCTAACCACCTGAACCGCCATACCTGCCTTCGTTGACAATCCTGCCTCCTTCTAAGTTAGCCAACTACCACCCACCTCCAGCAAGTGATAGCGCGTGCCCCCTTTTCGTTCGGTTGTGGTTGTGTGTTTTTTTGTTTTGTGTAGAATATAAGTAAATTGTTGTATCCGCCGGTTATAAGATTCTCGTTTGGTATCGTATTTTGATTGGGGAATTTAGCTTCATTTTGAAGTGTGCACACTTCCTTAGTAAATATAAAATTGTTGTAAATATAAACTGTAACTATCATTGTATTTTTTTTGTAAGTAAAGGGACTGTATATACAATCCGTTTTATTCTCCCTCAATTTCTCACGTCCGGACAGTGTAGGAAGCGGGTTGGATCGAGTATCGATTGGGATTAGAGATCTATTTTTGGCCCACTACACAGTCCTTTATTTACAAGAAAATTATGGGGTAAATATTTAGTACAGTCCTTTATTTACAAGAAAATTTTTGGGTAAATATTTACCAGAGATAGGGGTAAATAAATTTGAGTTCTTATAAAAAACAATCCTACATATTGGCAAAATATCCACAATCTTATATAAATCAATCCTACTACCAAACAAACAAAAGATAATTGAAAAAACAAATACAATCCATATAAAATAATATATATACACAACTAAATGAACAATACAAAAGAGGCCTAACAAGCCCATTGGATCCAGCAAAAAAAGAAAAGGCCTCACGTTTTATCCCCAGGGGAAAGTCCTGCCAGCTGCCACTCAAGTGTTTACAATTGCTGCAGACTTTTTACCAAAAAAAAGAGGCTGGTGCCCCTGAGCTCAATATATTATATTGCGATCCGGTCGCGTATTGAGGCTATATAGAAGCCCTCCTCCTTCCAAATGGGATGTACAATAACTTTAGTTGTTACTTTGAATCCTACAATCTCCACCACTCTTTACAAATTGAAGGATTATCCTGTTGAATTTTAGCAAAATTATAGTGGACTTTTGCAAAAATAAGTAATTAGCTGAGGAAGAGAAAAAAAAAACATTTTATACAAAACATGAAAATCAATTATATATATATATAGAAAAAACAAAAAAAATATTCTCATTCACATACACACATTCTTAAAGAGGGAGGGGTGGGAGAATGGCCCTTCACACACACTCACATTTGCTCCACCACAACTGCCTTTGGTTGGTTCTGTGTCCTGTAAACCATGCTTCAACACCTGGGTGAGTGAGGGAGGCATGGCATTTTGTTAGATTTGTTCAACAGGATCTGGACAGAGGGTATCTTTGCACACTCCTAGCAAATCGCTATTATGCTCGCTTTTCACAAAGTCATGAGAGATCACTTTACCCTTGGTGGTTTCCATCAACTTGCATGTGCAAGTTGATGGAGAAATTGGTAAATGTTAGATTAACCTTGTTTCTGAACAGATGAGGCTATCTGTCTTCTGCACAGTGCATCATCCGCAAGTTCCACTCCATGTCGGATGCTCTGCTCCATCTGGAAAATGTCATCTGTGAGGCCTTCCTTCATAGACAGTACTATACCTGTGTTTTTCAATTTGGAGAAGCCTAAGATAATGCATGGCAATACATGGAGCGAGTCCAAATAATGAGGTCACGTGGACTCCTTCCAACCTTTATCTTTGAATTTTTGACATTGTCAGTTGTGTGTTTGGGTGGGAGTTGCTTTCTCTGGTCCATTGGAGGTGGAAGAGGGTCCCCCACAGGGAAGTGTCCTCAGTGTCATACTATTTGCCATGAGAATCAACAGCATCTCTATACTCTATATGGCCGACCTTTTGATCTCTTTTGGTGTGGCCCAGATGGTAACTGGAGATTCAACTCCAACAGGTATTGAATAGTAATCTCACTTTGCTGAAGTGCACAAGCTTCAGTTTTCCTTGGCTAAGATTTAGGTGGTGCACTTCCATCGCCATCCACAGCTTCACCCTGACCCAGACTTTTTCCTAAATGGCAGTTGCCTGGAAGTGTGAACTTGCACCTTTTCCATGGTCTTGTATTTGGATTGATGCCTCCTCTGGGAGACTCATATTTGCAGCCTTAGGGTCTCATCTACCCATACCATGGTAATTCATTACATGACATTCTTCTCCTTGGGTGCTGATTGGGCTATTGCATTACTTTTCTATCGATCCTTTGTTCTTTGGAAGCTTGACTACACATGTGAGTTTTATGCATCTGCAGCCAAGCCTGCATTGCACGTCGGCTATTTCTGCCTATCAGTTGGCCCATTTCCATTATAGGTGGAACCCGACCGTCTCAAATCGGGTCGATCGGAATCGGGCTTGTGTCATCCGCCAAAGGACCCTCCGTGGTGCTGACCATTTTGCTTCGTTGAGTAGTGCTGGTAGCTATCCTGATGGTTTCTCAATTATAAGGCCGCTATAGATTCTCGCCTTTTAGATTTTACCACACGCGCCACCTATTCTTATAATGCTCTCTTTTCTGTCTATGAGTTGCTGGATGCTTTGTCTCACTGTGGCTCCACCTCTTCCGGTGATGATTTCATCCACTAAGACTTTCTCCGTCATCTCCATCCCCACTCCGAGTTATTTTTGGTTGATCTGTACAATCTGTTTTGTGTCGAAGGGATCTATCCATCCTCCTGGCGTGTGGGGATTGTTCTACCCTTTCTCAAGCCCCGTAGGGATGGTTTGGACTCCAGTCACTATCGCCCGATTGCCTCAGTACGTTATTCCGGAGGGTGTTTTGGCTTCCCTCTTCATGGATGACTTGGCGTTTTTTTCATCTCCCTGCTTGCCTTATGCTGCCCGTCGATTACAGCTGGCAATTGATATCAGGTCGTGCTGTCCAAGAGTTTCCGTTTTTTGGTCACCAAAACGAAGGCCATGCATTTTTAATGAGGTCGTGGGGTCCTTGGTCCCCCTCCCCTCTTCTCGGATGGTAAGGCGATTGAGTATGTCAACGTTTTTAAGTTCTTAGGTTTAACGCTTGATAGCAAGCTCACTTGGGAACCCCATTTGAGGGCTTCCTGTTTGAAGGCTATGGATTTGCTTAGGGTTTTATCCCAAACCACTTGGGGTAGCGCAACTTGTGGTTGCTTTATTCAGCACTGGTTCCATCTCGGCTGGACTACGGTTGCCAGGTGCACTCTTCAGCATCTCCTTCGGCCTTGAAGTTACTCGACTCTGTTCTTTTGCTTGGGGCCTGTCTTAGTAGTGGAGCCTTTCGCACCTCACCTATCCCTAACCTCTTTGTGGAGGGTGGCATGCTTCCCTTGCGATATCACCAGCTGGAGGTGTGCCTACGATCCCTGCTTCGTGTTCAGTACCCTTCATCCCCAGTCCATGAGTGCCTTTTTGCCCCATCCTCTTCGGCATCTTTTGATCGGCAGCCATCTCTACCCCGGCCTCTAGGGCTCCGGGTTAGGGACCATCTCACCTCCCGGGGTGTTGGCCCTCCCATTCTCGCCGTCTCCATGTTGGAGCATTGGCCCGCCTGAGGTCTGTACTGCTTTTTGATATTTTGAGAAAGGGTCTACTGACCCTCATCTATTAAAGTGCCTGTTTCTTGAACATGCTCACCAGCGTTCCATCTATACTGACAGGTCAAAATCGACCTCGGTGTCCTCTATGGAGTTCCTTCGGTCCGCTCTCCCTCCTGTAGCATCCGTTTTTACTGCAGAGTTGATGGCCTTTCTTTCGGCTTTTGAGTTGAATTTATCCCTCAATTGTTCGGATTTTATTGTTTTTAGCGATTCCCCGCCTACTTTGGAGGCGGTCTGTTCTTTTACGTCCACCCACCCTTTAGTTTTATGGATTCATTCCTGGATTGTTAGAAATGCCTCCCATTACAGGGTGGCGTTCTGTTGGGGTCCCAAGCAACGAGGCAGCCGATTGACTGGCCCCCTCGGCCACCCTTTAGGTATTCCTACCCCGCAATTAGGGCGTATATTTTTTGTTTGTGGCAGAGAGAGTAGGTTTCTTTCCCCCCTTCTTAGCTGTCCCTTACTAGCTCTCAGCGACTCCAGTCCTGGGAGGTTGCTCTTGGGTACACACGACTCATCTATGGCTATTTAGTTTCAGGTGGAGGCTGAGTTGCCCCTGATTGTCCCTTTTGCGGTGGCGAGTTGTCTGTGGCTCACATTTTAGTAGTTTGTCCCCGCTTGCTTCTCTTCAAAATTCTTGCTTTCCTACCCTTTCTGGCGTCGCCTTCCTCCCCTGCTCGACTTTGCTTTCTTTTAACAGAGGACTAACTTCGGATGTCCTCCCTCTTTACACTTCTATCCTGAAGTGGCGTTTTATCCCTTTTATAAATTCTTTCCATTTTTGTGTTTAGGTTTATTGTTTTATCTTTTATTTTGCGTCCTCCTGTGCGGCTGGCGGATATCATTTGTTTATTGCCCCAGTGGCCCTTGTTTTTTAGAAGATGTGCTGTATGCCTATAAAGTGTGCATCTGTGTGTGTGTATGCTGTTTTGTTCTAATCCTTTGCTTTTCCTCATTTTTATTGAGTGTTTCCCATGCCTCATGACTTTTTCCCGGTGATCCCATTTTAACAGTGCTGCCAGTAAGAATCCATTAGGATTGGGCGAGTTTCACCCTGTTTTCCTTTAAACTAAACTATATACGAGGGGCGGTCAATAAGTTTTGCGAATCGGTAGGGCAAAACAGAGAAAGGGGGATGGCTGTTTGTGGGGGTGTTAGGACAAGTTATGACAAGTCAGGACCTGCAGCCACACACTCCTCCCTCTTCTATTTAAGAAGCAGTAGCTGATTGCAGATCATCAGTCACAAATTTTTCAACAATGGAGAAGGTCAAACACCGTGCAGTGATCAAATTTTTGACCAAGGAAGGCAAGAATGCAAAAGAGATCCATGAATGCATGGTTGCAGTGTACACCGACATCGCCCCTTCCTATGCAACCATTGCTCGCTGGAATAGGGAGTTCTGCCATGGTCGTGAGTCCCTTGAAAATGACCCCCATCTTCCAGGACGCCCATCAGACGTAACCAATGAGGACAATGTGGCCTGTGTGGAGAAGATGTTCCTCGAAAATCGACGGGTGAAGGTCGAAGAAATCGAGCGAGAATTTGGAATATCACATGGAAGTGTTATCAACATCATCCACGACAATTTGGCCATGACCAAGGTCTCTGCCCATTGGGTCCCTAGAAACCTCACGAAACCTCACGCCACATGATCGACTTCAACATCCGGCAGGATTCGAGTCACGCATAGTGACAGGTGATGAAAGGTGAGTCCATCACTGGGATCCCGAGATCAAACTCGAAAGCATGGCCTGGAAGCACAGGGGCTCTCCGACCTCCATCAAGTTCCGGACCCAACCCTCAGCCAGGAAGATCATGGCCACCATTTTCTGGGATTCTGAGGGAGTGTTTATGGTGGACTATGCACCTCGTGGAATGACCATCACAGGCCAATATTATGTTGAAGAACTGGCTGAGTTGAAGAAGTGCATCCGTCAGAAGCGGCGCGGCAAGTTGACACGCAGTGTCCTACTCCTCCACGACAATGCCCCTGTCCATAAGGTCAGAGTAGCACAAGCTGCCCTGCGTGAGTGCGGATTCGAGGAGCTCAACCATCTTCCCCTACAGTCCAGATCTGGCCCCTAGTGACTACTTTTTATTCCACCAGCTCAAGGCTGCACTGCGTGGACGCCGGTTTGGGGACGATGAAGATGGCCAGCTCACCATCCAAGAGTGGATTGAACAGCAGTCAGTAGATTTCTGGTCGTCAGGAATTCAAAGCCTCAGGGACAAGTGGCGCAAGTGTATTAAAGTCGAGGGTAGTTATATTGAAAGATAATAAAACACTTTTCCTCATATCTCATTTTCTTATATCCGAAGAGCAAAACTTATTGACTGCCCCTCGTATATATAAAAAAAGGGAAAAAAAATCCCATTCATACACACATTCTTACAGAGGGAGGGAGAGAGTATTGGGAAAGAGGTGAGAGAATGGCCCTTCACACACACACTCACATTCGGTCCACCATACCCCTCCTTCCTAGGCCATTTGACCAAAGTCATTCACAATACACACTCAATCCTTACTCACGGTACCTTTTATACTCAATCGCGCCTTTCTGCACCCATTCACACTCGTCTATTCGTTCCTGGCTACGCGTAGCAATCTGTTGGGGTTGTTCATCAGTTGTCCTGTTAGTCTCCTCGTCACTATCGATCATGTTGTCCACCATCTCCTAGCCCTCATTACCAGTTCTCCCATCTCTTGACAAAACTCTTTCATACCCTTCCATTCAGAACCTTCACTCTTCATACCCTCATTTATCAGCTAGTCACTCACAGCTTTCATCCAACTCAAGGTACACTCTTGCGAAACAGACAAATCACTCTACTCTCAGCGGCTACACCGGAAACCCCTTCAACTAGTTCCCACCAGAAGCCAGAAAAGTCAGTCACCTCCTCATTCACAACATAAAACTCACCTCTATGCTTAACATTTGTAAAACCAGAAAAATCAGCCATACTAGGTTCATTCTGTCCAAACACACTATCATTCATACTGTTGCCAAAACCAGAAAAATCGGCCACAGGCAGGTCACTCACTCATCTACTTACATCAACCAAATTACGCACCTGCTTATGCAAACACTCAATCTCTCTCTCAAGTAGAGGGAGAGGTGACGCCCCCTTGTCGCGGGAAGAGAGCTTGTGTGTACCTCTGACTTTTCGAGCTATGTCGGCGGGCGTACCTCTTATGGGTACCCCTGGTAGGGCTTCCCTTGTCGATTTGGTCGGAAACGAGGTTCCAGACTAAGTGCGCCATTCCTTCCTTTTTCTACTCTATCCTTCTCCTTTTTTACTTTTATCCTATCTCCCACCTATACAAAAAAAAAGAAAAAAAAGTCTACTCCTATCGTGTCATTCTTTCCCTTTTTTCTTCTATCTACATATAAGGACCTGGTAGCTACCTCATGCATCAGAAGAGAGGCTTTGGAACCTCTATAAACGCTCACTGGTTGCGAGAGACTAGGACTAGAGGTGTCCTAGGCGTTGCGGCCCCTTCGGGGACCATCAGTGCTGCTTGGTGGGAGCCACGGCACGCCGAGGTTTGACGACTCTGTCGGACTAACAGCAGCACATGGAGCGTACCTTCTGAAAGATCCGAAACCTCTCCGATCGATAGGCGGGAGCGACTCACGCGGGGAGAACCTACCAACCCCCCTTTTTTATCATTGATTGGTCACGAGTTTTCAGAGAGAGAGAAAGCGCTCAAAATGACAATCAAAAAAAGACCCGTTCGTCTAAAACATAATTGTGCAATATGCCAGTTAGAAAAGTGGTGCGTTGACTTTCTGGAGGGCTGCTACTCATAATGCAGCCCTGAAAGTATCTGCTCTACTTGCATATTGACGCGAGAGGTGGAGAAACTAAAACACCTCTATAGAGACTCAGAGGAGAGAGCTCAAATTATTGAGAGAAAGGTGGAGAAACTGGAAGCCCTTCACGCAGCTCATATTCGATGCCTAGAAGAGGCATCGCCCACTGATGTGTCGGTATCTTCTGGTGTAATTTTTACCCAAGCGGAGATTCTGGCATCATCCGAGGTTAAGCCAGCTGAGGCAAGAGAAAAAGAGGAAAAGAAGAAAGGAAAAAAGAAGAAAAAGAATAAAGTTGAAACAAAAGAAGAACCAAAAATAGAAGAAATATGCATAAACAAAAAGAAAAGGGGAATAAGAAAAAGAAGGATAAGAATGTGGAGAGTAAAGATGAAAAGGGGAGGCTTCTTCTACAAGGGAAGATCCCATCTTCAGAGACCAAGTGTCCGAAGGTCACCCGCATTGGTGACTCGCAAACACGGGATCTGCAGCCATTGCTAGCGGCCCGCCTTCGCACTAGCGTGAAGGTAAGCTGCCTGCCAGGGCGGGGTAACCACAACATCAGAGTAGATGCAGAGATAGCTCAGATTTCTGAAAATTCAGTTGTCACTCTGATGGTGAGCGGCAATGACCTCTACCTCAGAGGGGGTAAGGTTGGCCTCAGTGGCAAGACCATCCAAACGGTAATGGTGTAGCGGCGGGATCGCGATTCCCTGGCCAAAGATTCCCGCCGCTCTGACAAGGTCCGCTCGGTGGTTCAAGAAGAGGGTATTGAGGAGAGAGAGTATTTTCTAAATTTAATTTACACACAAAAAAAATGGAAATCAACCACAACCCCAGAAAACAAAAATGTAAATTTACCCAATTTCCAAAATATTGACTATCTTTAACCACAACCAAAAGATATATATATATATATATATATATATATATATATATATATATATATATATATATATATATATATATATATATATATATATATATATATATATATATATATATATATATAGTGGGCCTTACAACTTTACCCCGGCCACACACACGCAAATAAGGAAATGTTTAGGGCTTCACAACCAGATTGCTCAGTGCCACCATGTGAGTCTGTTCAACTTTCTTCAGCTCTGGGAGCGCTATTACCGGTATGGGAAGGGGGGGTAGGGAAAGGGAGGCGGGCCCGCTTTTTTGAGGGAAGAGAGGTTCCTTTTTCTTAAGGGACTGGAAGTTCAACTTCAGCCAAGGTGAATGATTTGCACTCAAGGATGAGGAAGTGGTGGTTCCAGTCAGAGCGGAAAGTGCAAAGGCTCAGGCCCCAATCGATGCGTCCCTTTACTGCCACACGAGAGTTAAGATTGGCTTCAGCCGTCTTCGAAAGCCAGATGTCGGCGACAATCGGTACCACGGAACTGGAAAAGAGAAGGCACATTCAGTCACCTATTCACTGCCACACTCAAACATCTTTACTCCTAACTCATTCAACCATATCCACTCTCACACAATCTTCACTCACCTATCTTCCATCTAGGCGGCTCTTCCTTCCTCAGTCACAAACTTTACTCCCAAACTTTTACCTACACTTTCTAAAGAAAAATATATGCTGAAAGAATCCGCCTAAAAAGAAAACAGGAGATGAATGGGGGAGCACGATAGAGATCCATCGATTCCCCCCACACAAAGTAAAGACGGTGATCACACGATCCACACCCACACACATTCTGCAAAAGAAGAAAGAGATTAGACATAGGGGAGGGGAGGCGGACAACCAAACTACTACATCCCTCCCAGCTAAATTCGCCTCACCTCACCATGTCTCAATCCCCATCTTCATTCATTCACAATGCTTTCGACATCACCCAGTCATACTCTTTCACTCTGCCTCTCCTCCTAGTCACAGGTCCATCAACTGTCTCTGTCATCTGTCGTAATGTCTCCTCATGTTGTAGTGGGCCGAAAAATTTAGACTAACCCCAATCGATCCAACCCGCTTCCTATACTAACCGGACGTGAGAAATCGAAGGAGAATGAAACGGATTGTATGTACAGTTCTTTACTAACAGAAAAAAAAGTACAATGATAATTACAGCTTATATTTACAACAATTTTATATTTACAAGGGAAGTGTGCACACTTCAAAATCAGGCTAAATTCCCCAATCCAAATATGATACCAAAAGAGAATTTTATAACCGGCGAATACAACAATTTACTTATATATCTACACAAAACATAAAAAAACACAACAACAACCGAACGAAAAGGGGGCACGCGCTATCACTTGTGCGCTGGAGGTGGGTGGTAGTAGGCTAACTTAGAAGGAGGCAGGATTGTCAACGAAGGCGGGTATGGCGGTTTAGGTGGTTAGAGAGGCACGAAAGCCCTCCGTCTCAGGGCTGGGCGGAGCACTCGTCTAGAGAACCCCTCTTGCTATCAGTCCACACTTCCACTCTCTGTAGAAGAGATATATCCTCCTTTTATGACCCCTTTATTTATACATGGAAGGGAAACTAATAAGTGGGCATTACCCGAGTAAATTTATCGACTAGCTTACCTCTTTCCAGAATATGGCACTTTGCTAAAAGAATATTATAAACAAAGTACAATTTTGATAAAAGATTATCTTAAGCAAAGTACAATCTGAGAAAGAGAAAACAATTAATACATGAAATCAAATACATATATATACAAAGAGAAAATATAAAAAAAACCTCATTCCCACTCACACACACATTCTTACAGAGGGAGGGAGAGGGTACTGAGAAAAGGGGTGGGAGAATGGCCCTTTTACACACACTCACATTCGCTCCACCACACCCCTCCTTCCTTAAGCCATTCGACCAGCCACTCACTAAACCCTTTCAATCACTCTTCACGGTACCACTTGTGCTCAATCGCACCCTTCTGCACCCATTCACACTCTTCTACTGGTCCCTGGCTACGCGTAGCAATTAGTCGGGGTTGTTCATCAGTCGTCCTGTCAGTCTCATCGTCACTATTTATCATCTCATCAACCATATTCTTAGCCCTCATTACCAGTTCTCCCATCTCACGACAGAATTCTTTCATACTCTTCCGTTCAGAACCCTCACTCTTCATACCCCCATTTATCAGCTCCTCACTCACAGCTCTCATCACCCTCAAGGTACATTCTTGTGAAACAGAAAGGTCACTCACATTCCCTGTATTCTCAACAGGCATACCAGAAACCCCTTCGACTGGTTCCCACCAGAAACCTGAAAAATTAGCCACTTCATCATTCACTACATCAAACTCACCCCTACTATTACCATTCATAAAACCCAAAAAAATCAGCCACACTAGGTTCATTCTGCCCAAACACACTATCATTCATACTGTTCCCAAAACCAGAAAAATCAGGCACAGGCAGCTCACTCACTCGTCTACTTATACCAGCCAGATCACTCACCTGTTTACGCAAAAACTCAATCTCCCTTTCAAGATCCCCCATACCAGAAACACTCTGCTCAAACTTACTTTCATTCAGACTTGCATTCTTCCTTTCACCCTTCTTTGTACGCTTTCTACTCCTTGAGACTAAAACTAGCTCTTTCCCAGACAGATCCATACTATCACATTCAATCTCATCATCATGCACTTTACCTCTCTCTCTACACAGTCCATACACCGGATGGCTCACCAGGTAGTCAGGAGGTTCTCTCCATCTCCTTAACTGACTCTGATGAGCCCGCACTCTCTCAGTCATGCCATCATTCAAACTCTCCAAAACATACGTTACCCCATTTTCCCAAACTCTCACAACTCTATAAGGTCCATCAAACTTCTCACTCATCTTTGATACATTCAACCTACCCTTCACTTCTTTCACCTTCAATACTTTTGTACCTAATTCAAATGAACGGAACCTTTCATGCGCCTCACGCCATGCACTCTGCTCACTTTCACTCAAACGAAACCTATCTTTCACTCGCCTTTCAAAATTCATCACAAACTGACATGGGGACATTCCAGTTGCACTATGCACAGTTGAATTATACGCCCACAACACTCTCCCCAGACACACATCCCAGTCATTCACTGTCGTACTCATCATTCTCAACATCTCACACAAGGTTCTTATAGTCCGTTCAGCCAATCCATTTGAAGACAGTACATACGGAGTTGTTCTCACATGCTCCACACCATTCTCTCTCAACATTTGCTCAAACACTTCCCCTACAAATTCAGGCCCATTATCACTCAGACATCTTCTAGGCTTCCATACACACATAGGAAAGAACAACTGCTCAACCACACGCGCAACAGTCACACTCCTTTTATCTCTCACAGGCGCTGCATACACAAACTTACTTTTATGATCAACCATAACAACCATACCAACATTCCCAGCACTCGTACGTGGCAAAGACACACAATCAATCACTACCAATTCAAACGGTTCTTTCGCATCAACTTTCAACATCGGTGGTTTCACTTGCACACCTTGCACCTTTCGCTTCTGACACCTTTCATACGTAGTTGCAACATCATTCACAACAGTTCTCAGAAACGGGTGGAACACACGCTCCTTCATACACTCCCACAGCTTAAACTTACCCATATGCCCATAATTATCATGCACAACCTTCACCAGACCAATCATACCAACTAAGGACATCACAGGTACATACATATCATCACCACCCTTCACATGCCTCACAAAATATACAACATCCATACAAACAACAAAATCCTTAGCATACCTTTTAAAATCACTTAAACACTCTAGCCATTCATTCAAATCAACACGCATCATTACACACTTCTTCAACTCACTAACAAAAGGACACATCTCTTGCATCTCTAGAATATCATCATCACTTAAAATCTCATTCTCATCATCCATGACCAACTCAATCATGCCACAAAATTTGACAACATTCTTCGCGCACACTCATTCAACTTCATCACCTCACATTCACCTTTCATAAGACGATCCTTATCAGCATCCAAAGACAAATCATTCAATCTCATAAAGTCTACACCAAGCAAGAAACAACAAGGCATTTGCTCACCTTTCAGAATCACAAAGTCATGCTTCACATTCACACCATTACCCAAACTCACTTTCAGACTAACCTGTTCCCATGCCACTATCAAGCCATTCCCTAATCCACTTATCCGTAACTTCACAGGTTTATGCTCGCAACATTTAAACTCATCATACTTACTCAGAATCTTCTCATTCACTAAAGACACCTGCGCTCCAGTATCAATCAAACCACAGAACAACCTTTCACCAACTTTTACTCTCGCTTCCATCATATCAGGTCCACCATGTTCGCAATACACCGAAGGAACAAGCACACCAACATCAGCACTGATATCCACACTGTCATTAACTCCCATATCATCACTCAACATACACTCATCTTCATCCAGACAATCATTCTTCTCTCTTATATATGAACACTTTTCAATTACCCAATTGTAGTGCAGACCGCTCAAACATTGCAGATGTACCACATTAGGATTCAAACCCTTCATCTTCTCATCCTTGTACACAATCAGCCTCTCACCACCAAAGTGCACATAAACAATCACTCCATACAAACGACTCACTACAATCAACACTTCCTGAAATGGCGGGACCCCTTACATACACATCGCTCTCAATTCTTTCATGAAGTTCCGCACCTTTGCCATACCAATGCTTTCAGGCTTCCTACACACTTCATTCATTACCTCCTTCCTTAAATCATCTACACTATCGGGCACTCTCACATCTACTCCATCACTCTTCAAATCTTGCAAACCATTCCATACACTCTCAAACAAGGAATCACCACCACCCTTACTCTCTTTTCCATTCATAATCCCTTTCGGCAAATACTCAGGATCACTCACTCCACACACATTTTCATCATTCGTACCAGGATACCTTGACATCAAATCAGCCACTCCATTCCGTTCACCAGGCACATACTCAATCACATAGTCAAAGTCACTCAAATCTTCCAAAGTCCTTGCAATCCTACTATCAGCCCACTTCATACGCTGCAGATAGACAAGAGGTTGATGATCGGTTTTTATCACAAACCTCACACCATACAAAAATGGACGCAACACTTTCAAACAATATCTTATCGCAGCCAGCTCTCGTTCCACAGTCGAATACTTTCGTTCTGCAACATTCATAGCCTTGGATACATACCCAATTATTCGCCTGACATTCTCTCCATTCAAACGCTGCTCTTGCATCAGAAAACCTCCCATACAATACCCACTCGCATCTGTATACAGTTCAAGCATTTTAGCATTCACACTATAATCTGGATACGCTAATTCAACATCTCCAGCCGCTGCCTCTTTCAGTTTCTCATACGCCTCATTCATCTTATCATTCCACCTGACAACCCTACTACCTTTCTTGCCCATCCACTCAGTCAGAGGCTTACTCACACCAGAACAATCACATATAAACTTTTGCTGGAACTCAATCAAACCCAAAAATGACTTCAGTTGCTTCACAGTCACCGGTTTAGGAAACATTCGCACCTTCTCAACATACTTTGGTGATTTTCGCAACCCATTCTCACTCACCATATGCCCAAGGAATTCCACTTCTTTCGCAAACCATTCACACTTCGCCACTTTCACCTTCACACCAACATTCTCCAACGTTCTCAACACATCATTCACCAATCTCATATGCTCCTCAAAAGTCTCAGTCATAATCAAAATATCATCTATAAATGCAATCACATTCTTACTCGCAAACTTACTCAACACAACATTCATTGTCCGCTGGAAGGCTCCGGGAGCATTAGCCAACCCAAAGCTGAGGTTCCGGAACTGGTAATGCCTCTTTGAGGAAGAGAAGGCAGTTACTGGCCGGCTCTCCTCAGCAATGGGCATCTGGTAATACCCCCGTACCAGATCCAGCTTCGTAAACCACTCCATCCCATGCATACTATACACACACTCAGATACCACACACATCGGAAACCTTTCTTTCACAGTCCTTTCATTCACCTTTCGATAATCCACACACAGACGCAATCTTCCATCCGGCTTACGTACAGGTACAATTGGACTATTCCATGCACCCTCACTCTCTTCAATCACTCCCAATTGCTCCAATTCCAAGCACTGCTCCTCAATCTCATCAGCAACCGGACGTGGGAAATGCCTTGGCCGCTGATAGATTGGGGAATCCTCCTTCAGGACAATCTTGAATTCCGGGAGCTTTGCAACCCCGAAATCCAGATCACCCTTACTGAGGGCTCCCTTTCGTTCAAATATCATTCGATACACATCCTCTCTTTCATACTCAGTTAAACATCCATCCAATTCCACCATGCTATTCACATCCTTATACGTCCATTCACACGTCTCTTCACCTGCAACATTCACCCTGATATCCGTACTATCATCCATACCTAACTCATTGACAGTGGAGAGGTGGCCCAGTACATCTCCGACTTGGATTCCCCTCACCTGCCCTTTCACACTGGGGTCCGCCTGCACACATACAAAAGGATCACTCATTCTCATCAAGCCATCAAACACACAAGCAACACGCCTTACCTTATAACACGCATCCTTTCCATCCAATATCACAGTGTTCTCACTCACATTCAAACTAACATCCTTACTCCAACTCACTCTAACAGACACCCTTTCACCCTTCACGAGCCTTACATTCTCCATAGCAGTCACCTCAATACCAGTAAACACACTCCTCAAAACGCTACCATCTTTCCCTACATACAACTTATACACCCCATTTTTACCAATCTTTCTCTCAATCTGATCACTCGCAGGATGCACAACCATACGATTCATTTTCATAAAATCATAGCCCAAAATCACACCATACTCACTACTCACCTTATCAATCACAGAAAATTCACATTCATTCATCATCATACCATGCATTCGAACAGCTGACCTTATCATTCCAATCACAGGCACTCTCCTATTACCAATACCTACCAAACTACCCTTGCACTCAGACAGGAGGGCTTTCTCGCTAACCTTGTCATACACATCTTTATACACCAAGCTCGCCTTGCATCCAGAATCTATTAAAGCCAAACACTGAATTCCATTCAATTCCACCTTAACACTCAGACACTCATACTTCCTACCAGACAGCACTTTCACACTAGACAGACTTACCAACACATTACTCACACTCATGCACCCAGAGGATACTTCAGCAGGTACCCTCTTACCATTCAGTTTCCCCCTTCAGACTTTCCATTCAAACCTTGCGCTCTCAGTCTAATCCAACACTTTTCACTTGAATGCCCTTCCATCGCACAATAGCTACATACATTCCTCTGGTCACGACACATCCTTGCATAATGACCAGCCTTTCCACAATTACCACATGCATATTTCATACTTTCCCCACCAGTTGCTCCACCATTCAACCGCGGACAATCTTTCTTCAAATGGCCTATTTCTTTACACTCGAAGCACTCTTTCACACTTTCCTGGCAATCCTTTATCATATGCCCTTTCTTACCACACCCAAAACACGCACCAGATGTCCACCTACATTCTGCCAACATATGACCTTTCCTTCCACACCGACGACATTCCACAATCTTTCTCCCACCATTCGGTCTCTCGTTTGCTGGGACATACCTCGGTTTCTCTCTTATATATCCGTTCCCACGCTTGAAATTCATCTGCCCCCTTCCATTCGACCACCCTCCATTTGCCCATCCATTCTGCCGGCCCAGGAAGTTTGACATCACTCCAGCTGGTGCAGCCTTCAGGGCATCCCTGTAGCTGACAAACTGCTGGGGTGGATGAAAGCTCCTGGGCTTCTTACCCCCAACATTCACACTGTACCATCCATCCTCTTCTAGATCGCTTTCATCATCAAATCGTCCATCTTCTAACAGTTCCAACACATCCTCCCACATCAACCGTTCACCTGTCAGTCTCACTCTCTCCTTTCTCTTTCCACTCAGCCATTCACTCACCTTTCGCGGGATCGTGTCCAAAAACTTCCTCATGAGTGGTTTACATTCATTTACATCATCATTACCATACCTCGTTCTTGCCATACTCTCAAGCCTATGTGCATACATATTCACACTTTCACTCTTCCCCATTCGAGCCTTCTCAAATTCATTCACCCTCTTATACTTCACACTCTCTTTGATTCGTTTCACCTGCCCAATCAATCTCTTCTTCACTACATCGTACTTTGGCTCTCCCACACTCGTTATCACTGGCAAGAACTCCAACACTTTCCCATCCAAACAATCTCCCAGAACACTCACCTAGTGACCCTTGTTCTGCGGGTACTTGAGCTTGCAGTACCGCTCAAAATCCCCGAAGAACTCATCCATACTCTTTCCCCCATGCAATATAAACTTATCAATCCTTGCCACTTCCCTAATCAAAATTCCTTTTTCCCACATTCACTTCACTCTCCGAAGAGCTACTCTCGGTCTCACTCATTCCAATCATATCGTCACTCTCTCCCTCATCTGAGTATAGCGAATCCACACTCTTCCCTCTTGCCTTCCTATCCTTAACCTTAGAACCATGCTTACTTCCTCTCTTACTTTCCACTCTCTTCCATTCACCCCCTTTCCTACCACTCACAGTATCTTCTTTAGACTCAATCCTACTGCCATCCATTCCATTTAGCGGAGTCCCTTCAGTAGGAGCAGGGGTCAGGGTTGTAGGTCCTGGGACTGATCCAGCCCTTGTCATCATGTTATACAGGTCCTGCATCCGTCGGTCCGTCTGATCCTGTCGGTCTCCCATTTCCTTCTTCATCCTATCAGTCTTTTCATTCATCCCTTTTATTTTATTCTCCATTCCCTCCATCATTCCCCGCAACATTTCACACTCCTCTTCTTTCTTTCTCAACTCCAGTCTCAATCGCACTACTTCTTCATATCAATGTTTCCACTACAGCCATTGTTCCCAAGTTAGTAAAAAGATAGGAGGGAAAAATCAATCAAACTACTTGTCACACTAATTGGGTATGGACTGCAATCCAATCCAGTCACGCTCCCAGTTTCGAAGTCTCACGTCCCTATTCGGGCGCCAAATGTAGTGGGCCGAAAAATTTAGACTAACCCCAATCGATCCAACCCGCTTCCTATACTAATCCGGACGTGAGAAATCGAAGGAGAATGAAACGGATTGTATGTACAGTTCTTTACTAACAGAAAAAAGTACAATGATAATTACAGCTTATATTTACAAGGGAAGTGTGCACACTTCAAAATGAGGCTAAATTCCCCAATCCAAATACGATACCAAAAGAGAATTTTATAACCGGCGAATACAACAATTTACTTATATATCTACACAAAACATAAAAAAACACAACAACAACCGAACGAAAAGGGGGCACACGCTATCACTTGTGTGCTGGAGGTGGGTGGTAGTAGGCTAACTTAGAAGGAGGCAGGATTGTCAACGAAGGCGGTTCAGGTGGTTAGAGAGGCATGAAAGCCCTCCGTCTCAGGGCTGGGTGGAGCACTCATCTAGAGAACCCCTCTTGCTATCAGTCCACACTTCCACTCTCTGTAGAAGAGATATATCCTCCTTTTATGACCCCTTTATTTATACATGGAAGGGAAACTAATAAGTGGGCATTACCCGAGTAAATTTATCGACTAGCTTACCTCTTTCCAGAATATGGCACTTTGCTAAAAGAATATTATAAACAAAGTACAATTTTGATAAAAGATTATCTTAAGCAAAGTACAATCTGAGAAAGAGAAAACAATTAATACATGAAATCAAATACATATATATACAAAGAGAAAATATAAAAAAAACCTCATTCCCACTCACACACACATTCTTACAGAGGGAGGGAGAGGGTACTGAGAAAAGGGGTGGGAGAATGGCCCTTTTACACACACTCACATTCGCTCCACCACAATGTCTGTCCATGGCCCCTTCTCTATGTACTTCATCCACACACACATCTGACATTCCCTGACCAATCCCACTCAAATCGTCAAATAACCTCTCTACTACATCCATCAAACCTTCTCATGCTTTCATAGCATTTATCGACTCTTGTTCCAATTTCGCCCTTATCCCATTTATACTCTCTAGCATAGACTCAGACTCATTCAACGGAAACTTACAAATACTGTACGTTCTATCATATACTCCATCTCGATCTTGCACAAACTCAGAAAACTCTCTCACATCACTCTCACCAAACTGTTCCATCCATTCATCCTTTCTCAACCGTTTACTCTTATGCCTCCCCTTCCATGTTCAACTAACACTAACTGCTTCCCCTCTAAAGCACTAGCTATATCATCCACCATTTCACAGTCTTCCATCCTTTCAGACAGATATTCATTCACCGGATGTTGCACCAAATATTGAGGTTGTTCACGCCACTTTCGCAACTGACCTTGATGCGCTCTACGTTCAGCCAAACTTCCATCCTCTCTTTCACGAACTATCAAATAACTTACCCCATTTGACCAAACCTTTCTTACTACAAACGGACCTTCAAATTTCTCTTTCAACTTATCCACATTCAGTCTACCTTTTGTCTCAATCTCCTTTAGTACTTTATCACCCACAGAAAAACTCTCAAACCTTCCATTCCCTTTTCTTCACAACTCACGATCCTTCTCACTAAGTCCCATATGTGGCCTAATCATTCGTTCAAAGTTCATCAAATACTTACATGGTGACATTCCAATCGCCTTATGCACTGTCATGTTATACGCCCAAAGCACTCTTCCCAAACATTCATCCCATTCTTTCCCATCTTTCACCATCAATCGTAACATCTCACTCAAATTCTTATCGTTCTTTCAGCCAAACCATTCATACTAGGCATATACGGCGTCGTTCACACATGATCTATTCCCCATTCACTCAACATCTCCTCAAAAGCACATCCTACAAACTCAGGTCCATTGTCACTCAACATTCGTACAGCTTTACACATGCACATGGGCAACATTCTCTAGCAACAGTCAATGAAGCTTTATTTGTCACAGGTGCAGCATACGCAAATTTGCTCTTATGATCCACCATCACAATCATTCCTATATACCCTCTTGCAGTCCTCGGAAAAGAGACACAATTGATTGCTACCATTTCAAAGGGTTCATTCACACTCAATTTAATACAGTTGGGGCAACATACACTCTCTGATACTTTCTCTTCTGGCACACTTCACACGTAGTCGCTACATCCACGCAAATCTTTCTCAAAAAGGGACTAAATATACATCCTTTCATACATTCCCACAATTTATTCTCACCCATATGTCCAAACCTATCATGCACAATCTTCACCATTCCAATCGTGCCACACACGGAAAACACCGGAATATATGCATCCTTATCATCTATACATTGCACAAAATACACTAAACCATTGCACACTACAAACTTTCCAGCAAACCTTCTAAACTCTCTTAATATGCAACTCCATTCATTCACAGGAACACTGGTCATCACGCTATCTTTCAATTCACGCACCCTCGGACATGACTCTTGCATGCTCTCTATATCTTCAGCAGTCAACAGCTCTTCACTCAAATCGACACCTGCCACTCCTACAAATCCAGTTGAGCCTACAAGCTCACTCTGCAACTTCCCAACTGTTACACCATCTTTCACTAAACATTCATTACATACATCCACTGAAATCCTATTCTTACGCAGAAAATCAATCCCAAACAGAAAACAATAAGGTAACTCATTCTTGCTTATCACAACAAATTCATGCAATATATCATTCAACTTCCCCATGCTTACAGACAAACTCACTTCCTCCCATGCCATAATACGTCCACTTCCGAGTCTACTTATCGAAACTGTCACACCTTTTCTAGAAACATTCCAGCTCATATTATCAACATCCCACGCAACTTTTGCATTCACCAAGGAAATTTGCGAACCTGTGTCAATCATTCCACAATAGCTCTTCCCATTCATAGTCAAGGTAACTTACACTCTTTCTTCAAGTCCATGTTCACACATTACATTCAATACTTTGGTCTGTTTAACAAACACTTCTGCAGCATCTAAACCTTCATCTTCACTAACAGGAACAATTCCTTCACAAATGTAGTCAATCTCTCTTCTCACATAATTCTTCTTTTCAATCAGCCAATTATAATGCACACCACTCAAACATTGCAGATGCAACTCACACCCATTCACTCGGTCTACACCTTTACCACGATACATCCCTGGCTTCTCCACACCATAATGCACATATACTCTCACACCAAACAGCTTACTCACTATCGCTAATACTTCCTGAAACATCATCACTCCTGGCATACACATACTTCTCAACTCTTTTCTTAACCCACTTGAATTTTCCATTCCCAATTGCTCTGGTCTTTTACACTCTTCTTCCATAACCACCTTTCGTAATGCATTCACACTTTCTGGCACCTTTTCAAGCAATCCATCTTTCATCAAATCTTGTAAACCATATAACACACTTTCAAACATAGAATCACCTCCACCCTTACATTTTCTTCCAACAACTACACCTGCTGGCAAATACTCAGGTTTTATGCTTACCGTCTCGCTCTCATTCAAACTACATGGCAAACGTGACATAAAATCAGCAATCACATTCCTTTCACCTGGCAAATACTCAACCACAAAATCCAAATCACTCAAATCCTCTATTGTCCTTGCAAGCCTACTATCAACTAACCTCATATGCTGCAAATAGACTAGTGGCTGGTGATCTGTTCTTACTGCAAACCGTACTCCATACAGAAATGGTTGTAATGACTTGAGACAGAATCTTAACGCAGCCAGCTCTCTTTCAATCATTGAATATGCACGCTCTGCCACACTAAATGCCTTAGAAACATACACAATTACTCGCTTTCTTTCAACCCCATTCACAACTTGATCTTGCATCAAACATCCACCCATCGAATGACCACTTGCATCCGTATACATTTCAAGCATTCCTGCATTTGTTCCATATGCTAGATACGCAAGTTCCACATCTTTTGCAACTTCCGCTTTTAACTTTTCAAACGCTGCATTCATAGAGTCATTCCACTTAATCACAGTACTCTTCTTTTTCCCAGTCCATACACTCAACGGTTTCATTACACCTGAACAATC
Source organism: Ceratothoa steindachneri (assembly GCA_963969495.1). NCBI lineage: Eukaryota > Metazoa > Arthropoda > Malacostraca > Isopoda > Cymothoidae > Ceratothoa > Ceratothoa steindachneri. The sequence continues at coordinate 70,504,126 of OZ018338.1, read as the reverse complement.
TTTCATAAACTTTCTTCCAAACTCAACTAAACCAAGAAATCCACGCAACTCTCTCACTGTGGTCGGCTTAGGAAAATTCCTAACCTTTCCCACGAACTTCTCCGATTTACGCAATCCAACCGCACTCACCTTATGTCCTAAAAACTCAACTTCACTAGCAAACCATACACATTTAGACAACTTCACTTTTTTACCAACCTCTTCCAACTTTCTTAAAACATCATTCACCAAGGTCATATGTTCTTCCATGTTCTCACTCATCACCAAAATATCATCCAAAAACACTTGTACATTCTTACACGGAAAACCACTCAACTCTACATTCATAGCACGCTGAAAAGCAGCTGGGGCGTTCGCCAACCCAAAGCTCAGGTTTCTAAAGTGATAATGGCGCTTTGAGGTAGAGAACGCCGTAATAGGTCTACTCTCTTCAGACACAGGCATCTGGTAGTATCCATGTACCAGATCCATCTTAGAAAACACTTTCATTCCATACATACTGTACACACATTCAGACACAACACTCATAGGAAACTTGTCTTTCAATGTTCGTTCATTCACTCTTCTATAGTCAATACACAGTCGCAAACGTCCATCTGGCTTTCGTACAGGTACAATCGGACTATTCCAGGCACTCACACTCGGCTCAATCACGCCAATTCTCTCTAATTCCTCACACTGTTCCTCAATCTCTTGAGCCACAGGGGCAGGGAAATGACGAGGCCTTTGAAATATTGGCATATCGTCGCTCAAAATTATTTTGAACTCAGGCAAGCGAGCGTTACCAAAGTCCTCATCCCCTTGACTCAAAGCATCTCTCCTATTCCACAACATCCTGTAAACATTTTGCTTCTCACATTCACTCAACTTTTCTTCCAATTTCACTTGCTCAATCAAATCTTCATACTTCCAAACATTTGACGTTACACTCACGGAAAACACACTTGCGTTCACCACATGCATATCATCCTCCATATTCACCACTGTATTTAACACACCCAATTTATCTCCCACTTGCACTCCTCTAAGACTCTTCCTTCGCAGATCAGGCCAAACTTGTATGCAGACACGCGGATCTTTCATATCAATTATCAAACATATGCACCACTCGCCTTAATCGATAGTTTGCAGCACTACCATCCAAGACATAAATATTCCCATCATTCTCATTTATCTCAACATCCGAATTCCATCCAATCCTTACACTCAACGTTTCATTCTGCTTGACAGGCACACTCTCAATCGCATATACCCCCAGACCTTTCATGATGTTCACTCTCACACTTCCATCTGGATTCACATACCATTGACACTTCATACTTCCATTCTTCTTACATTCAATCATCTCTAAATCAGGGTGAATCACAATACCATTCGCTTTCAAAAACTTATAACCTAATAGCATGTCATACTTCTTGTTTGCACCTTCTACTACGCAAAATTCATCTTCATTCATCCGGACACTGGCAATCAAAACACTCTCTCTAAACCTTGCAACAATCGGCACATCCTGTTCACCTAATCCAGTCAAATGATATCCACGATCCTTAACTTCACTTACTTTCATTCCTACAAATGCTTCATAGTACACCACATTCACCTTACATCCTGTATCAATCAATGCACTAACTTCTCATTCTCCACACTTAATTTTAACACACATACACCTATTCACTCTCTGACCCCAATTAACTCCCCGATTTGACAATCCTTCTCTCACATTCATCACTTGCACTCTAGAGAATTCCCCAGAAGGAACCCTCTCATTCCTTAGTTTCCCTGAGTTGTATCCTCTCGATTACTTGCATCATTCCCATCCATTCTTTCATTCATGCATCTTTCACCGGTCCTACACAACCTTGTTGCATGACCTACCATTCCACATTTACCACAGGTAGCTCTTGGACTGGCACACATCCTGGCATAATGCCCTATCTGCCCACAATTACCACACACTCCAGGTCCACTCATATTTACTCGACCACTTTCCCTGCAATCTCGTACCAAGTGGCCCATTCTTCCACATCCATAACACGCTCTTTCCCTCGCACGACTACAATCTTTTATCATGTGCCCCATTTGTCCACAGCCAAAGCAACTTCCTTGTGAATAGCGACAGTCAGCCCTCATATGCCCAACTTTCTTGCACCTCAGACACCTAGGCTCATTTACTCTAGATCTACTGTCATTCCTACCATTTGTGCGACCACTATTCTGACCATTCTGAACCCTACTCCAACCATTCCGACTGTCACTCCTACTTTTACTCCCTCTTGGTTGGCGGCCAACATACACACACTGTTGTTCATTCTGCCTGTAATAATTTTCTAAAAATCTTGTCATCACATCGATCGGGTTCTCTATCAGCGCATCCCGATAGGACCGAAACTGGGGCAACTTACTGATACTTCAGTTGCGCACAGTGTGAATTGAGGCCTCCTCCTTTCCATAATCCTCAAATTCACGGTCCTCTAACATCTCCAGTACATCCTTCCATAGCAATCTTTCACCAGCCCATTTCATCTTCTCTTTCCTCTTATACGTCACATACTCACTCACTTCATTTGGAACCGTATTTAAAAACTTCTTCATCAGCTCCTTATTCCCATTTATTCCGTCATCTCCAAATCTCATTCGTGCCAAGGACTCTAAGCAATGCGCATAAGAATTCACATCCTCATTCTTCCCCATTCGCGCTTCCTCAAACCCATTTGTTTTCTTATACTTCACACTTGTCTTCATCCTCTTACAGTGCTCTATTATTCTCTCTTTCATAACCTTACACTTAGGCTCACTCACGCTCATAATCGTCCGGTAAAAATCCTTCATACGCCCATCCAGAAACTCGCACAACTCTTTCATCCAAAACCTATTATTCTCTCCAAATTTTTCCTTACAATAATTTTCATACTCTTTTAAAAACACTTTCACATCTTTTGCTCCATCAACTCTAAACTTACTTAACTTTGGCACTTCTCTGATCAGTATACTCCAATGAACCTCAGCATCACTTTCACTATCACTCACTTCTCTCCCACTTTCAATATCACTCACTTCTCTCCCACTTTCACTCATGCCTTCATTCGAGCTGATATACAAGGAGTCAATACTAGCCAGTCGGGTCCTTTCCTGTCGGTCTGGGCATCTAGTCTTTGGGGTCTTCTTTTTTCGATGCCTAGTCATTTGCGGGGGTTCCTTTATGCCTGTCAATCCCTTTTTATTAGTCATGTCCATTCCAAGGGGAGTCGAGGCCACACCCCCACCAATTGCACCCGATTCTCCCATTTTCCCATTCAGCATTCGCATCAATCTTTCCTCCATTCGCACCTCACTGTCTTTAATCCTCTCTTCCATTCTCACTTCCATCTCCCTCATTTTCCTTTTCAAACTATCATTCTCTTCTCTCAAATGCGCATTTTCTCTGTCTTTCTGCCGCACTAACTGATTTAGTCTTCTCATCTCCAACTCCATGGCCCCAATCTGTTCCTCCTCCATTAGGGACAAAAAAAACACAGGCTCTCACTCCTCTCCTTCCTCAAACCACCGGGCAGTCCCTATTCGGGCGCCAAAAATATGTAGCGGCAGGATCGCGATTCCTTGGCCAAAGATTCCCGCCGCTCTGACAAGGTCCGCTCGGTGGTTCAAGAAGAGGGTATTGAGGAGAGAGAGTATTTTCTAAATTTAATTTACAAAAAAAAAAATGGAAATCAACCACAACCCCAGAAAACAAAAATGTAAATTTACCCAATTTCCAAAATATTAACTATCTTTAACCACAACCAAAAGATATTTATATATATATATATATATATATATATATATATATATATATATATATATATATATATATATATATATATATATATATATATATATATATATATATATATATATATAGTGGGCCTTACAACTTTACCCTGGCCACACACACACAAATAAGGAAATGTTTAGGGCTTCACAACCAGATTGCCCAGTGCCACCATGTGAGTCTGTTCAACTTTCTTCAGCTCTGGGAGCGCTATTACCGTTATGGGAGGGGGGGGGGAAGGGAAAGGGAGGCGGGCCCGCTTTCTTGAGGGAAGAGAGGTTCCTTTTTCTTAAGGGACTGGAAGTTCAACTTCAGCCAAGGCGAATGATTCGCACTCAAGGATGAGGAAGTGGTGGTTCCAGTCAGAGCGGAAAGTGCGAGGGCTCAGGCCCCAATCGATGCGTCCCTTTACTGCCACACGAGAGTTAAGATTGGCTTCAGCCGTCTTCGAAAGCCAGATGTCGGCGACAATCGGTACCACGGAACTGGAAAAGAGAAGGCACATTCAGTCACCTATTCACTGCCACACTCAAACATCTTTACTCCTAACTCATTCAACCATATCCACTCTCACACAATCTTCACTCACCTATCTTCCGTCTAGGCGGCTCTTCCTTCCTCAGTCACAAACTTTACTCCCAAACTTTTACCCACACTTTCTAAAGAAAAATATATGCTGAAAGAATCCGCCTAAAAAGAAAACAGGCGATGAATGGGGGAGCACGATAGAGATCCATTGAATCCCCCCACACAAAGTAAAGACGGTGATCACACGATCCACACCCACACACATTCTGCAAAAGAAGAAAGAGATTAGACATTAGGGGAGGGGAGGCGGACAACCAAACTACTACAATGGGAGCTGTGGATGACATAGGGCTTAAAACCCAAAAACGTGTCGGGGTTGGGATGCTTCCGAGATGAGGTCCATCCCGAACCGCTCACGAGAGAAACGTCGCAGTAAACCGACGGTTGGCGGATCTCTGCACGGCATAAGGAGTCTTCTTTGTTGACCCCTACCGCACCTTTTACGGGAGAAACGACCTGTATAAAAGGGACGGAGCGCATCTTTCCTTTAAAAGGAAAGCTGTACTCGCCAACCTAATTCAAGATGTCGTGGAACGCACCCAAAGGAGCGTTCGAAACAGCGAAAGCGGACGTGCGCCAGCATGCCCGTGTCACTTCTGAAACGACCTTCTCGAAGGTCGTCAAAAAGGGTGTGACCACGAAAACAGAGAAGCCAAGAAACGGAAGAGCGTAGGGAGTCCTACACTACGGGACTCCATGAAAGTTCTTCTGTTCAATGCGAGGTCAATCAGGAACAAGTTTCTTGAGCTCCGTGGCCTCGTAGCAACAGAAGAACCTGAGATGGTGGCCATAACGGAGTCGTGGATAAAAACTTCAAGCCGAGATTTTGAAGGTAAATTCACGATTCCCGGTTACCAGCACTTCCTGAGAGATAGGCCAGACAGAGAGGGTGGCGGTGTGATGTTGTATGTCAAGGATACTCTCAACTCGACCGATTGCAACATCGTATCCGACCATGAACTACTAGGTGTTGACCTAGAGATAGGTCCTGCCAAATACAGGACTCTGGTGCTTTATAGACCTCCTGCCCAACTCGTTGAAAAGGACAGAGATCTGTACCAGCTACTAGGAGAACTTGTCGAAGACAGAGTGTGTATCATCATGGGGGATTTCAACACACAAGTTGACTGGGAAACCAGAGAACCCTGTGGCGAGAACGCACTACTCTTGGAGTTCGCGAACAACGAGTTCCTGACTCAATGGGTGAGAGAGCCAACGAGAGGAGACAATATCCTCGACTTGGTTTTCACCTCTGAGGATGACATCATTGAGGACCTTTCTGTTGGCGAAGAGCTCGGTGGCAGTGACCACCGACTAATTAGATTTGTAGTCAAAGTCCCAAAGGCAGGGCCTGCAACTAGTAAATCGAGCAAACTTGATTTAAGAAGAGCAGACTTTGCAGGGTTTCGTGCTGGACTGACTGACGCGAGGCTAGAAGTGTGCGATGCTGTTGAAGACTCGTTGAACAATTTCAAAAGCACATTCATGAGTCTTCAATCGCGTTTCATCCCTCTGAAATGCTCCAGTCGGTCTTCTGTTCAACCAAAGTGGTTTAATCGAGATATCGGCCCACTGCTTAGGGAGAAGAGGAACTCCGAGTGACGAGACTCTGTAAAGAGAATCCCAAGGAGTTCTTTGGCTATGTAAACAGCCGTAAACCAATTCGTCGAACGATTTGCCCTTTGATGAACGAGGAGGCGACATTAAAGCACTCAGATGCATAAAATGCTAACCTCCTAAACGACTACTTCTCTTCAGTGTTTACTGAAGAGTGTGGTCCCATTCCCGTGCCATCGAGTTCCTACTCGGAGGAAAAGCTGGAGGATATGGACTTCACCGAAGGAGAAATAGAAAAGATCAGTGACCTAATGTCGAATGTCACCTGGCCCGGATGGGTTTCTACCTAAAGTGTTGAAAGAAGTGCGCGATCAAGTGTCACGACACCTGAGCGCAATCTTCAACATGTCAATCCGGACCGAATGCGTTCCTATAGACTGGCATGAAGCGGAGGTGACTCCTATCTTTAAGAAAGGAGACCGTAGCCAACCATCGACTACCGACTTATCAGTCTGACTTCGATAGTCGGTAAACTCATGGAAAGCATGATGGTGGACAAAATGACGTCGCATTTAGAGTCAAACCTGCTACTGAGGAGTTCCCATCACGGCTTCCGAAGACAACGGTCATGCCTGATGAACCTTATGGAATTCTTCCACTTCGTGTTCAGTGAGCACGATCGGGACAAGGCGGTGGATGTGGTCTACTTAGACTTTCAGAAAGCCTTTGATAAGATACCACACCGCCCCCTTCTCCGGAAAGTGCGAGCGCTGGGCATAGACGGAAAAGTAGCCAGTTGGATAGAGAACTGACTAAGTGGCAGACGGCAACGGGTGGTGGTGAATGGACAGGCTTCTGAATGGGTGTCCGTTACTAGCGGGGTGCCTCAAGGTTCTGTCCTGGGACCACTACTATTCATCATCTACGTCAAAGACATGGACAGTGACATGGTTGCCAAGATTTCCAAATTTGCCGACGATACCAAGCTTCATAAAAAACATAACATAACATAATTACACGGATGACAAAAGCCACAAGGGCCTATCAAAGGTCATCCGCCTCCGTCAAAACCCACCCACAAAAAGCACAATCACCAGGGGAAGACAAAATCAAAGTCCCCCACAATATAATATAACGGATGACAAAAGCCACAAGGGCTCATCATAGGTCATCCGAGTCAAGCGGCCTCTTTTTCAAGGCACCCAAACTCCCAGGAAAACTACATCCAGAGGATTGCATACAGAAACAAGGGTATCACCAATCAAGGCTTGTCAAGAACTAAATCATGCAGCTATAGATATATACAAACAATATTAATATATACAAAACTTAGGAACCATCACAACCTTCCCTTCCCATAAACTCATCCAACCTACTCTTAAATACATTTAGATTTGGATTACCTACTACCCTCTGCGGCAATTGGTTCCAGAAGTCTACCACTCTATTGGTGAAAAAATATTTTCTTAAATCCAACCTACACCCTTGCTTTTTAATTTTCAAGTGGTGACCTCTAGTCCGATTTCCATCATCTAACTCAAAAAACTTGCTAACATCCAATTTATCTATCCCGGAAAAAATTTTAAAGAGCTCAATCATATCCCCTCTCACACACCTCCTTTCGAACAAGAACATATTTAATACCCTCAGTCTATCTTCATATTCAAGGTGCCTCAGGGAAGGAGTAATCTTTGTTGCCCTCCGTTGCACTGACTCAAGAAGGTTAATATCGTGTCTAAAATGTGAGGACCATGCCTGTATACAGTACTCTAGATGTGGCCTAACATAAGAGTTATAGAATTTAAGAATAACCTCCTTACTTTTGTAACTGACATTTCTCTTAATAAAACCCAGCACTCTATTTGCCCTATTTCTTGCTTCAATACACTGCTTAGAAAACCTTAATGACTTATCTATTACTACTCCTAGATCTTTCTCATCCTCTACTGAGCTCAGCCAATGCCCATCCATTTCATAGTTAAATTCTCTATTATCTTTCCCATGTTAATAACTTTGCACTTATCAAGGTTGAAAGTCATTTGCCACTTATGTGCCCAGGATAACAATTTATTTAAGTCCCCCTGCACTTTAAAATTATCATCAATATCTTTAACTACAGCTGCTAATTTGGTATCATGCGCAAAAATTGACACTTTATTATTAACTGCCTCCCCAAGATCGTTTATATAGATGACAAATAATAATGGACCGAGAACTGATCCCTGAGGAACCCCACTGATAATATCCCTCCACTCTGACTTTACACCATTTAGCACTACCCTTTGCTTCCTGTCTTTCAGCCACTCAGCTATCCAATTTGAAACACCCCCACGTATCCCAATCATTTTTAATTTATGAACTAGTCTCCTGTGTGGTACCTTATCAAATGCTTTACTAAAATCTAAGTAAATTATATCTACATTCTCTCCCTTATCTACTTGATCTGTTACAAACTCCAGAAAGTCTAGTAAGTTAGTCAAACATGATCTACCTGATCTAAACCCATGCTGAGCATCGCTGATTAACCCCTCCCTCTCTAGATGTTGGCAAATCCCTTTTTTAACTATTTTCTCAAGAATTTTACAGACTACAGGAGTTAGGCTAACCGGTCTAAAGTTATTTGGATCCTCTTTACTACCCTTCTTGAAAATGGGGACTACATTCGCTCTCTTCCAATCATCGGGTATTTCTCCATATTCCAATGACCTAGTATATTACTTGTCCAGAGCTATTGAGATACTTTCTACCCCTTCTTTAAGTATCCTAGAATGAATATTATCAGGGCCGGAGGCCTCGGTAGTATCTAAATCAGCTATTAGTCCTTTTATCATCCTCCGATCCACACAAATGTTAGTAAACACCTCTTTTCCTGACCTATGAGTACTATACATAGGACTATTTAGTTTCTCTTTTGTAAATACTGATGCAAAATGACCATTTAGTACCTCAACTATTTCCTCATCAGTTTCTCTCACAAACCCTTCATATTTGATAGGTCCTATTTTAACTCTGCCAGACTTGTTATTAATTTTATAGTAACTAAAGAACTTTCTAGGATCTTTGTTGCTATCCTGAGCTAATTTAATTTCTGACACCCTTTTGTTCTTCTTTATAATCTTATTTAACTCATTCCTAGCCATTCTATAATCACTTAAATTTTGAATATTATTTTGTACCTGTAATTTTTTGTATGCCCTTTTCTTCTCTGAAATTTTTCTAGCTATCTCCTGATTCCACCATAATGGTTTCCTACTTTTGTTCCTAATGGCCTTCATTGGGATACATTGTTCTTGGACTACATTTATTATATGCTTGAAAGTATCCCACATCCCATAAGCATTTTTACCTCTGAATTCTATATCCCAGTCTACCAAATTTAGCAAGCTTCGAAGTTTTAAATAATCTCCCTTATGAAAATTTGGAACTTTTTCAGCATTCTCAGTTATTTTACCCTTCTCAATTCCCAGGTTAAAACGAACTATCTGATGGTCACTATTTCCCAATGCTTCCCCAACAGTCAATTCTTGAACTAAATGATCACTGTTAGAAAGTACTAAATCTAATATATTGTCCCCCCCTCGTTGGCTCATTAACAAATTGATTCAAAAAATTATCCTCAAAGCATTCTATGAACCTGCCACTTGTTCTATCCCTACCTATCATATTTTCCCAGTCCACAGAGTTTAAGTTGAAGTCCCCAATAATAACTGCATCTGTTTCACATCCCTTACTTATTTCCCTTATCATTAGTTCATCTATATCATCAGTCTGCCCAGGTGGCCTGTAAAAAGCTCCCAAATGCACCATTCTATTTTTACTGAACCTAATATCTATCCAAAGTGACTCAACTCCATCCTGCTTTATTGAAGTATTTAAACTTGAAACAATGTTGTTTTTTATATAGATAATTATTCCTCCACCAATCCTACCTGTCCTTTGACTAATGTACATATTATATCCCTGTAAATCAAATTCACTTATAGTGTCACTAAATTCTATTTCATTAACCCATGATTCAGTAACGCATAATATATCTATATCCTCATTGCTAATATAACTAAATAGCTCATCCTTCTTGTTTCTAAGACTACGAGCATTTGTATAGAAACAATTTAATCCCCCTATCCCTGAAGCACCTCTTGAAACTTGAATGACCTCACCTCTATCGCCTTGGAACCTATTTCTGTTATCTGCCAAGTCCATTCTACTTTCAGTACTATAATGTCCTCTCATAATTCCCTGACCACTATTAGTATCTAGTTTCCTGCCTGCAAAGACCTAATAACACGATCATACTCCTCCCACAACACATCTAACCCCCTCCTACTCAAATGCAGTCCATCCATCGCATACATTTCTTTCATTCCAACAAACCTATCCCACACATCCACAAACATGACACCTTCCATCTCACACATCCTCCTCACATAATCATTCAGCCCAATTGCACGAGACATCCATTCTACCCCAACATCCATTCTTGGAAGCACACCTGTCACAACACCTTCCATTCTACTTTCTTTCACCTTTTCAATCAACCTCTTGTACCTCTCACGTAAGTCACATGCACCCACTTTCTTCACATCATTCACTCCTACATGTGTAATCACAACCGCATCCCTTGCACAGCCAGACACCAGCTCCTCATACCTATCAGACAGATCTCTCACTCCAGCACCCGGCAAACACACACTCAATCCATTCAATCTACTTGCATTCAACTTCCTATCTAAATATCTAACTCGCGAATCACCCATCACAAGCACTTCAGTCAGACTCCTATTCCTAACCCCCACAGACCTAACTCCATCCCCACTCCTATTCTCATTCAAACTACCAGTCACTCGAACTCCACCCCCACCCCCATCAGTCATATCACTTCCAGTTACTTCCTCTCTTAGGGCACTGAATCTATTAGTCAAGCTAATAGGTTCTGTGTCCCTCTGACTCACACACCTATTCTCCCCCTGGCTAACCACCTCAACAGAGGCAACCCTATTCTCACAAAGAACAGGAGAAGCCTCCCTAGATTCATGTTTCCTAACCACTCTCCACTGTCCCCCATCCTCACTAGGCCTATTTCTAACTAATCTAAAGGGGCTAACTTCACTATCACTAGAACTATCATATCCTACCTCCTCCACCGGCCCTCTACCTTCACCTGAAACATCTAACTGGCCTACCTTACCACCTAACCTATTCCCAAATCTAGGCCTAACACTAACTTCCCTCCTGAGCTCAGCAACTAACCCCTCCAGCCTACATATCCTGTCTAAATCCTGCCTTCTCATCCCCTCTAAATCTACAATGCATTCACACAGCCCACATACAACACATGTATACCCCTCACCTAATACACCACAACCAATGCATACATTCCGACACTCATGCTCACTTTCATCCCCAAACTCCATCACTTATTCAAACAAAGAAAGAACTTAAGTAGCAATAAGAAAAAAAAGAAGAGCAACTTAGCTTTCGCTGATTGTGGTGAGAAAAAAACAAAAAACAAACAAACTATAGGCAAATCTGAAAAATAGATCAACAGACTGAGAGCTCTATAAAACACATGCTACCGGTTCGAAGGTCAGTCGTACGTTGCAAAGGATGGAAATACTGCTCGCCTGCCGGAAGATTGAGGAGTGGTCGGACACGTGGCAAATGCCTTTTAACGTGAGCAAATGCAAAGTGATGCATATGCTTTTGAATCCACCGACACTGAGAAGGACTTGGGTGTAACAACCACTAGTGACCTCAAGTTCTTGAAACAGTGCATTGAGGCGGAGAAAAAGGCCCAAAGTATGCTAGGCTACATAAAGCGCCAGTTTGGATATCGGAACAAGGAGATCGTACTGTGTTTGTACAACTCACTTGTCCTACCGCACCAGGAGTATGCTGTACAATTTTGGAGTCCTTCATTTCGAAAGGACATCGCGAGATTGGAACGCGTGCAAGCCAGGGTAACCAAACTGATTCCTTCTATCAGACATAAAAGTTATGTAGATAGATTAAGGGAATTACATCTGTTCTCACTGGAAACCCATAGACTGCGTGGTCAGCTCATCAAAGTTTTCAAAATACTTAGAGGGTTTGACAATGTTGACTACGGGGATATTTTCACACTTGTTGAGAGCAGAACAAGAAATCATGGTTTTCAAACTTGAACTGAAGCGTTACAACCGCGATCTGTGTGGAAAATTTTTCACATACAGTATCTGCGGTAGTTGGAATGCACTTCCAGTGGAAGTTGTCAACAGTGAATCTGTTGATCAGTTCAAGTCAAGACTAGACAGGCTCTTGTAAAATGGCCCTTTATGGACATAAAGCATTTGAGCAGAGATGTGCCCGCTCAACTGCTAGTCCAAAGGTACCCTTATTGAATGGACCGTAAGGTCTTCTAGGGTACTCTCTTTCCTTGTTACTCCTTGTTACTGTAGCAGCGGGATCGGAGTCCCCAGCCAAAAATTCCCGCCGCCCTGACAAGGTCTGCTCGGTGGTTCAAGGAGAGGGTATTGAGAAAAGAAGAGTATTTTCTATTTTTAATTTACACACAAAAAAAAATAATGATCAACCACAACCCCAGAAAACAAAAATGTAAATTTACCCAATGACCAAAATATTAACTATTTTTAACCACAACCGAAAGATATTTATATATATATAATGGGCCTCACAACTTTACCTTGGCTACACACGCAAACAAGGAAATGTTTAGGGCTTCACAACCAGATTGCCCAGTGCCACCATATGAGTCTGTCCAACTTTCTTCAGCTCTGGGAGCGCTATTACCGGTATGGGAGGGGGGGGGGTGAGGAAAAGGGAGGCAGGCCCGCTTTCTTGGGGTAAGAGAGGTTCCTTTTCTTAAGGGACTGGGAGTCCAGCTCCAGCCAAGGCGAATGATCTGCACTCACGGACGGGGAAGTGGTGGTTCCAGTCAGAGCAGAAAGTGCGAGGGCTCAGGCTCCAATCGATCCGTCCCTTAGAGTCAAAATTGACTTCAGCCGTCTCCGAAAGCCAGATGTCGGCAACAATCGGTACCACAGAGCTGGAAAAGAGAAGGCACATTCAGTCACCTATTCACTGCCACACTCAAACATCTTTACTCCTAACTCATTCAACCATATGCACTCTCACACATCTTCACTCACCTATCCTCTGCCTAGGCGGCTCTTCCTTTCTCAATCACAAACTTGACTTCCAAACTTTTACCTAACACGTTATAGTTATGCTGAAAGAATCCGCCTAAAAAGAAAACAGGACATGAATGGGGAAGCACAATAGAGATCCATCGAGTCCCCCCACACAAAGCAAAGACGGTGATCACACGATCCACACACACACACTCTGCAAAAGAAGAAAGAGATTAGACATAGGGGAGGGGAGGCGGACAACCAAACTACTACATCCCTCCCAGCTAAATTCGCCTCACCTCACCATGTCTCAATCCCCATCTTCATTCATTCACAATGCTTTCGACATCACCCAGTCATACTCTTTCACTCTGCCTCTCCTCCTAGTCACAGGTCCATCAACTGTCTCTGTCATCTGTCGTAATGTCTCCTCATGTCTGTCCATGGCCCCTTCTCTATGTACTTCATCCACACACACATCCGACATTCCCTGACCAATCTCACTCAAATCCTCAACTAATCTCTCTACTACATCCATCAAACCTTCCCATTGTTTCATAGCATTTATCGACTTTTGTTCCAATTGCGCACTTATCCCATTTATACTCTCTAGCATAGACTCAGACTCATTCAAAGAAAATTTACAAATAATGTACGTTCTATCATATACTCCATCTCGATCTTGCACAAACTCAGAAAACTCTCTCACATCACTCTCACCAAACTGTTCCATCCATTCATCCTTTCTCAACCGTTTACTCTTATGCCTCCCCTTCCATGTTTAACTAATACTAACTGCTTCCCCTCTAAAGCACTAGCTATATCATCCACCATTTCACAGTCTTCCATCCTTTCAGACAGATATTCATTCACCGGATGTTGCACCAAATATTGAGGTTGTTCACGCCACTTTCGCAACTGACCTTGATGCGCTCTACGTTCATCCAAACTTCCATCCTCTCTTTCACGAACTATCAAATAACTTACCCCATTTGACCAAACCTTTCTTACTACAAACGGACCTTCAAATTTCTCTTTCAACTTATCCACATTCAGTCTACCTTTTGTCTCAATCTCCTTTAGTACTTTATCACCCACAGAAAAACTCTCAAACCTTCCATTCCCTTTTCTTCACAACTCACGATCCTTCTCACTAAGTCCCATATGTGGCCTAATCATTCGTTCAAAGTTCATCAAATACTTACATGGTGACATTCCAATCGCCTTATGCACTGTCATGTTATACGCCCAAAGCACTCTTCCCAAACATTCATCCCATTCTTTCCCATCTTTCACCATCAATCGTAACATCTCACTCAAATTCTTATCGTTCTTTCAGCCAAACCATTCATACTAGGCATATACGGCGTCGTTCACACATGATCTATTCCCCATTCACTCAACATCTCCTCAAAAGCACATCCTACAAACTCAGGTCCATTGTCACTCAACATTCGTACAGCTTTACACATGCACATGGGCAACATTCTCTAGCAACAGTCAATGAAGCTTTATTTGTCACAGGTGCAGCATACGCAAATTTGCTCTTATGATCCACCATCACAATCATTCCTATATACCCTCTTGCAGTCCTCGGAAAAGAGACACAATTGATTGCTACCATTTCAAAGGGTTCATTCACACTCAATTTAATACAGTTGGGGCAACATACACTCTCTGATACTTTCTCTTCTGGCACACTTCACACGTAGTCGCTACATCCACGCAAATCTTTCTCAAAAAGGGACTAAATATACATCCTTTCATACATTCCCACAATTTATTCTTACCCATATGTCCAAACCTATCATGCACAATCTTCACCATTCCAATCGTGCCACACACGGAAAACACCGGAATATATGCATCCTTATCATCTATACATTGCACAAAATACACTAAACCATTGCACACTACAAACTTTCCAGCAAACCTTCTAAACTCTCTTAATATGCAACTCCATTCATTCACAGGAACACTGGTCATCATGCTATCTTTCAATTCACGCACCATCGGACATGACTCTTGCATGCTCTCTATATCTTCAGCAGTCAACAGCTCTTCATTCAAATCGACACCTGCCACTCCTACAAATCTAGTTGAGCCTACAAGCTCACTCTGCAACTTCCCAACTGTTACACCATCTTTCACTAAACATTTGTTACATACATCCACTGAAATATTATTCTTACGCAGAAAATCAATCCCAAACAGAAAACAATAAGGTAACTCATTCTTGCTTATCACAACAAATTCATGCAATATATCATTCAACTTCCCCATGCTTACAGACAAACTCACTTCCTCCCATGCCATAATACGTCCACTTCCGAGTCTACTTATCGAAACTGTCACACCTTTTCTACAAACATTCCAACTCATATTATCAACATCACGCACAACTTTTGCATTCACCAAGGAAATTTGCGAGCCTGTGTCAATCATTCCACAATAGCTCTTCCTATTCATAGTCAAGGTAACTTACACTCTTTCGTCAAGTCCATGTTCACACATTACATTCAATACTTTGGTCTGTTTAACAAACACTTCTGCAGCATCTAAACCTTCATCTTCACTAACAGGAACAATTCCTTCACAAACGTAGTCAATCTCTCTTCTCACATAATTCTTCTTTTCAATCAGCCAATTATAATGCACACCACTCAAACATTGCAGATGCAACTCACACCCATTCACTCGGTCTACACCTTTACCACGATACATCATTGGCTTCTCCACACCATAATGCACATATACGCTCACACCAAACAACTTACTCACTATCGCTAATACTTCCTGAAACATCATCACTCCTGGCATACACATACTTCTCAACTCTTTTCTTAACCCACTTGAATTTTCCATTCCCAATTGCTCTGGTCTTTTACACTCTTCTTCCATAACCACCTTTCGTAATGCATTCACACTTTCTGGCACCTTTTCAAGCAATCCATCTTTCATCAAATCTTGTAAACCATATAACACACTTTCAAACATAGAATCACCTCCACCCTTACATTTTCTTCCAACAACTACACCTGCTGGCAAATACTCAGGTTTTATGCTTACAGTCTCGCTCTCATTCAAACTACATGGCAAACGTGACATAAAATCAGCAATCACATTCCTTTCACCTGGCAAATACTCAACCACAAAATCCAAATCACTCAAATCCTCTATTGTCCTTTGCAAGCCTACTATCAACTAACCTCATATGCTGCAAATAGACTAGTGGCTGGTGATCTGTTCTTACTGCAAACCGTACTCCATACAGAAATGGTTGTAATGACTTGAGACAGAATCTTAACGCAGCGAACTCTCTTTCAATCGTCGAATATGTACGCTCTGCCACACTAAATGCCTTGGAAACATATGCAATTACTCACTTTCTTTCAACCCCATAAACAAATTGATCTTGCATCAAACATCCACCCATCGAATGACCACTTGCACACCTGAACAATCTTTCATAAACTTTCTTCCAAACTCAGCTAAACCAAGAAATCCACGCAACTTTCTCACCGTGGTAGGCTAGGGAAATTCCTAACCTTTCCCACGAACTTCTCCGATTTACGCAATCCAGCCGCACTCATCTTATGTCCTAAAAACTCAACTTCACTAGCAAACCATACACATTTAGACAACTTCACTTTCACCCCAACCTCTTCCAACTTTCTTAAAACATCATTCACCAAGGTCATATTGTAGCGGCGGGATCGCGAGTCCCCAGCCAAAAGTTCCCGCCGCACTGACAAGGTCCGCTCGGTGGTTCAAGAAGAGGGTATCGAGGAGAGAGAGTATTTTCTAAATTTAATTTACACACAAAAAAAGAAATTAACCACAACCCCAGAAAACAAAAATGTAAATTTACCCAATTTCCAAAATATTATCTATCTTAAACCACAACCAAAGATATTTATATATATATATATAGTGGGCCTTACAACTTTACCCTGGCCACACACACGCAAATAAGGAAATGTTTAGGGCTTAACAACCAGATTGCCCAGTGCCACCATGTGAGTCTGTTCTACTTTCTTCAGCTCAGGGAGCACTATTACCGGTATGGGACGGGGGGGGGAGGGAAAGGGAGGCGGGCCCGCTTTCTTGAGGGAAGAGAGGTTCCCTTTTCTTAAGGGACTGGAAGTTCAACTTCAGCCAAGGCGAATGATTCGCACTCAAGGATGAGGAAGTGGTGGCTCCAGTCAGAGCGGAAAGTGTGAGGGCTCAGGCCCCAATTGATGCGCCCCTTTTCTGCCACACGAGAGTCAAGATTGGCTTCAGCCGTCTCCAAAAGCCAGATGTCAGCGACAATCGGTACCACGGAACTGGAAAAGAGAAGGCACATTCAGTCACCTATTCACTGCCACACTCAAACATCTTTACTTCTAACTCATTCAACCATATCCACTCTCACACAATCTTCACTCACCTATCTTCCGTCCAGGCGGCTCTTCCTTCCTCAGTCACAAACTTTACTCCCAAACTTTTACCTACACTTTCTAAAGAAAAATATATGCTGAAAGAATCCGCCTAAAAAGAAAACAGGAGATGAATGGGGGAGCACGATAGAGATCCATCGAGTCCCCCCACACAAAGTAAAGATGGTGATCACACGATCCACACCCACACACATTCTGCAAAAGAAGAAAGAGATTAGACATAGGGGAGGGGAGGCGGACAACCAAACTACTACAATATGTTCTTCCATGTTCTCACTCATCACCAAAATATCATCCAAAAACACTTGTACATTCTTACACGGAAAACCACTCAACTCTACATTCATAGCACGCTGAAAAGCAGCCGGGGCGTTCGCCAACCCAAAACTCAGGTTTCTGAACTGATAATGGCGCTTTGAGGTAGAGAATGCCGTAATAAGCCTACTCTCTTCAGCCACAGGCATCTGGTAGTATCCACGTACCAGATCCATCTTAGAAAACACTTTCATTCCATACATACTGTACACACATTCACACACAACACTCATAGGAAACTTTTCTTTCAATGTTCGTTCATTCACTCTTCTATAGTCAATACACGGTCGCAAACGTCCATCTGGCTTTCGTACAGTTACAATTGGACTATTCCAGGCACTCATACTCGGCTCAATTACATCAATTCTCTCTAATTCCTCACACTGTTCCTTAATCTTTTGAGCCACGGGGGCAGGGAAATGACGAGGCCTTTGATATATTGGCATATCGTCGCTCAAAATTATTTTGAACTCAGGCAAGCGAGCGCTGCCAAAGTCCTCATCCCCTTGACTCAAAGCATCTCTCCTATTCCACAACATCCTGTAAACTTTTTGCTTCTCACATTCACTCAACTTTTCTTCCAATTTCACTTGCTCAATCAAATCTTCATACTTCCAAACATTTGACGTTGCACTCACGGAAAACACACTTGCGTTCACCACATGCATATCATTCTCCATATTCACCACTGTATTTAACACACCCAATTTATCTCCCACTTGCACTCCTCTAAGGCTCTTCCTTCGCAGATCAGGCGAAACTTGTATGCTGACACACGGATCTTTCATATCAATCATACCATCAAACACATGCACCACTCGCCTTAATCGATAGTTCGCAGCATTACCATCCAAGACATAAATATTCCTATCATTCTCAATTATCTCAATCCTTACACTCAATGTTTCATTCTGCTTGACAGGCACACTCTCAATCGCATATACCTCCAGACCTTTCATGATGTTCACTCTCACACTTCCATCTGGATTCACATACCATTGACACTTCATACTTCCATTCTTCTTACATTCAATCATCTCTAAATCAGAATGAATCACGATACCATTCGCTTTCAAAAACTTATAACCTAATAGCATGTCATACTTCTTGTTTGCACCTTCTACAACACAAAATTCATCTTCATTCATCCAGACACCGGCAATCAAAACACTCTCTCTAAACCTTGCAACAATCGGCACATCCTGTTTACCTAATCCAGTCAAATGATATCCACGATCCTTAACTTCGCTTACTTTCATTCCTACAAATGCTTCATAGTACACCACATTCACCTTACATCCTGTATCAATCAATGCGCTAACTTCTCATTCTCCACACTTAATTTTAACACACCTTTACCTATTCACTCTCTGACCCCAATTCACTCCACAATTTGACATTCCTTCTCTCACATTCATCACTTGCACTCTAGAGAATTTCCCAGAAGGAACCCTCTCATTCCTTAGTTTCCCTGAGTTGTATCCTCTCGATTACTTGCATCATTCCCATTCATTCTTTCATTCAGGCATCTTTCACCAGTCCTACACAACCTTATTGCATGACCTACCATTCCACATTTACCACAGGTATCTCTTGGACTGGCACGCATCCTGGCATAATGCCCTATCTGCCCACAATTACCACACACTCCAGGTCCACTCATTTACTCGACCACCTTCCCTGCAATCTCGTACCAAGTGGCCCATTCTTCCACATCCATAACACGCTCTTTTCCTCGCACGACTACAATCTTTTATCATGTGCCCCATTTGTCATTCACAGCAGTTCTCAGAAACGGATGGAACACATGCTCCTTTATACACTGCCACAACTTATACTTACCCATATGCCCATAATTATCATGCACAACTTTCACCATACTAATCATACCAACCAAGGACATCACAAGTACATACATATCATCCTTATCCTTCATATGACTTACAAAATATACAACATCCATACAAACAACAAAATCCTTAGCATACCTTTTAAAATCACTCAAACACTCAGGCCATTTATTCAAATCAACACGCATTATCACACACCTCTTCAACTCACTGACTAAAGGACACATCTCTTGCATCTCTAGAATATCATCATCACTTAAAACCTCATTCTCATCATCCATGACCAATTCAATAATACTACAAAACTTGGCAACATTCTTTGCACACTCATTCAACTTCCTCACCTCACATTCACCTTTCATAACAAAATCCTTATCAGCATCCAAAGACAAATCATTCAATCTCATAAAGTCTACACCAAGCAAGAAACAACAGCATTTGCTCATCTTTCAGAATCACAAAGTCATGTTTCACATTCACACCACTGCCCAAACTCACTCTCAGACTAACCTGTTTCCATGCCACTATCATTCCATTGCCAAATCCACTTATCCGTAACTTCACAGGCTTCCATTCACAACATCTAAACTCCTTGTATTTAGTGAGAATCCTCTCATTCACTAAGGACACTTGCGCTTCAGTGTCAATCAAACCACAGAAGAACCTTTCACTAACTTTCACTCTCGCTTCTATCATATCAGGTCCTCCATGCTCGCAATACACAGAAGGAACAATCACATTGACATCCACACTGTCATCAACTTGCACATCATCATTCACCACACACTCATCTTCATCTAGACAATCATTCTTCTCCCTAATATATTGAATACTTTTCAATCACCCAATTGTATTGAACACAGCTCAAACACTGCAGATCCACCACATTAGCATTCAAACCCTTTACTTTCTCATCCTTGTACACAATCAGCCTCTCACCACCAAAGTGCAGATAAATAATCACTCCATACAAACGACTCACTACAATCAACATTTCCTGAAATGGCGGGACCCCTTGCATACACATCACTCTCAATTCTTTCATAAAGTTCCCCACCCTCGCCATACCAATACTTTCAGGCTTCCTACATACTTCACTTATTACCTCCTTCCTTAAGTCATCCACACTATTGGGCACTCTCACATCTACTCCATCACTCTTCAAATCTTGCAAACCATTCCATACACTCCCAAACCAGGAATTACCACCACTCTTACTCTCCTTTCCATTCATAATTCCTTTTGGCAAATACTCAGGATCACTCACTCAACACACGTTTTCATCATTCGTACCAGGATACCTTGACATCACGTTGTAGCGGCGGGATCGCGATTCCCTGGCCAAAGATTCCCGCCGCCCTGACAAGGTCCGCTCGGTGGTTCAAGAAGAGGGTATTGAGGAGAGAGAGTATTTTCTAAATTTAATTTACACACAAAAAAGAAATTAACCACAACCCCAAAAAACAAAAATGTAAATTACCCAATTTCCAAAATATTATCTATCTTAAACCACAACCAAAGATATTTATATATATATAGATATATAGTGGGCCTTACAACTATACCCTGGCCACACACACGCAAATAGGAAATGTTTAGGGCTTCACAAACAGATTGCCCAGTGCCACCATGTGAGTCTGTTCTACTTTCTTCAGCTCTGGGAGCACTATTACCGGTATGGGAGGGGGAGGGGGAGGGAAAGGGAGGCGGGCCCGCTTTCTTGAGGGAAGAGAGGTTCCCTTTTCTTAAGGGACTTGAAGTTCACTTCAGCCAAGGCGAATGATTTGCACTCAAGGATGAGGAAGTGGTGGCTCTAGTCAGAGCGGAAAGTGCGAGGGCTCAGGCCCCAATCAATGCGTCCCTTTTCTGCCACACGAGTCAAGATTGGCTTCAGCCGTATCCAAAAGCCAGATGTCGGCGACAATCGGTACCACGGAACTGGAAAAGAGAAGGCACATTCAGTCACCTATTCACTGCCACACTCAAACATCTTTACTCCTAACTCATTCAACCATATCCACTCTCACACAATCTTCACTCACCTATCCTCCGTCCAGGCGGTTCTTCCTTCTTCAGTCACAACTAATGACTTCCAAACTTTTACCTATACTTTCTAACTAAAAATATATGCTGAAAGAATCCGCCTAAAAAGAAAACAGGAGATGAATGGGGGAGCACGATAGAGATCCATCGAGTCCCCCCACACAAAGTAAAGACGGTGATCACACGATCCACACCCACACACATTCTGCAAAAGAAGAAAGAGATTAGACATAGGGGAGGGGAGGCGGACAACCAAACTACTACATCCCTCCCAGCTAAATTCGCCTCACCTCACCATGTCTCAATCCCCATCTTCATTCATTCACAATGCTTTCGACATCACCCAGTCATACTCTTTCACTCTGCCTCTCCTCCTAGTCACAGGTCCATCAACTGTCTCTGTCATCTGTCGTAATGTCTCCTCATGTCTGTCCATGGCCCCTTCTCTATGTACTTCATCCACACACACATCCGACATTCCCTGACCAATCCCACTCAAATCCTCAACTAACCTCTCTACTACATCCATCAAACCTTCCCATTCTTTCATAGCATTTATCGACTCTTGTTCCAATTTCGCACTTATCCCATTTATACTCTCTAGCATAGACTCAGACTCATTCAACGGAAACTTACAAATACTGTACGTTCTATCATATACTCCATCTCGATCTTGCACAAACCCAGAAAACTCTCTCACATCACTCTCACCAAACTGTTCCATCCATTCATCCTTTCTCAACCGTTTACTCTTACGCTTCCCCCTTCGATGTTCAACTAACACTAACTGCTTCCCCTCTAAAACACTAGCTATATCATCCACCATTTCACAGTCTTCCATTCTTTCAGACAGATATTCATTCACCGGATGTTGCACCAAATATTCAGGAGGTTCACGCCACTTTCGCAACTGACCTTGATGCGCTCTACGTTCATCCAAACTTCCATCCTCTCTTTCACGAACTATCACATAACTTACCCCATTTGACCAAACCTTTCTTACTACAAATGGACCTTCAAATTTCTCTTTCAACTTATCCACATTCAGTCTACCTTTTGTCTCAATCTCCTTTAGTACTTTATCACCCACAGAAAAACTTTCAAACCTTTCATTCCCTTTTCTCCACAACTCACGATCCTTCTCACTAAGTCCCATATGTGGCCTAATCATTCGTTCAAAGTTCATCAAATACTTACATGGTGACATTCCAATCGCCTTATGTACTGTCATGTTATACGCCCAAAGCACTCTTCCCAAACATTCATCCCATTCTTTCCCATCTTTCACCATCAATCGTAACATCTCACTCAAAGTTCTTATCGTCCTTTCAGCCAAACCATTTGCACTAGGCATATACGGCGTCGTTCGCACATGATCTATTCCCCATTCACTCAACATCTCCTCAAAAGCACGTCCCACAAACTCAGGTCCATTGTCACTCAACATTCGCACAGGCTTACACATGCACATGGGCAACATTCTCTCACTCACTTCTCTAGCAACAGTCAATGAAGATTTATTTGTCACAGGTGCAGCATACGCAAATTTGCTCTTATGATCCACCATCACAATCATCCCTACATACCCTCTTGCAGTCCTCGGAAAAGACACGCAATCGATCGCTACCATTTCAAAGGGTTCATTCACACTCAACTTTAATACAGGTGGGGCGGCATACACTCTCTGATACTTTCTCTTCTGGCACACTTCACACGTAGTCGCTACGTCCACGCAAATCTTTCTCAAAAAGGGACTAAATATACATCCTTTCATACATTCCCACAATTTATTCTTACCCATATGTCCAAACCTATCATGCACAATCTTCACCATTCCAATCGTGCCACACACGGAAAACACCGGAATATATACATCCTCATCATCTATACATTGCACAAAATACACTAGACCCTTGCACACTACAAACTTTCCAGCAAACCTTCTAAACTCTCTTAATATGCAACTCCATTCATTCACAGGAACACTGGTCATCACGCTATCTTTCAATTCACGCACCATCGGACATGACTCTTGCATGCTCTCTATATCTTCAGCAGTCAACAGCTCTTCACTCAAATCGACACCTGCCACTCCTACAAATCCAGTTGAGCCTACAAGCTCACTCTGCAACTTCCCAACTGTTACACCATCTTTCACTAAACATTCATTACATACATCCACTGAAATCCTATTCTTACGCAGAAAATCAATCCCAAACAGAAAACAATAAGGTAACTCATTCTCGCTTAGCACAACAAATTCATGCAATATATCATTCAACTTCCCCATGCTTACAGACAAACTCACTTCCTCCCATGCCATAATACGTCCACTTCCGAGTCCACTTATCGAAACTGTCACACCCTTTCTAGAAACATTCCAACTCATATTATCAACATCACGCACAACTTTTGCATTCACCAAGGAAATTTGCGCACCTGTGTCAATCATTCCACAATAGCTCTCCCCATTCATAGTCAAGGTAACTTGCACTCTCTCTTCAAGTCCATGTTCACACATTATATTCAACACTTCGGTCTGTTCCACAAACACTTCTGCAGCATCCAAACCTTCATCTTCACTAACAGGAACAATTCCTTCGCAAACGTAGTCAATCTCTCTTCTTACATAATTCTTCTTCTCAATCAGCCAATTATAATGCACACCACTCAAACATTGCAGATGCAACTCACACCCATTCACTCGGTCTACACCTTTACCACGATACATCACTGGCTTCTCCACACCATAATGCACATATACTCTCACACCAAACAGCTTACTCACTATCGCTAACACTTCCTGAAACATCATCACTCCTGGCATACACATACTTCTCAACTCTTTTCTTAACCTACTTGAATTTTCCATTCCCAATTGCTCTGGTCTCTTACACGCTTCTTCCATAACCACCTTTCGTAATGCATTCACACTTTCTGGCACCTTTTCAAGCAATCCATCTTTCACCAAATCTTGTAAACCATATAACACACTTTCGAACATAGAATCACCTCCACCCTTACATTTTCTTCCAACAACTACACCTGCTGGCAAATACTCAGGATTTATGCTTACAACCTCACTCTCATTCAAACTACAAGGCAAACGTGACATCAAATCAGCAATCACATTCCTTTCACCTGGCAAATACTCAACCACAAAATCAAAATCACTCAAATCCTCTATCGTCCTTGCAAGCCTACTATCAACTAACCTCATACGCTGCAAATACACTAGTGGCTGGTGATCTGTTCTCACTACAAACCGTAATCCATCCAGAAATGGTCGTAACGACTTGAGACAGAATCTTAACGCAGCCAGCTCTCTTTCAATCGTTGAATATGCACGCTCTGCCACACTAAATGCCTTGGAAACATACGCAATTACTCGCTTTCTTTCAACCCCATTCACAACTTGATCTTGCATCAAACATCCACCCATCGAATGACCACTTGCATCCGTATACACTTCAAGCATTCCTGCATTCGTTCCATATGCTGGATACGCAAGTTCCACATATTTTGCAACTTCCGCTTTTAACTTTTCAAACGCTGCATTCATAGAGTCATTCCACTTAATCACAGTACTCTTCTTTTTCCCAGTCCATACACTCAACGGTTTCATTACACCTGAACAATCTTTCATAAACTTTCTTCCAAACTCAACTAAACCAAGAAATCCACGCAACTCTCTCACTGTGGTAGGCTTAGGAAAATTCCTAACCTTTCCCACGAACTTCTCCGATTTACGCAATCCAACCGCACTCACCTTATGTCCTAAAAACTCAACTTCACTAGCAAACCATACACATTTAGACAACTTCACTTTGACACCAACCTCTTCCAACTTTCTTAAAACATCATTCACCAAGGTCATATGTTCTTCCATGTTCTCACTCATCACCAAAATATCATCCAAAAACACTCGTACATTCTTACACGGAAAACCACTCAACTCTACATTCATAGCACGCTGAAAAGCAGCTGGGGCATTCGCCAACCCAAAGCTCAGGTTTCTAAACTGATAATGGCGCTTTGAGGTAGAGAACGCCGTAATAGGTCTACTCTCTTCAGCCACAGGCATCTGGTAGTATCCACGTACCAGATCCATCTTAGAAAACACTTTCATTCCATACATACTGTACACACATTCAGACACAACACTCATAGGAAACTTGTCTTTCAACGTTCGTTCATTCACTCTTCTATAGTCAATACACAGTCGCAAACGTCCATCTGGCTTTCGTACAGGTACAATCGGACTATTCCAGGCACTCACACTCGGCTCAATCACGCCAATTCTCTCTAATTCCTCACACTGTTCCTCAATCTCTTGAGCCACAGGGGCAGGGAAATGACGAGGCCTTTGATATATTGGCATATCGTCACTCAAAATTATTTTGAACTCAGGCAAGCGAGCGTTGCCAAAGTCCTCATCCCCTTGACTCAAAGCACCTCTCCTATTCCACAACATCCTGTAAACTTTTTGCTTCTCACATTCACTCAACTTTTCTTCCAATTTCACTTGCTCAATCAAATCTTCATACTTCCAAACATTCGACGTTACACTCACGGAAAACACATTTGCGTTCACCACATGCATATCATTCTCCATATTCACCACTGTATTTAACACACCCAATTTATCTCCCACTTGCACTCCTCTAAGACTCTTCCTTCGCAGATCAGGCCAAACTTGTATGCAGACACGCGGATCTTTCATATCAATTATACCATCAAACACATGCACCACTCGCCTTAATCGATAGTTCGCAGCACTACCATCCAAGACATAAATATTCCCATCATTCTCATTTATCTCAACATCCGAATTCCATCCAATCCTTACACTCAATGTTTCATTCTGCTTGACAGGCACACTCTCAATCGCATATACCTCCAGACCTTTCATGATGTTCACTCTCACACTTCCATCTGGATTCACATACCATTGACACTTCATACTTCCATCCTTCTTACATTCAATCATCTCTAAATCAGGGTGAATCACAATACCATTCGCTTTCAAAAACTTATAACCTAATAGCATGTCATACTTCTTGTTTGCACCTTCTACAACACAAAATTCATCTTCATTCATCCGGACACCGGCAATCAAAACACTCTCTCTAAACCTTGCAACAATCGGCACATCCTGTTCACCTAATCCAGTCAAATGATATCCACGATCCTTAACTTCACTTACTTTCATTCTTACAAATGCTTCATAGTACACCACATTCACCTTACATCCTGTATCAATCAATGCACTAACTTCTCGTTCTCCACACTTAATTTTAACACACATACACCTATTCACTCTCTGACCCCAATTCACTCCACGATTTGACAATCCTTCTCTCACATTCATCACTTGCACTCTAGAGAATTCCCCAGAAGGAACCCTCTCATTCCTTAGTTTCCCTGAGTCGTATCCTCTCGATTACTTGCATCATTCCCATTCATTCTTTCATTCATGCATCTTTCTCCAGTCCTACACAACCTTGTTGCATGACCTACCATTCCGCATTTACCACAGGTAGCTCTTGGACTGGCACACATCCTGGCATAATGCCCTATCTGCCCACAATTACCACACACTCCAGGTCCACTCATATTTACTTGACCACCTTCCCTGCAATCTCGTACCAAGTGGCCCATTCTTCCACATCCATAACACGCTCTTTCCCTCGCACGACTACAATCTTTTATCATGTGCCCCATTTGTCCACAGCCAAAGCAACTTCCTTGTGACCAGCGACAGTCAACCCTCATATGCCCAACTTTCTTGCATCTCTGACACCTAGGCTCATTTACTCTAGATCTACTGTCATTCCTACCATTTGTGCGACCACTATTCCGACCATTCTGAACCCTACTCCACCCATTCCGACTCTCACTCCTACTTTTACTACCTCTCGGTTGGCGGCCAACATACACACTCTGTTGTTCATTCTGCCCGCTGTAATAATTTTCCAAAAATCTTGTCATCACATCGATCGGGTTCTCTATCAGCGCATCCCGATAGGACCGGAACTGGGGCAACTTACTGATACTTGAGTTGCGCACAGTGTGAATCGAGGCCTCCTCCCTTCCATAATCCTCAAATTCACGGTCCTCTAACATCTCCAGTACATCCTTCCATAGCAATCTTTCACCAGCCCATTTCATCTTCTCTTTCCTCTTATACGTCACATACTCACTCACTTCATTTGGAACCGTATTTAAAAACTTCTTCATCAGCTCCTTATTCCCATTTATTCCGTCATCTCCAAATCTCATTCGTGCCAAGGACTCTAAGCGATGCGCATAAGAATTCACATCCTCATTCTTCCCCATTCTCGCTTCCTCAAACCCATTTGTTTTCTTATATTTCACACTTGTCTTCATCCGCTTACAGTGCTCTATTATTCTCTCTTTCATAACCTCCCACTTAGGCTCACCCACGCTCATAATCGTCCGGTAAAAATCCTTCATACGCCCATCCAGAAACTCGCACAACTCTTTCACCCAAAACCTATTATTCTCTCCAAATTTTTCCTTACAATAATTTTCATACTCTTTCAAAAACACTTTCACATCTTTTGCTCCGTCCACTCTAAACTTACTTAACTTTGGCACTTCTCTGATCAGTATACTCCGATGAACCTCAGCATCACTTTCACTATCACTCACTTCTCTCCCACTTTCACTCATGCCTTCATTCGAGCTGAAATATAAGGAGTCAATACTAGCCAGTCGGGTCCTTTCCTGTCGGTCTGGGCATCTAGTCTTTGGGGTCTTCTTTTTTCGATGCCTAGTCATTTGCAGGGGTTCCTTTATGCCTGTCAATCCCTTTTTATCAGTCATGTCAATTCCAAGTGGAGTCGAGGCCACACCCCCACCAATTGCACCTGATTCTCCCATTTTCTCATTCAGCATTCGCATCAATCTTTCCTCCATTCGCACCTCACTGTCTTTAATCCTCTCTTCCATTCTCACTTCCATCTCCCTCATTTTCCTTTTCAAACTATCATTCTCTTCCCTCAAATGCGCATTTTCTCTGTCTTTCTGCCGCACTAACTCATTTAGTCTTCTCATCTCCAACTCCATGGTCCCAATCTGTTCCTCTTCCATTAGGGACAAAAAACACAGGCTCTCACTCCTCTCCTTCCTCAAACCACCGGGCAGTCCCTATTCGGGCGCCAAAAATATGTAGCGGCGGGATCGCGATTCCCTGGCCAAAGATTCCCGCCGCCCTGACAAGGTCCGCTCGGTGGTTCAAGAAGAGGGTATTGAGGAGAGAGAGTATTTTCTAAATTTAATTTACACACAAAAAAGAAATTAACCACAACCCCAAAAAACAAAAATGTAAATTACCCAATTTCCAAAATATTATCTATCTTAAACCACAACCAAAGATATTTATATATATATAGATATATAGTGGGCCTTACAACTATACCCTGGCCACACACACGCAAATAGGAAATGTTTAGGGCTTCACAAACAGATTGCCCAGTGCCACCATGTGAGTCTGTTCTACTTTCTTCAGCTCTGGGAGCACTATTACCGGTATGGGAGGGGGAGGGGGAGGGAAAGGGAGGCGGGCCCGCTTTCTTGAGGGAAGAGAGGTTCCCTTTTCTTAAGGGACTTGAAGTTCACTTCAGCCAAGGCGAATGATTTGCACTCAAGGATGAGGAAGTGGTGGCTCTAGTCAGAGCGGAAAGTGCGAGGGCTCAGGCCCCAATCAATGCGTCCCTTTTCTGCCACACGAGTCAAGATTGGCTTCAGCCGTATCCAAAAGCCAGATGTCGGCGACAATCGGTACCACGGAACTGGAAAAGAGAAGGCACATTCAGTCACCTATTCACTGCCACACTCAAACATCTTTACTCCTAACTCATTCAACCATATCCACTCTCACACAATCTTCACTCACCTATCCTCCGTCTAGGCGGTTCTTCCTTCTTCAGTCACAACTAATGACTTCCAAACTTTTACCTATACTTTCTAACTAAAAATATATGCTGAAAGAATCCGCCTAAAAAGAAAACAGGAGATGAATGGGGGAGCACGATAGAGATCCATCGAGTCCCCCCACACAAAGTAAAGACGGTGATCACACGATCCACACCCACACACATTCTGCAAAAGAAGAAAGAGATTAGACATAGGGGAGGGGAGGCGGACAACCAAACTACTACAACGTCAGCCACTCCATTCCATTCACCAGGCACCTACTCAATCACATAGTCAAAATCACTCAAATCTTCCAAAGTCCCCACAATCCTACTATCAGCCCATTTCATACGTTGCAAATATATCATAGGTTGGTTATCTGTTTTGATCACAAACCTCACACTATACAAAAACGCATGTAGTACTTTCAAACAATACCTTATCGCAGCCAACTCTCGCTCCACAGTTGAATACTTTCACTCTTACGCATTTATAGTCTTGGATATATACCCAATTATTCGTCTGATATTCTCTCCATTCAAATGCTGCTCTTGCATCAGAAATCCTTCCATGCAGTACCCACTCTCATCCGTATACAATTCAAGCATCTTAGCATTCACACTATAATCCAGGTTTGCCAATTCAACATCTTCAGCCGCTGCCTCTTTCAGTCTCTCATACATTTCATTCATCTTATCATTCTACCTAACAATCATACTACCTTTCTTGCTCATCCACTCAGTCAGAGGCTTACTCACATCCGAACAATCACATATAAACTTAAGCTGAAACTCAATCAAACCCAGAAACGACTTCAGCTGCATCACAGTGACTGGTTTCGGAAACATTCGCATCTTCTCAACATACTTCATCATCTTTCGCAACTCATTCTCACTTACCATATGCCCAAGGTACTCCACTTCTTTCTCAAACCATTGACACCGCTGCTTTCACCTTCACATCAACACTCTCCAATGTTCTCAACACACCATTCACTAATCTCGTATGCTCCTCAAAACTCAGTCATAATCAAAATATCATCTATAAACACAATCACATTCTTACTCGTAAACTTACTCAACAAAACATTCATCGCCTGCTGGAATGTTCCAGGAGCTTTAGCCAACCCAAAACTGAGGTTCTGGAACTGATAATGTCTTTCCGTAAAGGAAAAGGCAGTCACCGACCGGCTCTCCTCAGCAATGGGCATCTGGTAATACCCCCGACCAGATCCAATTTAGTAAACCACTTCATCCCATGTATACTATACACACACTTAGATACCACACACATCGGAAACCTTTTTTTCACACTCCTTTCATTCACCTTTTGATAATCCACACACAGATGCAATCTTCCATCCGGCTTACGTTCAGGCACAATCCAACTATTCCATGCACGCTCACTTTCTTCACTCACCCCCAATCGCTTTACTTCCACACACTGCTCCTCACTCTCATCAGCAACCGGACGCGGGAAAAGTCTCGGCTGCTGATAGATTGTGGTGTCCTACTTCAGGACAATCTTGAATTTGGGAAGCTTCGCTACCCCGAAATCAAGATCGCCCTTACTGAGGACCCCCTTTCATTTAAACAGCATTCGATACACATCCTCCCTTTCATACTCAGTCAAACATTCATCCAATTCCAACATCCTTTCCATTTCATTATATGTCCATTCATACGTCTTTTCATTCGTAACATTTACCCTGACATCCGTGCTATCATCCATACCTACCTCACTGACAGTGGAGAGGTGACCCAGTAGATCTCTGACCTGGATCTCCCTCACCTAGTCCTTTCACTCTGGTGGCGGCCTGCACACATACAAAAGGATCATTCATTCTCATCAAGCCATCAAACACACAAGCAACATGTCTTACCTTATAACACGCATCCTTTCCATCCAATATCACAGTGTTCTTACTCACATCCTTACTCCAATTCACTCTAACAGACACCCTTTCACCCTTCACAAACCTTACACTCTACATAGCAGTCACCTCAATACCGCCAAACACACTGTAGTGTCGGGATCGCGATTCCCTGGCCAAAGATTCCGCCGCCCTGACAAGTTCCGCTCGGTGGTTCAAGAAGAGGGTATTGAGGAGAGAGAGGATTTTCTAAATTTAACTTACACACAAAAAAAGAAATCAACCACAACCCCAGAAAACAAAAATGTAAATTTACCCAATTTCCAATTATTAACTATCTTTAACCACAACCAAAAGATATTTATATATATATATATTATATATATATATATATATATATATATATATATATATATATATATATATATATATATATATATATATATATATATATATAGTGGGCCTTACAACTTTACCCTGGCCACACACACGCAAATTAGGAAATGTTTAGGGCTTCACAACCAGATTGCCCAGTGCCACCATGTGAGTCTGTCCAACTTTCTTCAGCTCTGGGAGCGCTATTACCGGTATGGGAGGGGGGGAGGAAAAGGGAGGCAGACCCGCTTTCTTGGGGTAAGAGAGGTTCCTTTTCTTAAGGGACTGGGAGTCCAGCTCCAGCCAAGGCGAATGATCTGCACTCAAGGACGGGAAAGTGGTGGTTCCAGTCAGAGCAGAAAGTGCGAGGGCTCAGGCTCCAATCGATCCGTCCCTTAGAGTCAAAATTGACTTCAGCCGTCTCCGAAAGCCAGATGTCGGCGACAATCTGTACCACAGAGCTGGAAAAGAGAAGGCACATTCAGTCACCTATTCACTGCCACACTCAAACATCTTTACTCCTAACTCATTCAACCATATCCACTCTCACACAATCTTCACTCACCTATCCTCCGTCTAGGCGGTTCTTCTTTCTTCAGTCACAACTAATGACTTCCAAACTATTTCTCTTTTTTAAATATTTGCTGAAAGAATCCGCCTAAAAAGAAAACAGGAGATGAATGGGGGAGCACGATAGAGACCCATTGAGTCCCCTCACACAAAGCAAAGACGGTGATCACACGATCCACACACACACATTCTGCAAAAGAAGAAAAAGATTAGACATAGGGGAGGGGAGGCGGACAACCAAACTACTACAACACTCCTCAAAACACTACCATCTTTTCCTACATACAACTTATACACCCCATTTTTACCAATCCTTCTCTCAATCTGATCACTTGCAGGATGCACAACCTTACAGTTCACTTTCATAAAATCATACCCCAAAATCACACCATACTCACTACTCACCTTATCAATCACAGAGAATTCACACTCATTCATCAACATACCATTCATTCGAACAGCTGACCTTATCATTCCAATCACAGGCACTCTCATACTACCATTCCCTACCAAACTACCTTTACACTCAGACAGGAGGGCTTCTTCATTCAACTTGTCACACACAGCCTTATATACCAAGCTTGTCTTGCATCCAGAATTTATCAAAGCAAAACACTCAATCCCATTCAATTCAACCTTTACACTCAGACACTCATAGTTCCTACCAGACAGCACTTTCACACTAGACAGACTTACCAACACATTACTCACACTAATGCACCAGAGGATACTTCACAAGGTATCCTCTTACAACTCAGTTTCCAGCTTCAGACTTTCCTTTCACACCTTTTGCTCTCATCATAATCCAACACTTTTCACTCCTATGTCCTTCCATCGCACAATAACTACATACATTCTTCTGCTCACGACATATCCTCGCTTAATGACCGGCCTTCTCCAGTTACCACATGCATATCTTCAACCCCCGTACCATTTGCTCCACCATTCAATTTCGGACAATCTTTCTTCAAATGGCCTCTTTCTTTACATTCGAAGCACTCTTTCACACTTTCCTAGCAATCCTTTATCATATGCCCCTTCCTACCACATCTAAAACACTCACCAGACGTCTACCTACATTCCACCAACATATCCTCCTTCCTTCCACACCTACGACATTCCACAATCTATCTCACTCCATTCGGTCTCTCATTTGCTGGGACATACCTCGGCTGCTCACTCATATACCCATTCACGCGCCTACCAGTCATCTGACCCCTTCCATTTGTCCATCCTCCATTCGCCCATCCAGTCTGTCGAGCCAGGAAGGTCGACATCACCCCAGCTGGCGCAGCCCTCAGGGCATCCTGATAAATGACAAACTGCTGTGGTGGAGAAAAGCTCCTAGATTTCTTACCCATAACATTCACACTGTGTAGTAGTTTGGTTGTCCGCCTCCCCTTTCCTATGTCTAATCTTTTTCTTCTTTTGCAGAATTCTCTATCGTGCTTCCCCATTCATCTCCTGTTTTCTTTTTAGGCGGATTCTTTCAGTATAACTATAACGTGTTAGGTAAAAGTTTGGAAGTAAAGTTTGTGACTGAAGAAGGAATAGCTGCCTAGACGGAAGATAGGTGAGTGAAGATTGTGTGAGAGTGGATATGGTTGAATGAGTTAGGAGTAAAGATGTTTGAGTGTGGCAGTAAATAGGTGACTGAATGTGCCTTCTCTTTTCCAGTTCTGTCGTACCGATTGTCGCCGACATCTGGCTTTAGGAGACGGCTGAAGCTAATCCTGACCCTCGCAAGTGCGCCTACCTTTTGGGGCAATTTTCTAAGGTGTGGACCTTGGAGAGCACCTCCCAGTCTCCAAGGAGTAATTGGAGTAGCGCCCAACCGACTGTGACCCAGCAGTTGGGACCAACAAGCATCCCAGCTACCCTAAATCCTTCGCTTTGCCGAGCCTGGGGCCCGTCAGAATCCCGCAGAAAGTGAGCCACCTCCCACTTTCTCCAACACGCCTCACTCCATTAGTTAGATAAGGGTGCACTCGTCTTTCGCGATATCTTGGTTTTATTATTCGTTTGCGTGGCCAAGATCTTATGTAAGGCCTTTTGGTAAATATATACGTGTGGTGTTTGGCCAGAGTATTGTAAGGCCAACTGTATATATATATATGTAATGTATTTTGGTTTAGGTTGAGGGTTATATAATATTTGGGGGTGATTAT
The DNA here is from genome assembly GCA_963969495.1 of Ceratothoa steindachneri. NCBI lineage: Eukaryota > Metazoa > Arthropoda > Malacostraca > Isopoda > Cymothoidae > Ceratothoa > Ceratothoa steindachneri. The sequence continues at coordinate 70,469,466 of OZ018338.1, read as the reverse complement.
TTTGCTATAATTACGGTTTCTAAATTAAATTTAGAAAATACTCTCTCTCCTCAATACCCTCTTCTTGAACCACCGAGCGGACCTTGTCAGGGCGGCGGGAATCTTTGGCTGGGGAATCGCGATCCCACCGCTACAACTGTACCATCCATCCTCGTCTAAATCACTTTCTTCATCAAATTGCCCGTTTTCCAACAGTTCCAACATATCTTCCCACACCATCCGTTCACCTGTCAGCCTCATTCTCTCCTTTCTTTTCCCATTCAGCCATTTACTTACCTTTCGCGGGACCGTATCAAGGAACTTTCTCATCAATTGTTTGCATTCATTCACATCATTATCACCATACCTCTTTCTCGCCATACGCTCACTCCTATGTGCATACATGTTCACTCTTTCACTTTTCCCCATTCAAGCCTTCTCAAATTCATTCACCCTTTTATACTTCACACATTCATTCGTTTCACCTGCCCAATCAGTCTCTCCTTCACCACCTCATGCCTCAGTTCCCCCACACTTGTAGTCACGCGGAAAAACTAATACTTTTTCATCCAAACATTCCCCTAAAACATTCATCCCTTATTCTCCGAGTACTTGAGCTTGCAATACCGCTCAAATTCCCTGAAGAATTCTTCCACACTCTTCCCAACATACAACCTAAACTTATTCACCTTCGGCACTTCCCTTATCAAAATACCCTTCCCCACATTCACTTCACTCATTTGAGCTGCCCTCACTCACTCATACCAATCATACCATCACTCTCTCCATCCGAGTACAATGAATCCCCACTCTTCCCCCTCACCTTCCGATCCTTCTCCTTTGACCCACTCTTCCTTCTTCTCTTGCATTCCGCTCTCTTCCATTCTCCGTCCTTCCTATCACTCACAATCATCCTATCCTCTCTAGACTCGCACACACTTCCACTCATCTCCTCTTATTCCTTTCAGTCGAAGCAGGGGTCAGGGTCGAGGGTCCTGGGGCCGGTCCTGACCCTCTCATTATGCTATAGAAGAGGTCCTTCATTCGTTGGTCGACCTGCTTCTGTCTCTCGTCCTTTTCTTTCCTCATCCTGTCAGTCTTCTCATCCATGCTCACCATATCAGTCTTCAATCCCTCAATCACACTCCTCAACATCATACATTCCTCCTCTTTCTGCCTCAACTCCAGCCCCAGTCTCACAATCTCATCATGGAGGCCCTGTTCCACAGAAGCCATCCTCCCAGGTTAGTAAAAATTATCGAAAAAGGGGAGCAACAACCAAACTACTTGTCACTCTAATTGGGTGTGGACTGCAATTCAATGCTCTCACGCTTCTGGTCCGCGCTCCGTCCGGCTCCAGCTTAGCCTCTCTTCCTTCCTTTAGATATCCTGTATTTCTCCCCTACCTCGTCGATTTTCATACAACCTCTCCCACAACTTTCTCTGGTCAGCCTCTAATTTCACAGGGTAGATGCTGACCTTCTTCTCAAGCCAACTGTCCCGGATCGGGGCTGAGGGGGGAGGGAACAATGTTTCCTAATCCCCGAGCTCCGGTTCGGGATGGGTTTTTTTTAACAACCTGCTTCATCCCCACCCATACCTTCCTCATATCCCTTTCATCCTCAATTCACTCTCTATCCTTGATTTTCGCCGTGTCTAAGGTGGAGCCGCCATGCCGATGGACTGCCAGGCCACCAGGCGGGAGGGGTGGTCCCAAATGGCGGCGCCTGGCTCTGCCGGGCCTGTAAGCACCTCTTGCAGTGCGGGCTACTGCGAGAGGTTGTGAGCGATGGCGTCCCTTAAAACAAAGGGTCACAATGCCCAATGATGCAAAAATAAAACATCTTCCCTTAATTCCCCCTATAACAACGACGGAGCCGCCCTCGGTCAGCTCCACCGAAAAAATGGAGGTTCCATCCCCCTCCTCTGTGCTTGTACAGGGGACCCTCCATAATTCTCTAACCGGAGAGGAGGCTTACTCCTCTCCTTGGCCTACGGGTGCAGGGGACTTCCCCTCACTCCTTTCTCTGGAGGTGCTTTCGGGCACCTCCCTTTTTCCAGCGGCAGTCTCCTCTTTTCTTTCCCAGGGGCCTGCTAAGAAAGCCAGCAGGCAGCCCATTGCCGACCGCCCCTCGTGTAAGCGGCTCGGTAGGGCAAACCCCCTTAGGGGGGAGAGGGAAGCCAGGCCTCTTCGGTCGCTTCCCTCAAAAGACCTGCTGGCAAGAATATTGAACCTTGTCGGGGTCAAGGCCTGTGCCTCCCCACAAAAGACTATTGACGCTGCCAAGGGGACCTGCGATTTCTTGGGAGGGGATGGACAACTGGAGGCCCCTCCTGTTACACACATGGTCCTTGAGTAAGCCCAGCCTCAGACGGTAGGGCCTTCCATGGGGGGGAATCCGGGCTCGGCGCCAAACACCGAACCCGAATCCGCCCCTATGCAAGGTCCTCCTCAAACGGCTAGGGTCTCTGAGGCAGTACAAGGAGGGGTGGGATCTCCTCCGACAGGTGCCCCTACGACTACCAGGACCTTCTCCATTTCGGAGAAGGCCCTGGCTGAGGCCGGTCCATCTGGCCTGGGGACTTCTGCCGGCGGAGGTGAGAAGCGGGTTCATCCCCGCCCTCCTCTCCAAAAAAGAAAAAGACTAAAAATACCAAGAAGACTCGGGGCTCCTCTCCATGGGCGGGGGCTGCGGGTACGGATGAGTCTGCTGCCACTTTGGTAGGCGACCAAGCCAAGATCGGCACATCCGGCCCCTCTGCCCCCCCCCCCCCCGTGTGCGGAGCCCCTGACTAAGACTAAGACCAAGAGTGCACAGGGCGGAGCCTCGATGACATCGGGTCCCCTCATTCAGAGGTTACCTGGCGTTTTCGAACCCGCTGGCTTCAAGCGCTTCCTCGTTATTCGCTCCACTGATGGCACAATGTTGGCCATCAGACGAGAGGATTAGCTAGTGCAATTGGTAGAGAGTCGAAGGTGACCCGTTTCTCGGACGGGAGCATTCTGTCAAATGCGGCGAATCCCGCCGATGCGGCTAAAATAAGTGCTCTTCGGACACTTCATGGCACCCCGGTGAGTGTGACGCCGCACTCTACCATGAACTTTGTGAAAAGAGTAGTTTATGCGAGGGAACTCGTTGACTACTCCATTGAGGACATCACCCTACAGCTGGCCGACCATGTTGGCCATCAGACGAGAGGATTAGCTGGTGCAATTGGTAGAGAGTCGAAGGTGACCCGTTTCTCGGACGGGAGCCTTCTGTCAAATGCGGCGAATCCCGCCGAGGCGGCTAAAATAAGTGCTCTTCGGACACTTCATGGCACCCCGGTGAGTGTGACGCCGCACTCTACCATGAACTTTGTGAAAAGAGTAGTTTATGCGAGGGAACTCGTTGACTACTCCATTGAGGACATCACCCTAGAGTTGGCTGACCATGTTGGCCATCAGACGAGAGGATTAGCTGGTGCAATTGGTAGAGAGTCGAAGGTGACCCGTTTCTCGGACGGGAGCCTTCTGTCAAATGCGGCGAATCCCGCCGATGCGGCTAAAATAAGTGCTCTTCGGACACTTCATGGCACCCCGGTGAGTGTGACGCCGCACTCTACCATGAACTTTGTGAAAAGAGTAGTTTATGCGAGGGAACTCGTTGACTACTCCATTGAGGACATCACCCTAGAGCTGGCCGACCATAGGGCTGTCAAGGTCGAACGTGTGATGAGAAAACAGTGAGGGGCCTCGAGAGCCACCCCAACACTCTTCGTCACGTTTGACTGTGAGAAGCTCCCTGAGTCGGTGCGTGCCAGTTGGTACCGCTACCGCGTGAAGGCATTCGTGCCACTGCCGTGGCGGTGCTATTACTGTCACCGCTTCGGCCATACAAATCGCTCATGTAGACTTGCAAAGTCGAGGTCACCCGACGTTTGTGTAAATTGCTCCAAGGCCGCACACGATAAATCCAAATCGTGTGTAGCCAAGTGTGTCAATTGCGGAGAGCCGCACCCCGCTTCTTCGAAGCAATGTGGTGCATATCTCCTTGAGAAAGAAGTCCTGGCCGTTCAGGCCCAGGATTCACTCTCATTCCGCGAGGCTAAGGATTTGGTCCTGGCGCGCCCGGCTCTGCCTGGGACGTCCTATGCCTCAATAGTTAGAAAGGCACCCTCTGCTCCTGGCTCATCCAGGCCAACGAGCACCGTTGTTCTCGCGCCCATTCGAAGCCATTCTGCGGGCTCTACTCAACCCGGGCGCTACCCTGATAAAGCTGGCGGCAAAAAGGGTTCACACCCAGTCCCGGCTAAAAGCAGGGCTCCCCCCTCTTTCCCCAGCGTGACCGTTTCCCGTAAGGCGAAACGGCCACGCGCTTCCACCGAGTCGTTAGACTCACAAGAGGCAACACCCCTGAAGATGGTCGCTAGGCCATCTTCCGGGGTTCCTAAAGCTGTCCCCCGAAAGGAGGACAGCAACAAAGGAGCTTCGGCTCCTTTGCCAACGCCCTGAGGTGGAGCGAGTAACTCGGAGACGGTGTATCTTCGAAAAGAGGGCCCCCCGCCTCCAGAGCCGCAACGCACGCCTAAGGTTTCGAGGCGGAGGGAGGAAAAGTCTCGCATAACGAGCCCAACCTCCCCCAATAAGTCCTCGAAGGCGACAGCGCCTTCAGCGGTTTGTCCGGCCAACAGCGCCCAGGGTTCTGCCCCCGGGAAGCGTACTGCCATTCCCGTGAGGGTCTTCAGTTCGAGGAGGGCCCCCGCGTCTCCGAGCTAGGCCTGGAGGGCATATTGCTTCAATGGAATTGCCTTGGACTCCGGGCCAACTGTGAGGAGCTGCGGAGGCTCGTCTCGTCCCGTTCCCGTTAGCTATCTTTTTGCAGGAGACCATGCTAGGCGCGTGCTCCCTGCCCGCCCTCGCGGGGTATAAGGGTCTTGCGACCCCACCACCACGAGATGGCCGGGCTGGGGGATTCGCGGTTTACACCCGACATGATGTCTCCGTTCTTCCTTTCTCTTTAGATACCCCCTTTCAGGCAGTGACTGCAGCTGCACCTGGATAGGAGGTATACTATCATTTCTGCGTCCATTCCACCGTCAGCTGACTTCGACGCGGGGGCCTTCCGCCGCGTTGTGGCACGGTTGCCGAGGCCCTATCTCTTGCTTGGAGATCTAAACGGCAGGCATCCTCTCTGGGGAGATTACTCCATAAATCCCAGTGGACAAGTCCTTGCTGATCTGATCGAAGAGCTTGAGATGGGTTTCCTAAACGTGGATGAGTTTACGCATCACTGTCCGAGAACCGCGTCATTTTCTTGCCTTGACCTATCTTTGTGCTTTTCGGATGCACAGCCTGATTTTGATTGGGGGGTGGTCGATGACCTCCATGGTAGTGATTACTTTCTCATTCAAATATCATTTTCAGGGCAACTGCCGCCTGAGAGCCCACCTCGGTGGTGCTTGTCGCGGTCGCGGTGGCCTGCATTTCAGGAAATGACTGTATTTTCTATCTCAGTCGAGGAGTTTAGGTCGGTAGATGAGGCTGTTGAGTTCTTCACCGGCAACCTCATCGCTGCGGGCCTGACTACTATTCCTAAGACGTCTGGCCGTTTTGCACGCCGACCACTCCCATGGTGGTCGGCCGAGTGTGAGACGGCCCTCAAACAGAAGCGTTATGCCTACATGCGCTATAAGCGCCGCCCGAACAATTTCATCGTCGCTGAATTTCGTCGAGCTAGGGCTAGGTTCCGGTATATTTCGAAGCACGCCCGCCGCTCTTCTTGGCGGGCATACGTGTCTTCACTTAACGGGAAGACCCCTTTAGCAGAGGTGTGGAGGCGAGTCAAAAGGATATGGGGCCACTTCTCGCAGGACCGCCCTCCCTTTCTCCAGGAGAATGGGACCGCAATCTCGGACCCCACGTCCGTGGCGGATTCCTTCGCGACTGATTTTTCCGCATTCTCTAGCCGGGATGCTGCTCCGCCAGCATTCAATGCACGTCGTGATGTCGCGGAAGCCGCCGGCTGGACTTTACCTCCAGAGGCGGAGAACCCTTCAACGACAGGTTTACTTGGAGCGAGTTGCGCTCCGCTCTCGCTTCGTGCGCGGACACCGCCCATGGTCCGGACGATGTCCCGTACGCCATGCTTCGACACCTGGGTGAGCGAGACATGGCCTTCCTGTTAGATTTGTTTAACAGGGTGGAGGGTCTTCTCCCAGACTCCTGGCGAATCGCTACTGTGCTCGCCTTTCGCAAGCTGGGGAGAGATCACTCTACTTCGACCGGTTTCCACCCAATCTCTCTAACCTCTTGCGTGTGCAAGTTGAGGGAGAAATTGGTAAATGTTAGATTAGCCTTTTTCCTGGACAGCCGAGGCCATCTGTCTTCCGCAAGTTCCACTCCACGTCGGATGCTCTGATCCAACTGGAAAATGCCGTCTGCGAGGCTTTCCTTCGTAGACAGCACTACGCCACGGTGTTTTTCGATCTGGAGAAGGCCTATGATACCGCATGGCGATACGGTATCATGGAGACTCCACACGATGGGGTCGAGGGGACGCCTCCCAATGTTTATATCTGAATCTTTGCGAGATCGTCGATTCCGCGTACGGGTGGGGGGAGCCCTCTCCGGCCCAAAGGAGAAGGAAGAGGGTGTCCCGCAGGGAAGTGTCCTCAATGTCACACTCTTTGCCCTGAGCATCAACGGCATCACGTCGGTGCTGCCGAAAGATGTTCTGGCTACGCTCTACGTGGACGCCCTTTCGATCTCTTTTGGCGCGGCCCAGATGCCAACTCTGGAGCGTTGACTCCAACAGGCATTGAACCGCGTCTCTCGCTATGCCGAAGCGCCCAGGTTTCGGTTTTCTTTGGCCAAGACTAAGGTGGTGCACTTCTGCCGCCATCCACGGCTTCACCCCGACCCAGATTTGTTTCTTAATGGGGTGCGCCTGGATGTGGTTGAGTCGCACCGTTTCCTCGGTCTTCTATTCGACCGACGCCTCACCTGGGAGGCTCATATTCGCAGCCTCAGGGTCTCTTGTACCCGCGCCATGGATATTCTCCGTTCCGTGACGTTCAGCGCTTGGGGCGCTGATAGTGCTACTGCCCTACTTTTTTATCGATCCTTTGGATGCGAGGTTTATGCATCCGCAGCCGAGCGTTTATTGCGGAAGGTGGATTCGATCCACCACACCGGCCTTCGCCTTGCGACCGGTGCCTTCCGCACTTCCTCCATTGAGAGCCTGTTGGTTGATGCTGGGGAGATGCCACTCGCTCTACGCCGAGTGCAGTGCATCACTCCCTGTACGCGCAAGCCCGGTGCCTCCCTCAGTCGCCAACAGCTCTCACCGCATCCGCAGCTGATCTCGATGGTACCTATGCCGCCGAGAGACGCCAGTCATACCCTAAGCCCCTTGGGTTTATGGCCAGGAAACTCCTTCGAGGTCTAGATATAGCTCTCTGGCCGGTGGCGCCCCTGGTTTTGCCCAGGACGCCACCCAGGAGGGTACCACATTTGGCTATTCGTTTCCACGCTTCTGCTCCCAAAGCTTGTACGGCGCCTGGAGTATTGCGTTTGACCTTTCTGGAGCACACCTCGTGTCACGCTGGAACCGTGCCAGTGTATACGGATGGCTCTAAGTCCAAAGAGGGGGTTGGCTTCCACATTGTATCCCCTCTGTTTGAAGTCAGCGGGGATCTGCCAGGCGCTGCGTCTGTCTTCACGGCAGAGCTGGTGGCAATACACCACTCGGTACGGGAGATAACGCGACGTGCCCGGTTCGGCGACCGGAGTGTGATCTATAGCGACTCACAAAGGTTCCTGAGTGCTCTCATGGCATTGGAATATCTACATCCCCTGGTTCGCGATATCCGTGGTGCCACGGTTTTGGCGAGCCGGGCAGATGTCGAGATTATCTTCTGCTGGGTTCCTGGACATGTAGGAATTGTGGGGAATGAGGGCGCCAAAGAGTCCGCTAGGACTCTGCGGCCGGACCAGCGTTTCGCTCTTCCTCACACCGACTACATGGCAGGAATACGGGCAGCTCTTCGGACTGCTTGGCAAAGAAGATGGGAGACGGTCGAAGGGAACTTAAAGTTGCGTGCCATTGCGCCGCGACTTTTCCCATGGACCTATTTCCCAATACCGCGGCGGCTTCAGGTCGCTTTCTGTCGTCTTCGAATCGGACACACTCGTGTGACGCATCGCTATTTGATGGAGCGCTCGCCTGCGCCCTATTGCCACGACTGCGTCGTCCCCCAGACTGCTCTGAACATTCTTGTCGATTGTCCCAGTCTGGGTGATCTTCGCGCATGTTACCTGTCCCGGTACCGGGATGGGCTTAATTTTATTTTAAAGTAGCTTAGAACTAGGCCAGTTTTAATACGGCGACTAATGCCCAAGTAGGCAGTCGCCAGATGAGCTCTTTAAAAAAAAAAATCGTGCTTTCGGTTTCGAGACCACACGTCCCTATTCGGGCGTCAAATGTAGTGGGCCGAAAATTTAGACTCTAACCCCAATCGATCCAACCCGCTTACTACACTATTCGGACGTGAGAAATCGATGGATAAATGAAATAGATTGTATGTACAGTCCTTTATTTACAAGAACAATATGGGGGTTAAATATTTAGAAGATATCTCGTTACTTATGAACAATATCAAAATAACAGTCCTATAACCAAACGAAGTTTTATCCAAACAGTGCAATAGGGAATCATTTAAGCTAACAAAACAAAAATATTTATAACAGTACTTACAACTAAACCAAGAGACAAAGAAGAAACAAAATAAAGATAAATGAGCAAACCAAACCGGTGTATAATTTTACAAAGAGGCCTATTCAGCACGCTGGTTCCAAAACCATTAAAAAAAAAAAGAAAAGGCCTCACGTTTTACCCCGTGGATAGTTCTGCCGGCTGCCACTTGTGTAGTCACAATTCACGCAGACGTCTTACAAAAAAAAAAAAAAAGGCTGGTGCCTCCGAACTCGGTATAATGCGATCTGGTTGCGTCTTGAATATATTAAAGCCCTCTCTGTCCAGTCGGGACTTACAATGTCTTAATTGTGTTATTTCAACCCTACAGTCTCTGCCACTCCTTACAAATGGTGGTGATTAAATTTGGGGAGTAATTAATAGAGTGGCTTATCGTAAAATATCAAACAAACGGGTAAATAGCTGAGGAAGAGAAAAAAAAAACATTTCAAACAAACATGAAATCCTTAATAATATATATATATATATATATATATATATATATATGATGAAAATTAATGCAATATCGCAAGAAAAGATGAGGAATTAAACCATATATATATATATATATATACATATATATATATATATATATATATATATATATATATATATATATATATATATATATATATATATATATATATATATTAAAATTCCCATTCATACACACATTCTTACAGATGGAGGGAGAGAGTATTGGGAAAGAGGTGGAGAATGGCCCCTCACACACACACACACACACATTCGCTCCACCACAACGTCTGGCCATTTTGCACGCCAACCGCTCCTGTGGTTTTCGGCCGAGTGTGATACGGTCCTCAAACTTAAGTGTTATGCCTAGGTTATGCCTTCACTACCCGTGAATTTCGTCGAGTTAGGGCTAGGTTCCGGTATATTTCAAAGCACGCCCGCCGCTTTTCTCGGCAGGTATCTCTGCCTTCACTTAACGGGAACACCCGTCTTAGCAGAGGTGTGGAATCGAGTCAAAAGGATTCGGGGTAAGTTCTCGCAACACCCCCCCTCCCGTTTTCCAGGGGTATGGGACCGTAATCTCGGACCATGCATCCATGGCGGAATCCTTCGCGAGCGCTTTCTCGGCATTCTCTTGCCAGGATACTGCTCCGACAGCATTCACTGTGCTTCATGATATTGCGGAAAGCCTCCGACTCAACTTTCCCGATAGAGGCGGAGAACCCTTTAACGACGTTTACTCTGAGTGAGTTTCGTTCCACTCTCGCTTCATGCGCGGACACCCTCCCTAATCCGGACGATGTCCCGTATGCCATGCTTCGCCACCTGGGTTAGCTAGGCATGGCCTTTCTGTTAGACTTGTTCAACAGGATCTGGGTAGAGGGTATCCTAACAGACTCCTGGTGAATCGCTAATCTAAGTTCCAAGGGAGGGTCGGTTTGCACCTCGTATCCCCTCTGTTAGAAGTCTGCGGGGCTCTGCCAGGAGCTGTCTTTCTTCACGCCCGAGCTGGTTGCAATACACCGCTCGGTACAGAAGATAACGCGGCGTGCCCTGGTTGGAGACCGGATTGTAATTTATAGCGACTCAAAAAAAATCTGAGTGCTCTCGGGCATTGAAATCTCTGCAGCCCTTGGTTACAATATTCGTGTATTTATGGATTTGGCGAGGCGGTAGGATGTCGAGATTATCCTCTGTTGGGTTCCTGAGCATGTAGGAATTTCGGGGAATGAATACGCCGACGAGAGCGCAAAAGAGTCCGCGATGACTGGGTGACCAGACTAGCGTTTCACTTTTTCTTCCACCGATTACATTGCAGGAACCCATGCAAAGAAGATGGGAGACGGTCGAGTTGCGTGACATTGCATCGTGACTGTTCCCATAGAACCCCTCCCCCCTTCCCCATGCCGAGACTGCTGCTGGTTGCTTTCTGTCGTCTCCGAATTGGACACACTCGTGGGACGCACCGACATATGATGGACCGCTCGCCTGCGCTTTATTGAGAGGACTGCGTTGTCCCCCAGACTGTTCAGCACATTCATGTTAAATGTCCCAGTCCGGGTGACGTGGCCTTCGCCACGTTACCTGTCCCGGATGAATCTTTACAAAATAAATTCTTTTAATCTGGTAAATGAAATTAGAACTTGAAACACCCTCCCCCCTTCCTCTCTGGGATCTTTTCTTCAGGGGTTGTTCCCAGAGAAGCTCTGGCCTTCTCGTGGCGAGGGGGTCAGCCCTGGGCCCCTTAGGGGACCCATGGTGCTGCCAACAAGACTTTTAACATGCCCCTCTTTCTTTCCTCCTCTATTACGCTCTTCCACTACCCTTTATTTCACCCTCTTCCTCCACCCATCTATTGGTCCTTATCGATACCCGACCTCTGCTCGTTTAATGAATTGATTCCGAATTGTTCTTTCACTAGGGTGAAAGAGGCTGGGCATCTCCACCGCCTTCGTCTACCGCCTGCCCAAGGATAAACCATCGTTGGCCCCTTTTCTCCGTGCGTAGGAGAACTCAGGCAGCCTCTTAGGTTTCAAAAGATGGTGTAGTGGATCCGTATCCATTCTCCAAGAGGACATACCGGACGTAACTAATTGTATAGTTGCAGTAGTGCCGGACCCTTGTAGGCCTCCATGGTGGGGAGCCCCGAGGGAGAATGCGAAGTTTTTTTCTTTTTGCAATGGCTAGCCATAAACCAAAAACCTTCCCTTCTGGTAAGGGTTCTCGTGCCAAACGTTCCTTAGTTCCCCTTTCAGCCTTCCCTCGCTCGTTGGACCCCTATGCCAACGAAGTAGACCCAGAACTAGATTATCCTCACTTTTTGTCATGAATTCATCATCCGACATCCCACTTGCAAAAGCCGATATGTTTGACGTCAATGAATCTTTTGAGTCCCGCTGTGGTGAACCCCGCCGGATGTGGTCAAGAGGTAGTGGTGATGTCGTAGTCGAGGTGTCATCCCACTCTCAACACAACCTTGTGCGAAATCTATCTTCGATAGATGAAATTCCAATAACTGTCTCGCCCCATCCACGTCTGAATTTTGTCAAGAGTGTCGTCCATTCAAACGAATTAAAGGACTACGACCCCACCTGTCTTCAGAGTAAGCTCAGTACCCAACGTGTCACACACGTACACAGGGTAACTAAAACATTAGGCTCCACTAAAGTCCCAACCGTCACACTGATTTTAACATTTGAAGGACAAGAACCGCCGCAGTATATTAAAGCTGGGTACCTTCGTGTCCCAGTAAGTCCCTACATCGAAATACCCAGACGCTGCTTCAATTGCAATCAATTTGGACATGTTGGCCGTGCCTTTCGGCACCCTCGCTCCTGCGTGAATTGTAGCTCTGACTACCATGGCCCCGAATGCACCAAAACGGCCCGCTGTGCCAACTGTGGAGGTACCCACAGTGCTGCGTCAAAACTCTGCTCCATATTTTTATATGAAAAGGAAGTGCTCGCTTTCCGCGACTCCCTACGTCTAGATATAAGAGAGGCCCGCCAGCGTGCCCGAGCACAAACCTCGCCACTCGGCCGTCTCTTCTCTGACGTTTTACGTGACGCTGGACGAAACCGACCATCACGCGCGAGTTCCGACCAGCCTGAAGCAATTCACCCTAGATCCACTCGCAGCGTCGAAAACATTCAGAATATGCAGTCGAACCATCGCTCTCACACCGAGATAACCAATGTAGCCCCCCTCTCTCCAGCAGCTCTAGCTGGGAGCGACGCTCAGGGTGAGACACTTGAAGACATCAGACGCTATTTGAAAGAATCCTCAACATCGACCAGTGAAAGTTCATCCAACTGGCCCCGAGACCCAAAGCCCAGTGGTAAGAGGAAGGATTCCTCACCTGGGTCATCGAATACTAATAAGAGGGCAGCCTCTAGAGCTGACTCAGCCGAACCCCAAGAATCTTCAATGTACTCCTTCCCTATGGCTGAACATAGGGGAGGAGGGGACTTAGGCCCCATCCCGATCCAAACGATGGCAGATATACACCCAGCTCCACACACCTCGCTCGGATCACCTGTTCGTTCCGCTCACCCTTCAACCCTCGACCCATGAATCCGGATCTACCGTCCGAAAATCCCTTCTTGATCTTCCTTTTCCGCCAGGTTGCCAGCCCGAATTACAATCAAGGGCCTTGGTCGGTTCTCCAAAACTCACGAAAAAAAAAAACAGTTACTGCTCCATCTAGGATCTCTCCCCATGCAAAAGCAGGCTCCTCAAAATCAGCTCTCCGTCTCCCAAGCTCTTTGGGATAAACCTCAAATACAATATCGGCCAAAAAATAAAAAGATAAGCACAGTGGTATTTAATCGTTCCACATAATATCATCCATTTTGCAATGGAATTGTCAAGAAGTTCTTCCAAAGTGGGAAGAACTCAAAATTCTTTTGACGACTATCCACCCCGCTGTTATTTGTCTTCAGGAGAATATACTGGGTATACGGCCCTTTCCGCCGGTAGCCGGCTTTCTCACTTTCAACTCTATTGCTCCTGCTGGAAGCTCCTCTCATGGGGGGGGGGGAGGAATCATAGTATCTTCATCCCACCATGTTTCTCCCATCCCCCTACATACTACCCTCCAAGCTGTTGCCGTGAGGGCTTTTCTTCTAAGCTTTTTACCGTTTGCTCTATTTACCTACCCCCTTGTTTATCATTTTCAAGACTCGACCTTTTAAAACTTGTAGACCAGTTGCCCTCCCCATTCTTATTACTAGGAGATTTTAACGCCCGTCACCCATACTGAGGTGACATCACTCGAAATGCCAAAGACTGTTTTAGAGTCCCTTTTATTATCTGACTTTCTTTGTGTCTTAAATACTGGCGATTTGACCTCTCATCATGTCCAGACCGACTCTTTTAGCTGTGTTGACCTGTCTGTTTGTTCCCCTGATTACTTCACGGAATTTCGATGGTCAATTCTTGACGATCTCCATGGGAGTGACCACTTCCCTATTGTCTTATCGGCCCTTCAAGTTAGCCCTCATACAACCATGCCCCTTAAGTGGGACTTAGGTCATGCAGATTGGGAAGGTTTCCAAGAGGCGTCCTTCACAACTGCTTCCTTGGGGACCTTCAATGGAGTGGACGCGGCAGTAGAATACTTTACATTGACTATCTACAATGCAGCAGCACAGACCATCCCACTTTGGCGACTTTCCACGGGCCGCTCAACCGTGCCCTGGTGGACCTCGACGTGTGCAACAGCTATCAAAAATTACAAGTTAGCCCATGCTCGATTCCGAAAGAACCCAACTTTGTGCAACAAGGTCGAACGAAACCGAGCTCGTGCGCTTCGCCAAAGAACCCTTCGTCAGGCTCGCCGAAATTCATGGCGCCGTTACGTTTCATTGATTTCCTCTATGTCACCTACTGCTAAGATCTGGAAGAGGATTAATAAGATCAGGGGCCGTGATGCTAATCATCATACCCCCACACTCAACTTAGACGGTTTCTTGGAGAATGACGGCCTAGCGGTCAGAAATGCTTTGGCTGAACATTTCCGCACCTTGAGCAGTGTCAGCCGTTACGATAAGGCTTTTCTACCCTACAAATCAAATTAGGAATCTCATTCTCGCAACTTCACAACAAAATCTAACCTTCCGTATAACGCTATATTCAGCATCCATGAGCTTGATAGCGCTTTGTCCGTTTGCAGATCTGCTTTCCCTGGCCTTGATGAGATCCATTTCGATATGATTCGGCACATACATCCACACTCTACTCTCTTCTTACTTAATTTGTGCAACCATATATGGGTGAAGGGTTTTTACTCGTCATCATGGCGCATTGGGATCATCCTTCCCTTTGTCAAACCTGGCAGGGACGGGTTGGATGCAGATCACTACCGCCCTATAGGTCTAACCAGCTGTTTGAGTAAGTTGCTGGAAAAAATGATATTGGAGCGCCTAAACTGGTTCTTAGAAACCAATCACCTTCTGTCTCAATTTCAATGTGGCTTCCGCAAAGGTCATAGTATCCTTGACCTACTAGTACGTTTCGAGGGATCAGTCCGGAAAGCATTCTCATTATGCACCGAGTCCTGGCCATATTTTTTGATATTGAGAAAGCCTACGACACAACATGGAGATACGGCATCTTGAAGCAGCTATACGTCTGGGAGATGAGAGGCCTTTTACCTTCACTTATTCAAAGTTTTTTAGCATCTCGATCCTTCAAGGTACGTGTTGGAGACATACTCTGACCTGCAACCCCAAGAGGAGAGAGTTCCTAAGGGCAGTGTTTTAAGAGTCTTATGTTTTATAATTGCCATCAATGATATTATTTCTTCTCTCCCAGAGGGTGTATCGGCAACTCTGTTTGTCGATGATTTAGCACTATACTGTTCCTCACCTCGCCTTCCATCAGCAGCGCGTCGGATAAAACTGGCGGTCGATGCTGTCTTTAAAAGAGCACAACTTGAGGGATTCCGCTTTTCCACGAACAAAACCAAAGCAATGTATTTCCACCGAGGCAGAGGGGTTCTTATTCCGCCATCTATCTCCCTACAAGGCAAAGATATAGAGTTTGTCTCCGAGTTTCGGTTTCTTTGCGTAACTCTCGATCCAAAGTTATCCTGGTTACCACACCTACGCCGACTTCAAACAGACTGTCTGCGGGCTCTAGACATTTTGAAAGTCCTCTCACACACTTCGTGGATCAGTGACCGACAAACATTGTGGACATTATACACAGCCCACGTCCAATCCAAATTGGATTATGGCTGTCAAATTTACTCATCGGCTTCCCCTTCAGCCCTTAAAATGCTGAACCCCATTCGAAACCTCGGAGTTCGCCTTTCTAGTGTAGCCTTCCGTACTTTCCCTGTCAACAGCCTTTACTGCGAGAGTGGGGTACTTCCTTTTCCCTACCATAGACTTCAAATCTGCATGCGATACCTCTGCCGAGTACAGCAAGCACCTGTATCAGAGGTCTACGGATGCCTGTATGCTGCCGAATCAACGGCGGCATATGATAAGTTGCCATCTTTACCCCGCCCTTTGAACCTTTGCATAGGAGATCATTTCTCTAACCTGGGTGCTCCAAGGGTCCTTACCCTTCCATTCTTACTGACCCCTAGTTGGCGTGCTCCTCTCCCCACAGTATGTACCAACATGTGGAGCCTGGAGAAGTCCTCCATGGGCCCTCGCATCATTAAGAGCCTGTTCTTAGAGCATTCGATCTCCCACAAACAATGCTGCCCACTATACACGGATGGCTCTAAGTCTGACGGTGGCGTGGGTGACGTAGCCATCTACCCAGGAGGAGAATTCCTAACTTTATCTTTGCCGCCAGCAGCATCCATTTTTACCGCTGAACTTTCAGCAATCCTTTTACCCTTTAGACTCATCCAAATTTTCCCTGTTATTGATTTTGTTATTTTTTCAGTCTCAAGGAGTGTTTTACAGTCCTTTAGATCTGTTAATGCGTCCCATCCCCTAGTCACAGAAATTTGCAACTGGCTGATCCAAAATGCATCCCAATATATAATTATCTTTTGCTGGGTCCCTGGGCATGTGGGGGTCCTGGGGAACGAAAAGGTTGATCGGCTGGCCCGCTCAGCACATTCTGTGTCCCCTGATAACTCTGCTCTGCCTTTTAGGGACTACTTCCCTTCAATAAGAAAGTATATTTTTCAACTGTGGCAGAATGAATGCGATCACTGTTCATCATCCAAACTATACAAAATTAAAAATTCTATTCGCTCTTGGCCCTCGAGTCGCCATAGAATGCATTGGCCACACGAGACTTACTCACGGCTATCTTGTTTCGGGTGATGCCTATATTAGCACTTGGTGTCGTTTTTGCGGTGGGGACCAATTGGTTTCCCACCTTTTATTGAAATGTATCCATTTTTCCATTCTCCGGTTGTCCTGCTTCCCAACCCTTTTAACTATTCCTCAACACTCCCGTCTTCGATTCATATTGGCGGAGGAATCTTTTAACCTGTCGTTTTTTTAAATTTTTGTCACAAAGTGGTCTCCTCCACCTTTTATAGATGATTTGTCTCGTTTCACCCTAGCTGCCATATAGAATCCACTTGGATTGGGCAGCAACCCACTGGTAACTTACCTTAAACCTTAAACCTTGAAACACCCTCCAGTTGTCAATAACAAATGATTTGTACCTTTCCTTTTCGACAAGTGAAAATGCCTTCACCTTTGAAGGAAACTATCATTTGTTGGGTCATCCATCCACCTTTCGGGTGATGGGTGGTGTAATCCGCCTTCCTCTTTAGTGGACCCCTCTATCTATTTATCTTACAATCAATAAAAGTTTTCCGTACATTCGTAAATTTACAACATAACCTTCGCAGGGGGGAGGGGGGTAGATGGCGAGGTCATTAGCTGCTAACAGGTCTGAAAGTCCGCCGCTAGAGTGGTTGTGTTATGCCCGGGATATCGCGGGATCTGGCCTTTATTCAACTAATCTGAAGCACGTATGAGTTGGATACACTTACATAGCCTATCATCCTTCTCTTCGCCACGATCTACTTTCCACCTTTCTCTCTCTCTAGGTTGGTGCAATTATCCCGCCTACCATGACTTCAGTCTGACGCTGACTAGCTTTAAAACGGTAGGGTCGCACCTTTGGTTTTGTTTTCGATCGAATGCTCATCTAGGAAAGCCGTTTTCGCAGCTTTAGCTCCTCTTACACCCGCGCCATGGATATTGTTCGATCCCTGAAATTCAGCAACTGGGATGTTCATAGCGCAATGCCTGACTATTCTACCATCCCTTTATTCCCTCGAAACTCGAATGATGCAAACTTTATGCATCTGCAACAGCGTGTATTGCTGAAGGAGGATTCGATCAACCGCACCGATATCTTTTTTGCAGTTGTTGCCATAAGCGCCCCCCCCCCGCCCTATTGATGGGCTAATTGTTGATGGTGGGTAGGTGATGCTTGAGCTGCGCCGTACAAAGTGAGCGAAAGCAAATACCTGATGCCCCTGCGACTCCCTCAGTCGCAAAAGGCTCTGAATGCATCCGCGCCTGATCTCGACGGTGCCTATGCCACTAAGACACTTCCAGCATACACTAAGATTTTTGCCTTTAGTGTTAGGCAACTTCCGGGACCCTCTCGAACAGCTCCATCATTGTGATGGAGGTGTGGCACTCCTATGCTTTCTCAGGAGCCCTTTTAAGATTTGTCTAGCGTAAAAGGTGGTGTACCCTCTCTAATTGATAGATACACCAACCGGTGTCCACACAATCTCTCTAACCTCCTGCGTGTGCAAGTTTATGGATAAATTGGTAAATGTTAGACTAGCCTTTTTTTCCTGGACAGCCGCGCTCACTGTCTTTCCAAACATTTCCTTATTTTTATTATGACCGACGCCTCTCCTGGGAGGCTTATTTTCGCATCTTTAGGGACTCTTGAACCAGGGCTATAGACATTCTTCTTTCCGTGACGTTCGGCACTTAGGGTGCTGATAGGGCTACTGCTTTACTTTTCTATCAATCCTTTCTTCGTTTGTACTTATGTCAGTTTTATCTATCTGCAGCCGAGTGTGTTGTGCGGAAGGTAGACTTAAATCACTTAATACAAACCACCGGTCTGCGCCTGGCGACCGGTGCTTTCTGCGCGTCCACAATTGAGAGCCTACTTATCGATGCTGGTTTTTTATAGTATAGAAGTGCCTATGCATAAAACTGTAGCCTAGAGAGCACAATACACACTAACCTATACTCTATAAATGTTAATGAGAGAATTCTTGAACAAATTTATTCTGAAGAAAATTCCACTTCTCGACGAATAGCGAGTTTAGGCTCAACGACTTATACGGGAAATAGTTTGGGAATGATTAAATAAAGCAAGGATTTACAACAAATTATATATTATTATTATATATTACAAGGAATTATTTATGTAGAATATTTTAATTAGGTTGAATTAACACAATTTTCGTTAAGTTGCAAAATATATACATATATATAGTTTGTCGTGAATGAAAGTACGGAGGTAATAGGTCGAAATTACGAAGACGGGGAATAATAGCAATGGATAATAATGACAAGAACAATTAGTTAAATGGTAATTATAATAATATTTTGCTAGGTAACTTGTGTGAGTGGTAATGAGGTAAATGTAAATTGTAGCTAATTAGAATCAGGAATCACGAAATAAATAATTTGTATGAAAGTATAATTTGGGAGTGATTGTATAATGGTAGCTAATAGAATCACGAATTGTGGGTAATGTAATTGTAACTAATTAAAATCACGATGGTTAAAAGGGGAAATGTATGAAAGTCTGGAAAGGAAATATGAGGAAATAACAGTGTTTTTGTTTGTAAAACCTAAGGATTAAATGGGGAAAGAATTTAACTAACCTGATGAGTTGGTGCTGGAGAGACGAGTGAAAATTTTGTCTCCATGCGGAATATTTGGAAGCCTTAGTACGTGCGTGTAAATGTTGCCAAAAATGTTGCCAATTGTATTTGAATCAAGACTTTTTTAAAAATATAAATAAATTATGGAAAATTTTTATAGAAATTATCATTGTTATTTATATATATATATATATATATATATATATATATATATATATATATATATATATATATATATCAGCCATGTGGCTGATTTCGATCATGGGGACACAATTAACTGGCAGTGCCAATCAATTGCGGCAAAACAATGTCGTGCGCGAGGGCAGGTGGGTCGAAGTACATCCCTTTTGTTCCCCCTAAACTGGCATCTGACTGGGGCTGGCCGTTGTGAGACTGGCTCTCCGCTGCTGACGAGGGCTCCTGCAACAAAAGGGAAAGAGAATTGGGTGTTGTAGGAGGGTTTTGAAGAAAAGTATCAGAAACCACTGGATCACTAACAGTCATAGTGGGGGCAGAAGACAGTGGCTGTTCAAGGTGAACGGCCTCTATAAAGGTGGGTTTCAGGCGATCGATGGAGACAGTATCCTGTTTGGTGCCAAAGTGTAGTACAAAGAATTTCGGCTTCCTGGAGATGACGAGAAATGTTCCGTCATAGACTGGTTGCAAGGAAGAGCGAGTTGAGTTGCGACGGACAAAAACGCGAGAACAGGTTGCCATCTCCTTTGGCACGAAAGGTTTCTGATGAGCAGGCACTCTTGGGGCTGTCGGCTTAGCTTCAGACATCGCCCGTACTAAATTACTTACGTATGTAGCAAGATGAACATAAGATGATAGAGGACGGTCAGAAGAAGAAGAAGAAAAAATTACCAGGAAGACGAAGTTGAGTACCATAGACAAGTTTTCCGCAGAGCAAACCAAATCTTTCAAGGATGCATGAATACCAAGGAGAATCAAGGGTAGCTTGTCTACCCAAGTGGTGTTGAGATCAGTGGAGTGTAAGCTTGCCTTGAGAGTCCTGTGCAACCGTTCGACCATGGCATTGCTTTGGGGATGATAGCTAATGGTACCAAGACGAAAAGATCCAAGCACTGACATTACTGCATCCCATTGGTGGGATTCAAATTGGCTACAACGATCAGTCATGATCGTTGAGGGAACACCAAAACGAGCAACCCATGCTGAGACGAAAGCTCAAGTGACAGTGGAAGCTCTGATGTCCGAGATAGGAACTGCCTCTGGCCAACGACTAAAACGGTCGATCATGGTGAAAAGATAGTTGCAACAACGCGAAAAGGGCGTCAAAACTTGCCGATCGAAGAGGAAAAGCAGCGTTGAACCTTTGCGAGTTGACAAAGTAACCATGCGCAGGTCCATTTGGCCACACATAACGTTGTGTAATGAGCTTGCGAATTGCTCGAATGCCAGGATGGGAGAGACCGTGAGTTTGGTCAGAAATGTGCCGACGGTAAGCGAGAGGAATGAGTGGACGAATACAGTCAGGCAATGAATAGTCAACCAGGATATGCCTGGAAGGACTCCGGGAAGTCTATTGTTCTTGGGCGAGCGCTATTGTCGCATGAACGATGGGCGCAGTGTGGGAGAGTTGCGTGCCCGAAATCGATAAAATTCGAGAGGGGCGTCCGAAACGACGTTTGATGAACCAGGAACGTAGCAAATATCGTTTCTCAGCTGCACAATAAAGTGGAGATGACTGGAATCAACGACAGAGTGCACAGCAGAGGTGCTACTAGCGGCAAGCGCATCAACCAACGACTTATGGTAGGTAAAAACAGTTAATTCACGCCCTTATAAATATTGGTGGAGGGCGAGGTAAACACTGAGGAGTTCACGGGAAAACGTACTGTACTTCTGTTGAGAAGGAATAAGTGCTTTGGAGAAGAGAGCGAGCGGTCGCCAAGAGTCACCAACATGGGTAGCGGACGCGTCCGAAGCAACGCTTATGGAAGCTCTTGGGCAAAGGAATCGGCGTAAGCCATAGCGTCTTTCGTGCGAGAAAAACCCTCGCACGCTTCAGAAGACCATGATCGAGGAAGGTTCTTGGATTTTGAAAACAAATAGTAAAGTTGGTTGCATGATGTTAGAAATGTTGGGAATAAATCTGTGGTAAAAGTTTACCATACCACAAAATCTACGAAGTTGCTTGAGTGAAGAAGGTCGGGAAAAATCCCGAATAATATTACTTTATCCTCGAGAGGACGAATTCCGGTAGGGTAAATGTAGTGTCCCCAAAAAGACAGAAGTGTTGAGTACGTTACCATACTCTTTTAAACGAGTGAAAACCTGACGAAGGCGAGAGATATTCCTTTAAAGACGAAGATGCTATCAGGAGGTCGTCAATGTAGCAAAATACGAAGGGGAGACCTCTCAGAACCTGATCCATAAAACGTTGGAAGGTCTGACCTCTGTTACGAAGACCGTAAGGCATTCGCTTCATGAGGAAAGAACCGAATGGTGTGGTGATAGCCGTCTTTAAGACGTCATCTGAGTGAATAGGGATTTGGTTGAAAGCACGAACCAAATTGAGTCGAGAAAAGATTGAACAACCAGAAAGAGCAGAATTAAAATCAGACTGGTAAGGAAGAGGATATCTATCTGGAATGGTACAAGCATTGAGTCGCCTATAATCACCCACAGCCCTGAACTCACGCGGCGTAGACTTTGGCATTACGTGAAGCGGTCAAGCCCATGGAAATGTAGATGGAAAAGCTATTCTGGCCTCCACCATGAACTTAAACTCCTGCTTCATTAGAGCAAGTCTAGCCGGGGGCGTGAGAATACTGGCCCCCCTGTCGTCTTTATCCTATTAACCGCATTGTGCTTGATAGGCCTGTCCTTTGAAGGTGGCAGACTAAGGCCGGGAAATTCCCGCGTGAGTTGTTGGAAGTGTCGGGCAGTTGTAGGGAGACGAACAGACAGGAGATAACTCTGAGAAGGAAAAAACGAACCAGAAACGCTCAGAGTAGTGGTTCTGTCGACAAACTTGCGATTGCGAGGATCTGCCGAAAGGAAATCGAAGCCCAAAATTGGGATCTCGACCTCGGCGACGATGAAGGTCCATGGAAAAACACTACGTAACCCGAGGGAGAGCTCGAGGTTACGCTTTTCATATGTCCTTATATCCGAAGAGTTAGCGGCTTTAAGGACAAGGTCAGACAGGCAAGCTTTGTCGTCCGGAGAGGTTGGAATGATACTGCATTGA
>OZ018338.1:69094708-69232208 GCA_963969495.1 Ceratothoa steindachneri | reverse complement strand
CAGCGGTGTGGTACCTTATCAAAGGCTTTCTGAAAGTCGAGGTAGACCACATCCACCGCCTTGTCCCGATCGTGCTCACTGAAAACGAAGTGGAAGAATTCCACAAGGTTCGTCAGGCATGACCGTTGCCTTCGGAAGCCGTGCTGGGAACTCCTCAGTAGCAGGTTTGACTCTAAATACGACGTCACTTTGTCCACCATGATGCTTTCCATGAGTTTACCGACTATCGAAGTCAGACTGATAGGTCGGTAGTTCGACGGTTGGTCTCGGTCTCCTTTCTTGAAGATAGGAGTCACCTCCGCCTCACGCCAGTCTCTAGGAATGCATCCGGTCCGGATTGACATGTTAAAGATAGCGCACAGATGTCGTGATACTTCATCGCACACTTCCTTCAACACTTTAGGTAGAAACCCGTCCGGTCCAGGGGACCTATTCGTCTTTAGGTCAGCGATCTTTTTCTTTATTTCTCCTTCGGTGAAGTCCATTGCCTCCAGCTTTTCCCCCGAGTAGGAATCCGTCGGCTGGGGAATGGGACCACACTCTTCAGTAAACACTGAAGAGAAGTAGTCGTTGAGGAGGTTAGCATTTTCTGCATCTGAATGCTTTAATGTCCCCTCCTCATTCCTCAAAGGGCCAATCGTTCGACGGATTGGTTTACGGCTGTTCACATATCCAAAAAACTCCTTGGGATTCTCTTTACAGAGTCTCGCCACTCGGAGTTCCTCAGACCGCTTCGCTGCCCTTATGCTGGACTTCACTCTCCTGGCTAGCCTCCGGTATTCGTCAAAGTCACCCGAGATCTTCGATTGCCGGTACACATTTCTCTTCTCCCTAAGCAGTTGGCCGATTTCTCGATTAAACCACTTAGGTTGAACAGAAGACAGACGGGGGCATTTCAGAGGGATGAAACGCGATTGAAGACTCATGAATGTGGTTTTGAAACTATTCCACGAGTCTTCAACGGCATCGCACACTTCTAGCCTCACGTCAGTCAGTCCAGCTCGAAGGCTTGCAAAGTCTGCTCTTCTCAAGTCAAGTTTCTTTGATTGACTGGCAACAGACCTTACCTTCGGGATCTTGACGCTAAATCTAACTAGCTGGTGATCACTGCCACCGAGCTCTTCACCTACAGAAATATCCTCAACGATATCATCCTCAGAGGTGAAGACCAAGTCGAGGATATTGTCTCCTCTCGTCGGTTCTCTGACCCATTGAGTGAGGAACTCGTTGTTGGCGAACTCCAGGAGTAGTGCGCTCTCGCCACAGGCTGCTCTGGTTTCCCAGTCAACTTGGCTGTTGAAATCGCCCATAACGATGCACACTCTGCCTTGAACCAGCTCACCCAGCAGCTGGTACAGTTCCCTGTCCTTCTCAACAGGTTGGGAAGGGGGTCTGTAAAGCAGCAGGGTCCTGTATTTGGCAGGACCGATCTCTAGGTCAACGCCTAGGAGCTCGTGGTCGGATATAACGTTGGAGTTCGTAGATTTGATTGTATCCTTGACATACAACATTACACCGCCACCCTCTCTGTCTGGCCTATCTTTGTGGAAGAGTTGGTAGCCAGGAACCGTGAATTCGCCTTCAAAGTCTCGGTTTGACGTTTTTATCCACGATTCTGTTATGGCTACCATTTCGGGTTCTTCCGTCGCTACGAGGCCACGGAGCTCAGGAAACTTGTTCCTGATTGACCTCGCATTGAACGGAAGAACTTTCAGGGAGTCCCCTAATGTAGGACTCCCTATACTCTTCCGTTTCCCGGCTTCTTGTTTGTCGTGGTGGCACCATTTTTGACAACCTCCGAGAAGGTTGTTTAGGGAGTGACTCGGGCGTACTGGCGTACGTCCGCCTTCCCAATGGGCCGGACACTCCTTTGGGTGCGCTCCACGACATCCTGGATGAGGTTGGCTAGGAACGCCTTGCCCTTAAAGGAGAGGTGCACCCCGTCCCTTTGGTAGAGGTCTTTTCTACCATAGAACACGGCGTACGGGTCCACAAAAAAGACACCCTCAGCTGTACAGAGGTCTGCAAGGCGCCTGTTTAGCGACATGTCCCTCAAGTGGGCAGTCCGGCTTGGACCCCACCTCGGGAGCATCCCCACCACGACGCGTCTGCGGGTTTTCAGTCCACAGTCGTCGACAGCGCCCATAGTTACATAGATACACAGATCACACGGGCCTTACGGCCCAGACTAAGGTGATCTGGCCTTAAATCTACTGCCACCTACACATAGAATAGTAGAAGTAAAGGATAGAAAAGTTTTAGGCTCTCCCCACCCTCCACTCGCTCCGGCAAAAGCCGTACATGAAATAATTTGGGAAAAGTACCTTGCAGGTGTAAGAAGACAGTACCTGAAGGAAATTTGCATTGAATAGTAATTAAATGAAATGAATGTGAAAACCACTTACATACACCTGAAAGAGTTATAGTTTTGTAATATTATTTTATTTTGTAGCTTATGCTAAACAATTCCAATATTTGTTAAGTGTTTGTCTAATCTTATTTTAAATGAATATATAGTGCTGCTGTCACTACCTAGTTTGGCAAATTATTCCAATCATTAATAATCGAGTAAGTGAAGAAGTTTTTTATTACATCCATAGTGGCTCTTTTACCCTGAAGTTTTGAATCATGTCCACGGGTGGGACACTTCCCTGTCAGTGTGAACAAGTTATTGGCATCAACGTTGTTAAATCCTTCAATTATTTTGAAGCACTCTATAAGCTGCCCCCTTAGTCTTCGTTTTCTGACGGAAAATAGATTGAGTTTTTTTAGCCTCTCGTGGTAAGGTTTGTTACGTACTGACGGGATAAGTTTTGTCGCTCTGTGTTGTACAGCTTCTAATTTATCTATGTCTTTTATTAAGTAAGGGGCCCAGAACTGTACAGCGTATTCGAGATGGGGCCTGACAATACTTTTATATAGTGGCATAATTATCTCCTCGCTTTTATAAGTAAAGTTTCTTTTTATAAATCCTAGTGCTGTGTTAGCTTTGTTTGCAGCAGCTGCGCATTGGTTTGATGTTTTTAAGTTTTCTGTAATTATTACTCCTAAATCTTTAACCTGCGGGGTTGTGTTTATTAAGCCGCCTTGCATTGTATAGGTGTATTTTTTGTTTTTTGTTCCGCAATGAAGGATTTGGCATTTGTCGATATTAAATGGCATTTGCCATTTCTCAGACCATTCGGTAATTTTATTTATATCATCCTGCAGGCTAACCCAGTTATCTTCGCATAGTACTGAGTTACCTATTTTCGTGTCATCTGCAAATTTAGATATGATATTATTTATTCCAACGTCTATGTCATTGATGTATATAGTAAATAAAATAGGCCCCAGGACTGATCCCTGGGGAACACCGCTGGTAACAGATACCCAGTCCGATTCCACGCCATTTATTATCACTCTCTGCTTCCTGTTTTTTAACCAGCTACTAATCCATCCGTATATATTACCGTTAATTCCTAGTGTACGCACTTTGTTCATGAGTTTCTGATAGGAATTTTGTCAAATGCCTTTTTGAAATCTAGGTAAATTATATCTAATGATTTAGTATCGTTATATAGGTTGAAAAGGTTATGGTAAAAGTCAATTAGGTTTGTTAAGCACGATCTCTTAGACCTAAAACCATGCTGGCTATCACGTATAAGGTTATTGTTTTCGAGGAACTCTACTAGCTTGTCTCTAATGATCGTTTCGAGCAACTTTCCAACTATTGAGGTTAAGCTAATGGGTCTGTAATTACTGGCCTGGTTTTTACATCCCTTCTTAAAGATAGGTGTGACGTTAGCTTCCCTCCAATCATCAGGGACGACCCCATGCTCGAGAGATTTGTTAAAAATGAGAGCAAGTGACTCTGCTAACTCATTATGGACATGTTTTAAGATTCTTGGGTAAAATTTATCAGGACCAGGAGTTTTATACGAGTTCATTTTCTTTAATTTATCAATTACTAGTTTCGGATTTACTTCCAGGCTCCTTAGTGATGGGTGTCTGACCTGTAGAGAGAGAGAGAGAGAGAGAGAGAGAGAGAGAGAGAGAGAGAGAGAGAGAGAGAGAGAGAGTCACAAGGAGTCACAAGGAAAAGAAGTACCCTAGAAGACCTTACGGTCCATACGAGAGGGTACTTGTTACGAGTCAGGGACTCGTGAGCCTGTCAGCGAACCAGGACTTTATCCAGGCGCCTTTTGAACTGCTCCACAGAGTCGCTGTTCACGACTTCTGGCGGAAGCGCGTTCCACTCGTTGCAGATACTGTAACTGAAGAAGTTCCCGCATCTGTCCCGGTGATAACGCGGCAGCTCAATTTTGTAGCCGTGGTTTCTCGTTACGCCCTCGCTTAGTTGGAACATGTCCCCGTTGCCTACGTGGTCAATACCTCGGAGGATTTTGAAGACCTCGATTAATTGACCGCGCCGTCTTCGGGTTTCCAGTGAGAAGAGGTTTAGTTCTTCTAGGCGGGCTTCGTAACTTTTGTGCCTGATCGAGGGGATCAGTTTGGTCGCCCTGGCTTGTACTCGCTCCAGTCGGGCGATGTCCTTCCGAAGGGATGGACTCCAAAACTGGACTGCGTACTCCAGGTGAGGTCGGACCAGGGAATTAAAGAGAGTGAGAACGATTTCCCTGTTCCGATACCCAAACTGTCGCTTGATATACCCCAAGATTCTCTGGGCTTTCTTCTCCGCCTCGATGCACTGCTTGGAAAACTTGAGGTCGCTGGTGATCACGACTCCCAAGTCTTTTTCCATGTCTGTGCTCTCGAGCGCCGAGTTTTTGAGGCTGTAGACGGCTTGGGGATTTCTGTGGCCAATGTGCATCACCTTGCACTTTTCGACATTGAACGGCATTTGCCATTTGTCTGACCACTCCCCGAGTTTCCTCAAGTCGGCTTGGAGTCTCTCGACGTTTTCCGCGTCTGCCACGTTCATACCTAGTTTGGTATCGTCGGCAAATTTGGAAATCCTCGCAGTTATGCCATCATCTATGTCGTTTACATAGATGATGAAGAGTAGGGGGCCCAGTACGGAGCCTTGGGGAACGCCGCTTGTTACCGGTAGCCAACCGGACTTTTGCCCGTTCACCACTACTCGCTGCCTTCGACTATGCAGCCAGTTTTCGATCCAGTCACCTACAGCTCCGGCGATGCCTAGCGCTCGAACCTTTTTCAGCAATCGGCGGTGGGGCACCTTGTCGAAGGCCTTCTTCAAGTCGAGGTAGATGACATCCACCGCCTTCTCCCGGTCGTGTTCGCTGAACACGAAGTGGAAGAATTCCAAAAGGTTCGTTAGGCATGACCTGTGCCGCCGGAACCCGTGTTGGGAATTCCTCAATAGGTGGTTGGACTCGACGTGCTGCGTTATTTTGTCAACCAGGATACTTTCCATCAATTTTCCTACTACCGACGTCAGGCTGATCGGCCGGTAGTTAGATGGCTCGCTCGCGTTACCCTTTTTGAATATGGGGGTGACTTCCGCGTCTCGCCAGTCCTTTGGCACGCATCCAGTCTCGAGCGATTTCCTGAAGATCGAGCAGAGATGTGGGGAGACCTCATCTCGCACTTCCTTCAGCACCCGTGGTAAGAAGCCATCGGGCCCTGGCGACTTGTAGCGGTTCAAAGCGTCGATCTTTGAACGCACTGTCGTCTCTTCGAAGTGAAATCTCTCCAATTGCTCTGAGCCTTCGTACTTGTCACGAGGCTCAGGGGTGGTGTCCTTCTCCTCAGTGAAAACTGACGAGAAGTACTTGTTGAGGATGGTCGCATTCGCTTCGTCACTGAGCTCTAGCTCACCATCCTCTTTCACCAAGGGACCGATCCGTCTACGTGTCGGCTTACGGCTGTTTACGTATTCGAAGAATTCCTTGGGGCTCTCTTTGCAGAGTCTCGCCACACGGACTTCTTCGGCGCGTTTCGCCACCCTTATCATGGACTTGACACTTCGGCATAGACTTTTGTAGTGCTCGAATTCTCCAGTGTTCTTCGCTTGGCGATAGGCGGTTTTTCTCTTCCGTAGGGTTCTCCCGATTTCGGGGGTGAACCACTTGGGTTGAGTAGCTCCGACTCGGCCGCGTTCTGATGGAATGAATCGTGACTGCAGGGCCATGAATGAGTTTTTGAAATTCTTCCATGGTTGCTCGACGTTGTCACTATCTACCACCTCTATCGCTGCCACGCCAGCACGAAGTCCCGCGAAATTGGCCTTTCTGAAGTTCAGCTTGGCTGCAGCACGAGCTACTGCTTCGCGAGCTGGGACTCGAATGCAGAACCTGATGAGGCGGTGGTCGCTGCCACCTAGCTCCTCATCTACACTAACTTCCTCAATGATGTCATCCTCGGATGTGAGAACTAGGTCGAGGATGTTTGCACCTCGTGTTGGTTCTCTCACCCATTGAGTGAAGAATCCTTCATTTACGAAGTTAAGGAGCCGTATGTTGTCGATGCGGGTTTCTCTGGTTGCCCAGTCAACGTGAGTGTTGAAGTCCCCCATGACGATACTCACCCTGCCTTCAGTTAACTGATTCAGTTGATTATAGAGGTCCCTGTCTTGATCCTCCGTCGAGGATGGGGGTCTATAAACTGTAACAGTCCTGTACTTGGTGGTACCCAGCTCCAAGTCCACGCATAGGACTTCTTGGTGGGCGGTGGTGGTGCTGCTCGTTGCCGTGAATACACTTCTCACGTACACCACCACTCCGCCCCCCTCCTTCGCCAGTCGGTCTTTGTGGAAGATCTGGTAGCCCGGGATTGCGAATTCGCCCTCAAAGTCACGAACAGAGGTTCGAATCCACGACTCCGTGATGGCCACCAGATCTGGTTCTTCCGTTGCTACGAGGGCCACTAATTCCAGAAACTTGTTCCGGATGGACCTCGCGTTGAACAGAAGAACCTTAAGGGAGTTCCCGGCTGGTGGTCTCCCTAAGTTCGACCGTTTCCCGCCGCCTTTGGCTTGGCGGCAGGAACGGTCCTCCTTTCCCGAACAGACCGGACGCAGCGGTTAACCGTCTCCTGGATGAGGTTAGCCAGCATGGCTTTTCCCTTCATCGACAGGTGGGCTCCGTCCCTTTGGTAGAGGTCGTTCCTACCAAAGAACGTCCGGAAAGGGTCCGCGAAGAAGACCCCTTCAGCTGTACAGAGGTCTCTCAACCTCTGGTTTACCAGCTCATTGCGACGGTATGTAATGGGGTTAGGGCTCCTCCGTGGAAGGATCCCGACAACGACCCTCCTCCTCGTCTTTAGTCCGCAGTCGTCGACTGCCCCCATGACGTTCTGGAGAGAGAGAGAGAGAGAGAGAGAGAGAGAGCGAGAGAGAGAGAGAGAGAGAGAGAGAGAGAGAGAGAGAGAGAGAGAGAGAGAGAGAGAGAGAGTTACAAGGAGTTACAAGGAGTTACAAGGAAAGAAGGTACCCTAGGAGACCTTACGGTCCATTCAAAGAGGGTACCTTGGGACAAGCAATCGAGCGGGCACATGGCTGCTCAATTGTTTTGCGTCCCTAAACGGCCACTTTTCAAGACTTTGTCTAGTCTTGACTTGAACTGGTCAACAGATTCACTGTTGACAACTTCCACTGGAAGTGCGTTCCACTTACCGCAGATACTGTAGGTGAAAAAGTTTCCACACAGATTGCGGTTGTAACGCTTCAGTTCAAGTTTGAAGCCGTGATTGCGCGTTCTGTTCTCACTCAGTGTGAAAATATCCCGGTAGTCAACATTGTCGAACCCTCGAAGTATTTTGAAAACTTCGATGAGCTGACCACGCAGTCTACGGGTTTCCAACGAGAACAGATCTAATTCCCTTAGTCTATCCTCATAACTTTTATGTCGGATAGAGGGAATCAGCTTGGTTGCCCTGGCTTGTACGCGTTCCAACCTTGCGATGTCCTTTCGAAACGAAGGACTCCAAAATTGTACGGCATACTCCAGGTGCGGCCGAACTAGGGAGTTGTACAGACAAAGTACTATCTCCCTGTTACGGTATCCAAACTGGCGCTTTATGTAGCCTAACATCCTTTGGGCTTTCTTCTCTGCCTCAATGCACTGTTTCGAGAACTTGAGGTCGCTAGTGACAGTAACACCCAAGTCCTTCTCAGTGTCACTCGATTCGAGAGCAGTGCCCTTAAGGATATAATGAGATTGGGGATTTCTGTGGCCGATATGCATTACTTTGCACTTGTTCACGTTGAACGGCATTTGCCACGTGTCCGACCACTCCCCAATCTTCCCAAGGTCTTCCTGCAGGCGGGCAGTATTTCCATCCTTTGCAACGTTCATACCAAGCTTGGTATCGTCGGCAAATTTGGAAATCTTGGCAACCATGTCACCGTCCATGTCGTTGACGTAGATGATGAATAGTAGTGGTCCCAGGACAGAACCTTGAGACACTCCGCTAGTAACGGGCACCCACTCAGAAGCCTGTCCATTCACCACCACCCGTTGCCGTCTGCCACTTAGCCAGTTCTCGATCCAGCCGGCTACTTTTCCGTCTATGCCCAGCGCTCGCACTTTCCGGAGAAGGCGGCGGTGTGGTACCTTATCAAAGGCTTTCTGAAAGTCTAAGTAAACCACATCCACCGCCTTGTCCCGATCGTGCTCACTGAACACGAAGTGGAAGAATTCCACAAGGTTCGTCAGGCATGACCGTTGCCTTCGGAAGCCGTGCTGGGAACTCCTCAGTAGCAGGTTTGACTCTAAATACGACGTTATTTTCTCCACCATCATGCTTTCCATGAGTTTACCGACTATCGAAGTCAGACTGATAGGTCGGTAGTTTGACGGATGGCTGGAGGATCCTTTCTTGAAGATCGGAGTCACCTCCGCCTCACGCCAGTCTCTAGGAACGCATCCGGTCCGGATTGACATGTTAAAGATAGCGCACAGATGTCGTGATACTTCATCGCACACTTCCTTCAACACCTTGGGTAGAAACCCGTCCGGTCCATGGGACTTATTCGTCTTTAGGTCAGCGATCTTTTTCTTTATTTCTCCTTCGGTGAAGTCCATTGCCTCCAGCTTTTCCCCCGAGTAGGAATCCGTGGGCTGGGGGATGGGACCACACTCTTTAGTAAACACTGAGGAGAAGTAGTCATTGAGAAGGTTAGCATTTTCTGCATCTGACTGAGTTATTGCACCCTCTTCGTCCACTAGGGGCCCAATCCTACGATGGATTGGTTTACGGCTATTTACATAGCCGAAGAACTCCTTGGGATTCTCCTTGCAGAGTCTCGCCACTCGGAGTTCCTCAGTACGCTTAGCCGCCCTTATGCTGGACTTCACTCTCCTGGCTAGCCTCCGGTACTCGTCAAAGGCACCCGAGATCTTCGATCGCCGGTACGCATTTCTCTTCTCCCTAAGCAGTTGGCCGATTTCTCGATTAAACCACTTTGGTTGAACAGAAGACCGACGGAGGCATTTTAGAGGGATGCAACTTGATTGAAGACTCATGAATTTATTTTTGAAATTGTTCCACGAATCCTCAACCTATTCGCATACCGCTAGCATTACATCAGTCAGTCCAGTACGAAGGCGTGCAAAGTCTGCTCTTCTCAAGTCAAGTTTCCTTGATTGACTGGCAACAGACCTTACCTTCGGGATCTTGACGGTAAATCTAACTAGCTGGTGATCACTGCCACCGAGCTCTTCGCCTACAGAGACATCCTCAACGATATCATCCTCAGAGGTGAAGACCAAGTCGAGGATATTGTCTCCTCTCGTCGGTTCTCTGACCCATTGAGTGAGGAACTCGTTGTTGGCGAACTCCAGGAGTAGCGCGCTATCGCCACAGGCTGCTCTGGTTTCCCAGTCAACTTGTCTGTTGAAGTCGCCCATAACGATGCACACTCTGCCTTGAACAAGCTCACCCAGCAGCTGGTACAGTTCCCTGTCCTTCTCAACGGGTTGGGAAGGGGGTCTGTAAAGCACCAGGGTCCTGTATCTGACAGGACCTATCTCTAGGTCAACGCCTAGGAGCTCGTGATCGGATATAATGTTGGAGTTCGTAGATTTGATTGTATCCTTGACATACAACATTACACCGCCACCCTCTCTGTCTGGCCTATCTTTGTGGAAGAGTTTGTAGCCAGGAACCGTGAATTCGCCTTCAAAGTCTCGGTTTGACGTTTTTATCCACGATTCTGTTATGGCTACCATTTCGGGTTCTTCCGTCGCTACGAGGCCACGGAGCTCAGGAAACTTGTTCCTGATTGACCTCGCATTGAACAGAAGAACTTTCAGGGAGTCCCCGACTGTAGGACTCCCTATGCTCTTCCGTTTCCCGGCTTCTTTGTTGGCGAGGCACTCCTTTTTGCGACCTCTGAGAAGGTCGTTCCTGGAGTGACACGGGCGTACTGGCGTACGTCCGCCCTCACTCTGGGCCGGATACTCCTTCCGGTCCTCTCTACGACATTCTGGATCATGTTCGACAGAAAGGCCTTTCCTTTAAAGGAAAGATGTACCCCATCCCTTTGGTAGAGATCATTTCTACCATAAAAGGTGCGGTACGGGTCCACAAAAAAGACCCCCTCTGCCGTACACAAATCTGCCAGGCGCCGGTTTAGAGACACATTCATCGAGTGAGCGGTCCGTGTTGGACCTCTCCTCGGGAGCATCCCGACTACCACAAGCTTGCGGGTTTTCAGCCCACAGTCGTCCACGGCACCCATGACCGTGTGGAGGATTTTATCTGTAGGGCCTACCCTACCTCCTCTCAGGTACAGGTCGTTTCCACTGACCATCAGAGGAACGACTGAGCTCTCAGAAATCTGTGATTTCTCAGCCTCTACTCTGATGTGGTGGTTACCACATCCTGGCAGGCAGCTTACCTTCACACTAGTGCGAAGGCGGGCCGCTAGCAGGGACTGCAAGCCCCGTGCTTGAGAATCACCAATAAGGGTGACTTTTGCACATTTGTCAGCAGGCGACTTATTCTTTCCTCTCGGAAGCGACTTGCCGCTTTCCTCTTGTATCTCTGCATTTTTCTTTTTTTTCTTCCTCATCTTATTTTTCTTCTCTTCTTCCGTTTCTCTTTTCTCTTCTTCCGTTTCTCTTTTCTCTTCTTCTCTTTCCACTTTCCCATGCGCACCAGTAGCGCTCGAATCCTCTACACTGGGGTGAGCTGCATTATGGTCCTTTTTCTTCTTTTTCTTTTTCTTCTTCTCATTGGCTCCGCATGGCAGAAGTGGGACTGCCAATGCAGTTTCACCTCCTTGGGCTGGAGTCACATCGGCGGAACCACCCAAGTCAGTGGGACTTTCGTCTCGAGCTTGAGCCGACTGGGCCTCTAGTTTAGAGGCTAGCTCTAAGATCTTTTCCTCGAGACGCCGAATCTGAAGCGCGTGCTGCGTTTCTAGGGTCTGCAGTTTATTTTCCAGCGCCCTAGATTTTTCTTCAGAGGCTGTGAAGAGATCGTTGAGTTCATTGCAGCATGCCACTGCCTCTCGGATCTCTCCTTTAAGGATGCAATCGGTGCATATACTTCCCGGGTGGCATTTGGAAAAACATCCTTCCGGGAAGTCCACGCACCACTTATCCTTCTGGCATATCGCACATGTATATTTAAGTGCAGCTGGACCTTTTTTCCCTGTCATTTTAAACACTTTCTCTCTTTCAAAACTTTGTGACCAATCAATAGAAAAAAGGGGGTTGGTGAGTTCTCCCCGCGTGAGTCGCTCCCGCCTATCGATCGGAGACGTTTCGGATCTTTCAGAAGGCACGCTCCATGTGCTGCTGTTCGTCCGACCGAGTTGTCAAGCCTCGGCGTGCCGTGGCTCCCAACCAAGCAGCACAGACGGTCCCCGAAGGGGCCATCGATTTGTCACCAGGTGAACAACAACGAAGCACGCCCCTTACTAAACTCCTACTAGTTCCCTTCACAACGGCCAGGATCTCGGAGCAGCGTTCAATGGATATCCCGCCCCACCAAGAGACTCGACCCAAGGCTTTTTATTGGCCTGGCAACCAACCTGGGAACAAAGGGCCGTCACCTCGGACCGATGCTACCAGAGGCACCCGTCAACGGGCACTGGGAACGGTCAATAATTACGCGCCAGGGAAGGGGTTAACGGGGCACTACCCTCATCCCATTCATCGTGCCCCAACGCCTAGGACACCTCTAGTCCTAGTCTCTCGCAACCAGTGAGCGTCGATTGGCGTTGTTTATAGAGGTTCCAAAGCCTCTCTTCTGACGCATGAGGTAGCTGCCAGGTCCTTATATGTAGATAGAGGAAGAAAAGAGAAACAGGGACATGATAGGAGTAGGCTTTTTTTTGTTTTTTTCTTTTTGTATAAGTGGGAGAGATAAAATAAAAGTAAAAAAAGAGAAGGATAGAGTAAAAAAAAAAGGAAGGAATGACGCACTTAGTCTGGAATCTCGTTTTCGACCAAATCGACAAGGGAAGCCCTACCAGGGGTACCCAGAAGAGGTACCCCCGCCGACATAGCTCGAAAAGTCAAAGGTACACACAAGCTCTCTTCCCGCGACAAGGGGGCGTCACCTCTCCCTCTACATTCTTTGGAGAGAGAGAGAGAGAGAGAGAGAGAGAGAGAGAGAGAGAGAGAGAGAGTAACAAGGAGTAACAAGGAGTAACAAGGAAAGAAGGTACCCTAGGAGACCTTACGGTCCATTCAAAGAGGGTACCTTTGGACTAGCAATTGAGCGGGCACATGGCTGCTCAATTGTTTTGCGTCCCTCAACGGCCACTTTTCAAGACTTTGTCTAGTCTTGACTTGAACTGGTCAACAGATTCACTGTTGACAACTTCCACTGGAAGTGCGTTCCACTTACCGCAGATACTGTAGGTGAAAAAGTTTCCACACAGATTGCGGTTGTAACGCTTCAGTTCAAGTTTGAAGCCGTGATTGCGCGTTCTGTTCTCACTCAGTGTGAAAATATCCCGGTAGTCAACATTGTCGAACCCTCGAAGTATTTTGAAGACTTCGATGAGCTGACCACGCAGTCTACGGGTTTCCAGCGAGAACATATCTAACTCCCTTAGTCTATCCTCATAACCTTTATGTCAGATAGAGGGAATCAGCTTGGTTGCCCTAGCTTGTACGCGTTCCAATCTCGCGATGTCCTTTCGCAATGAAGGACTCCAAAATTGTACGGCATACTCCAGGTGCGGTCGGACAAGTGAGTTGTACAGGCACAGTACAATCTCCTGGTTCCGATAACCAAACTGGCGCTTAATATAGCCTAGCATCCTTTGGGCCTTTTTCTCCGCCTCAATGCACTGTTTCGAGAACTTGAGGTCACTAGTGATTGTTACACCCAAGTCCTTCTCAGTGTCGGTGGATTCAATAGCAGTGCCCTTAAGGATATACTGAGATTGGGGGTTTCTGTGGCCGATATGCATCACTTTGCATTTGCCCACGTTAAAAGGCATTTGCCACGTGTCCGACCACTCCCCAATCTTCCCAAGATCTTCCTGCAGGCGGGCAGTATTTCCATCCTTTGAAACGTTCATACCAAGCTTGGTATCGTCGGCAAATTTGGAAATCTTGGCAACCATGTCACCGTCCATGTCGTTGACGTAGATGATGAATAGTAGTGGTCCCAGGACAGAACCTTGAGGCACCCCGCTAGTAACGGGCACCCACTCAGAAGACTGTCCATTCACCACCACCCGTTGCCGTCTGCCACTTAGCCAGTTCTCGATCCAGCCGGCTACCTTTCCGTCTATGCCAAGCGCTCGCACTTTCCGGAGAAGGCGGCGGTGTGGTACCTTATCAAAGGCTTTCTGAAAGTCTAGGTAGACCACATCCACCGCCTTGTCCCGATCGTGCTCACTGAAAACGAAGTGGAAGAATTCTACAAGGTTCGTCAGGCATGACCGTTGCCTTCGGAAGCCGTGCTGGGAACTCCTCAGTAGCAGGTTTGACTCTAAATACGACGTCACTTTGTCCACCATGATGCTTTCCATGAGTTTACCGACTATCGAAGTCAGACTGATAGGTCGGTAGTTTGACGGTTGGCTACGGTCTCCTTTCTTGAAGATTGGAGTCACCTCCGCCTCACGCCAGTCTCTAGGAACGCATTCGGTCCGGATTGACATGTTGAAGATTGCGCTCAGGTGTCGTGACACTTGATCGCGCACTTCTTTCAACACCTAAGGTTAGAAAGCCATCCGGGCCAGGTGACTTATTCTTCTTAGGAGCAGTTAACGAGTTTCATCGTATAAACTACTCCTTTTACAAAGTTCATGGTAGAGTGCGGCGTCACACTCACCGGAGTGCCATGAAGTGTCCGAAGAGCACTTATCTTGGCCGCCTCGGCGGGATTCGCCGCATTTGCCAGAAGGCTCCCGTCCGAGAAACGGGTCACCTTCGGCTCTCTACCAATTGCACTAGCTAATCCTCTCCTCTGATGGATCATGTTGCCCTTGGCCAACATGGTGCCATCAGTGGAACGAATAACGAGGAAGCGTTTGAAGCCAGCGGGCTCGAAAACGCCAGTTTACCTCTAAAAGACTGGCCTTGATGTCATCGAGGCTCCGCCCTGTGCACTTTCGGTCTTTGTCATAGTCAGAGGCTCCCACCCGGGGGAGACAGAGGGGCCGGATGTGCCGATCTTGGCATGGTCGCTTGCCAAAGTGGCAGCAGACCCATCCGTCCCTGCAGTCCCCGCGGATGGAGAGGAGCCCCGAGTCTTCTTTGTCTTTTTGGTCTCTTTCGTCTTTTTCTTTTTTGGAGAGGAGGGTGGGGAAATGAACTCGCTTCTCACCTCCACCGGCAGAAGCCCTCAGGCCAGATGTACCGGCCTCAGCTAGGTCCTTCTCCGAATTGGAGAAGGTCCTGGTAGTCGTTAAGGCACCTTTCGGAGGAGATCCCTCCCCTCCTTGTACTGCCTCAGAAACCCTAGCCGTTTGAGGAGGTCCTTGCATAGGGGCGGATTCGGGTTCAGTGTTTAGCGCCTAGCCCAGATTCCCCCCCATGAAAGGCCCTACCGTCTGAGGCTGGGTTTCCTCAAGGACCATGTCTATCACAGGAGGGGCCTCCAGTTGGCTATCCTCCCTAGGACATCGCAGGTCCCCTTGGCAGTGTCACCAGTCTTGTGTAGGGAGGCACAGGCCTTGACTCCGGCAAGTTTTAATATTCTTGCCCGCAGGTCTTGAGCGAAGCGACCGAAGGGGCCTGGCTTCCCTCTTCCCCCTAAGGGGGTTTGCCCTATCGAGCCGCTTCGATGGGGAGCGGCTGGCTATGGGCTGCCTGCTGTCTTTCCTG
The DNA here is from genome assembly GCA_963969495.1 of Ceratothoa steindachneri. Taxonomy (NCBI): domain Eukaryota; kingdom Metazoa; phylum Arthropoda; class Malacostraca; order Isopoda; family Cymothoidae; genus Ceratothoa; species Ceratothoa steindachneri. The sequence continues at coordinate 69,217,002 of OZ018338.1, read as the reverse complement.
GCAGTCCCCTTGGAAAGAAAAGAGGCGACTGCCGGTCGAAAAAGGAAGGTTCTCGAAAGCACCTCCAGAGAAGGGGGTGAGGGGCAGTCCCCTGCACCTGTAGGCGAAGGAGAGGAGTAAGCCTCCTCTCCGGTTAATGAAATATGGAGGGTCCCCTGCGCAAGCACAGATGTGGGGGATCTCCATTTTTTCGTTGGAGCTGCCCGAGGGCGGCTCCGTCGTTGTTTCAGGGGTTTGGTTTTTTGAAGACTCATCCATGGGCATAGTGACCCTATTTGTGACGCAATAGCTCATCACCTCTCGCAGTTGCCCGCACTGCAAGAGGTGCTTACAGGCCTGGCAGAGCCAGGCGCCGCCATTTGGGGCCACCCTTCCCGCCTGGTGGCCTGGCAGTCCATCGGCATGGCGGCTCCACCTTGGACACTGCGTAAAACTGAGTGTGAAGAGGGAAGGAAAAGAGATGTGAAGAAGGTATGGGTGGGGATATAGCAGGTTGTTAAAAAAAAACCCATCCCGACCGGGAAAATTTCATTAAATTCCCTTTTATGATATTGATACACCAATGGGTTTAGTGGAGGCTATGAAAAATATGTTTGCGCAAGGAAGTAAAATAATGAAACGAAGCCTAGGAAGGCAGGGCTCTCGGGCACTTTCAAGAGAAGCGTAGGGAGGCTAGGGAGCCTAGGTCACTGTGCGATTCTTCAAGCAAAGCCTAGGCCATTTTACAGTGGTTTTTCAGCCACGCTGTCGTATGGTCTCGTCATTATTGCGTACTAAGCAAATCAAAGCGTTTCTGCGTAAAAGTTTACTTCCATAGAACCTTTTTAATCATGCAGTTAACAAAAGATCAACCCGTATTTGTAGTCACAAACTTAATTAATACTGGCAGTATTAAACAAGTACAAGATTCATTTGAACAACGTTTTCCAGGTAGGCACCCACCAAGCAAGCCCACAATTTAGAAAATGGTCGCAAATACTAACATGAAGGAACATGCTTAAATCTAAATAAAGGTCGTTCGGGTCGTATGAAGACCATAAGAACAACAGAAAATATCGAAAATGCTCAGATGACACTTCTTCAAAATCCACATGTATCAGTCAGAAGAATTGGTTACAATCAGTCATCATTTAACCGCATTATTAAACATGACTTAAAATGGCATCCCAATAAGATGCATGCAAGACCAGCTTTTTGTAACTGATTTTCCTCGTCGTAGACAATTTGTCGAATGGCTTCTCCATTAACCTGCTCGTTTCTTGGAAAACATTGTGATTGGTGACGAGGCAGCCTTTTTCATGAATGGAAAGGTAAATAGCCATAATATTCTGCAATATGCGCCGCTGAACCACCCCCCAGCATTTAACTTTGACACACGTATTTGGCAGCAGAAAGTGTCTCTGCGGATCGGAATATGCGGGAATGGCGATCTTGTCGACCCATTGTTTTACGAGAATAACTTGAATGGTGCTGTCTACCTGAGCATAATCAACGAAAGGATCTTCTCGGAAATACGCCAGATTTACGGCAATCAATTCAATAGACTTGGGTGGATTCAGGACGGCGCACCAGCTCATAGACAGCTTGCTGTAAGAACAAAACTAATAGGAACGTTTGACAACCGCATTGTCGCGCTAAATCATGTGACTGAATGGACCCTAAGATCCCCTGACTTAACACCGTGCGATTATTTCTTATGGGTTATATCTAAAGAATAAAGTGTATTCTACTCCACCACAAAGCATCAACCAGTTAAGAGATAGTAGCACACGTGAAGTTAATAGACTTAAGGAAAATCACAAGTTAATCAAAAAAGTTGTTCAATCAATGCGATCAAAGGCGCAACTGTGCTTGGAAAGAAATGGAGGACATGTGGAAGGAAACGGTGCTTAGAAAAAAAATAAAAATAAAAAATGAATTTGTATTACCTATATGAAGAGGTGTTTTTTTTTTAAATGGATTTAAATATATTTGTTAATTTTAAACTTCGAAGTTTGATTATTTTACTTCCTTGCGCAAACATAATTTTGATAACCTCCACTAAACTCATTAGTTAATCAATATCGTAAAAGGGAATTTAATAAAATTTTCAGAATCGACAAATAAATAGTTGTTAAATTTGTTATATTTTGCAAAACTTAAAAACCTTTAATAGGTTCTGAGTTATACTAATTCAAAGTACGGTTAACTTTTTTCTGGGACACTTTATATATATATATATATATATATATATATATATATATATATATATATATATATATATATATATATATATATATATATATATATATATATATATATATATGCCATAAAACACACATTATATTCATTAACCGTATTATCAAATTCAATAATTAGCCATATTCCATTATTTGTTGTTCAATAAATCTTGTTATATTTATGCGTCAATGATTTTGAAACCTTCCTGGATGAATTAATTATCCTCCCTCTCGTTTTCTTTTTCAACTCATTTTTATCTTTAAATTCATATAGCAAGGTTTAATGGTTGCTATCTAGGCAAGTTTGTCATTAAACCAATCATCACATAAGCTATAGGGAGAAGAGAAAAAAGGAAGACGAGCTGGATTAAGGCAAATGTTGGGTGAAAAGTTATTAATCTTTTTCAAAGTTGCATAATTTTGACGGATTCGATTCAAAACTCCTTTACAGCAAGTCTTGAGAAAGTTATGACACATTTGATAAATATCTTTTAGGACTTCTGATGAGATTATTTTACTTTTACTTCTCAGTTTATTTAAAAAGACATAACCAAAGTCATCTTTTTCAATTGGCAAGTAAATATTTGTAGAATCCATATCAGCTTCGAGATTCGCATTTTGTGGATTAATTATTATTCTTAGCATAGTAATGATACAATCTTTAAGTTCTTTCAGTAATTTACCATGCTCAGCTTGTTTAGTTTGAAAGAACAATTGATTCATTCAAATTCTGCTAAAAATGGCATTAAAAATGTGAGAAACAACTTATTTACTCGATCCGAGTACATTATGTGGAGCTCTCTTGCAAGATATTTATCACAGATTGAGGAAACAAGCTGGAAATTAAGTTTTAAAGAATCCTAATTATTAATGATTCTCTAGACGCAGTTGATTCTTGCCAGCCATCTAGTGGAAGAGGGTGGACTAAATTGTAATGGGTTTCTTCCATCTATCTAAATCCATATAAGATTTTCTTCTTAAGGCAGACCGATGAAACCAATTCTATAATCATAGAGTTTAAGATTGATCTTAGATGCTCATAGGCATGTGAACACACTAAGTGAAGCGAATAACATATACATTTAATTAAAATTAAGTTTGGATTGTCTTCGTTCATTAGAGTAAAATTTGAATGATTTTTGCAGCAATCAATATCTGTAGATTCATCAAGTATTAAGGAAAATGAAGACCTGTTTATTTCTGCTACCTGTTCTTTGAGCAATTCAGATTAAATCACCTTTTTTATTAATGCTGAGCACTTGGTTCTATGCAAACGCAAGTTCTCTGAAGATGATAAACTGGTTACCGCATTACTCTTCTTAAAAATTTCACTTCCATTTACATGGAATGTTATTTTGGTTTACCGTGAACCCATTATAAGATTCTATAAGACTCCAATACAGTTACCTCAAAATTAAAGTATGACTCCTCCCAACCACCAACCAATCAAAACCTTTGTACAACCAAATTCGAAATTAACCAATCATAATAGACTTTCCCGTTTCCCGAATCTTATTCACTATAATATCCACCTTATATAGCTTATTCCTCTTAACATTATAATCATCGGCCATTTCCCTATATTCAATATATATATATATATATATATATATATATATATATATATATATATATATATATATATATATATATATATATATATATATATATACCGGGTGTCCCATACAAAAGTTAACCGTACTTTGAATTAGGATAAGTCAAAAACTATTGGAGATTTTTAGGTTCTGTTGGAAAGTGTTTTATTTATTAACTATTTATCTGTCGATCCTAGAAATATCATTAAATTCCCTTTTATGATATTGATACACCAATGGGTTTAGTGGAGGCTATGAAAAATATGTTTGCGCAAGGAAGTAAAATAATGAAACGAAGCCTAGGAAGGCAGGGCTCTCGGGCACTTTTAAGAGAAGCGTAGGGAGCCTAGGTAGGCTAGGTCACTGTGCGATTCTTCAAGCAAAGCCTAGGCCATTTTACAGTGGTTTTTCAGCCACGCTGTCGTATGGTCTCGTCATTATTGCGTACTAAGCAAATCAAAGCGTTTCTGCGTAAAAGTTTACTTCCATAGAACCTTTTTAATCATGCAGTTAACAAAAGATCAACCCGTATTTGTAGTCACAAACTTAATTAATACTGGCAGTATTAAACAAGTACAAGATTCATTTGAACAACGTTTTCCAGGTAGGCACCCACCAAGCAAGCCCACAATTTAGAAAATGGTCGCAAATACTAACATGAAGGAACATGCTTAAATCTAAATAAAGGTCGTTCGGGTCGTATGAAGACCATAAGAACAACAGAAAATATCGAAAATGCTCAGATGACACTTCTTCAAAATCCACATGTATCAGTCAGAAGAATTGGTTACAATCAGTCATCATTTAACCGCATTATTAAACATGACTTAAAATGGCATCCCAATAAGATGCATGCAAGACCAGCTTTTTGTAACTGATTTTCCTCGTCGTAGACAATTTGTCGAATGGCTTCTCCATTAACCTGCTCGTTTCTTGGAAAACATTGTGATTGGTGACGAGGCAGCCTTTTTCATGAATGGAAAGGTAAATAGCCATAATATTCTGCAATATGCGCCGCTGAACCACCCCCAAGCATTTAACTTTGACACTCGTATTTGGCAGCAGAAAGTGTCTCTGCGGATCGGAATATGCGGGAATGGCGATCTTGTCGACCCATTGTTTTACGAGAATAACTTGAATGGTGCTGTCTACCTGAGCATAATCAACGAAAGGAGCTTCTCGGAAATACGCCAGATTTACGGCAATCAATTCAATAGACTTGGGTGGATTCAGGACGGCGCACCAGCTCATAGACAGCTTGCTGTAAGAACAAAACTAATAGGAACGTTTGACAACCGCATTGTCGCGCTAAATCATGGGACTGAATAGACCCTAAGATTCCCTGACTTAACACCGTGCGATTATTTCTTATGGGTTATATCTAAAGAATAAAGTGTATTCTACTCCACCACAAAGCATCAACCAGTTAAGAGATAGTAGCACACGTGAAGTTAATAGACTTAAGGAAAATCACAAGTTAATCAAAAAAGTTGTTCAATCAATGCGATCAAAGGCGCAACTGTGCTTGGAAAGAAATGGAGGACATGTGGAAGGAAACGGTGCTTAGAAAAAAAATAAAAATAAAAAATGAATTTGTATTACCTATATGAAGAGGTGTTTTTTTTTTAAATGGATTGAAATATATTTGTTAATTTTAAACTTCGAAGTTTGATTATTTTACTTCCTTGCGCAAACATAATTTTGATAACCTCCACTAAACTCATTAGTTAATCAATATCGTAAAAGGGAATTTAATGAAATTTTCAGAATCGACAAATAAATAGTTGTTAAATTTGTTATATTTTGCAAAACTCAAAAACCTTTAATAGGTTCTGAGTTATACTAATTCAAAGTACGGTTAACTTTTTTCTGGGACACTTATATATATATATATATATATATATATATATATATATATATATATATATATATATATATATATATATATATATATATATGCTTTATTTCATAAAACACACATTATATTCATTAACCGTATTATCAAATTCAATAATTAGCCATATTCCATTATTTGTTGTTCAATAAATCTTGTTATATTTATGCGTCAATGATTTTGAAACCTTCCTGGATGAATTAATTATCCTCCCTCTCGTTTTCTTTTTCAACTCATTTTTATCTTTAAATTCATATAGCAAGGTTTAATGGTTGCTATCTAGGCAAGTTTGTCATTAAACCAATCATCACATAAGCTATAGGGAGAAGAGAAAAAAGGAAGACGAGCTGGATTAAGGCAAATGTTGGGTGAAAAGTTATTAATCTTTTTCAAAGTTGCATAATTTTGACGGATTCGATTCAAAACTCCTTTACAGCAAGTCTTGAGAAAGTTATGACACATTTGATAAATATCTTTTAGGACTTCTGATGAGATTATTTTACTTTTACTTCTCAGTTTATTTAAAAAGACATAACCAAAGTCATCTTTTTCAATTGGCAAGTAAATATTTGTAGAATCCATATCAGCTTCGAGATTCGCATTTTGTGGATTAATTATTATTCTTAGCATAGTAATGATACAATCTTTAAGTTCTTTCAGTAATTTACCATGCTCAGCTTGTTTAGTTTGAAAGAACAATTGATTCATTCAAATTCTGCTAAAAATGGCATTAAAAATGTGAGAAACAACTTATTTACTCGATCCGAGTACATTATGTGGAGCTCTCTTGCAAGATATTTATCACAGATTGAGGAAACAAGCTGGAAATTAAGTTTTAAAGAATCCCAATTATTAATGATTCTCTAGACGCAGTTGATTCTTGCCAGCCATCTAGTGGAAGAGGGTGGACTAAATTGTAATGGGTTTCTTCCATCTATCTAAATCCATATAAGATTTTCTTCTTAAGGCAGACCGATGAAACCAATTCTATAATCATAGAGTTTAAGATTGATCTTAGATGCTCATAGGCATGTGAACACACTAAGTGAAGCGAATAACATATACATTTAATTAAAATTAAGTTTGGATTGTCTTCGTTCATTAGAGTAAAATTTGAATGATTTTTGCAGCAATCAATATCTGTAGATTCATCAAGTATTAAGGAAAATGAAGACCTGTTTATTTCTGCTACCTGTTCTTTGAGCAATTCAGATTAAATCACCTTTTTTATTAATGCTGAGCACTTGGTTCTATGCAAACGCAAGTTCTCTGAAGATGATAAACTGGTTACCGCATTACTCTTCTTAAAAATTTCACTTCCATTTACATGGAATGTTATTTTGGTTTACCGTGAACCCATTATAAGATTCTATAAGACTCCAAAGTGCTAATATTTTATGTCTCTTTGGTTGTCTCATTCAATCTTGTAATGTGAGCACTCCATAACACTCGGCTTCAAGAATACGAAGTTTTAAAACAAGATTATGTATTTAGGGATAATTATTTCGCAGACATTTTTACGGTACTTAAAGGTTCTTTAAAGCGTCTGGACGCAGGAACTGCAATTCTTAAATACGAAATAAATATGTTTGTGTGTGTGTGCGCGCGCCACAATTTTATTATTATTACTTTTATTATGCCCATCCTTCACTCTTATTTTTGGCTGCAGTATAAATTAAATTATTAAGCACTCCTGAAAATGTTTTACCATTTTCCTTATATTTTTATGCATACTTACAGCTTTGTGCGCGCGCCCACAAAATTGTATATACTTTCGTATTTAATTTTTGTTATCCTTGACTGCACAACATAGATTTCAGAGGGCTTAGTAAACTTGAGATTCATTGTTTAACTTATATTATGCCAAGGGTTTAATAACAATGATTAGAGCGTTCTCGGCGCAGCGAGAAATGGACGATGGGGGTGCGGCAAGCACCGTCACAGGTGTCCCCCCCACTGTTGCCTTATCTCCACAGATCAGCTGCACGCCTTCTCTCGTCTCTGTCTGTCTCTCTCTCTTTCTTTCTCTCTCTCTCTCTCTCATCGTCCATTTCTCGCTGCAAGGAGTATAGCTGCCGTTCTTCATCGCGAACAAAACCACTTTATAATGCACATTTCCTTATGTGTAGGCATCACACCACTGTTCTTAAACTAAGCGGAACTTATGAATATGGAGTTAACTTTTGTTATAATTTGTTTCGGATTAAGTTCATAACTAACCTGTTTTTTCTTTCTTTTATTAGGTTTTTTTTTGTTTAAAGTAAATTTACCGAAGTTCAAATATTACCTAAAAGTATGAAATAGAATTATTGTTGACGATAATGTATGAAAGTGAAGATCTTTCAGTTCCTCTACTAACTGGACTCCTAGGTTTGTGAAACCAACATTATGCCGCTTATACATTGCCATTAATAATTATTTTTTATGTGAAATGTACATGTGCCTATATTTGTGTGTGTGCTTATGCGAGAATGGGTTTATTATACTCGTATGTATTATTTTCTTTGTATTCTTATGTTCTATGTTTATTTCAGGGAAACAAAGCCAACATTCGGTGAATTCTTTCCTTTGGGTTCTTTTAACTTAAATATTGATTTTTACACACTTAATTTAGTCAAACAAAATTACTACTATTATTCCCATCACCGGACTCTGGATTTTTCATTAATTACACTTTTAAATTTAAGCACTGAATCTGCACTTTTGATCTGATTTGCATTGGGATTTTTTAAAGCACTGTTATATGTTCCCCTCCCTCATTTATATTTGTCCATATGTATTCATGTTACTAATATTTTGTTTTGTTTCTTTTCTAGATGTATTATGAATATAGTTGATTAAACTCTATAAAAAGGGGCAGTTTGAATATACCTTACTTCTCAGTTCTTTCATTAAAATAAAAGCTTGTAAGGCAGCTATGTTCATCACTACTTATAACTATCATAACAATTTAATCAACTATCATGGATAAAGTCATACGACTTGAGAAGTTTGATGGACCCACTTCAGATCCTCACTCTGGCAAACTTTGGAAACTTTAGTATATAAAGTAATCTACTTGTACATTGGTCGTCATGTCGCGGATGTAATAGATGGCTGAGCTGATTATATCGAATTGTTACAAGTTGCCTATATTAAGGCTTGTAGTGAAATTCATGCCAGACATTTGCTTTTTACTTGAATTCAACTTACAGGAGAATCGATTGACCAGTACCTTCTAGCTCTCAATTGTATTGCTGTGGATTGCAACTTTCAGGCTATTATTGCTGCAGTCTGGCATGATGAAAGTATAAGGGATTCCTTCATACGAGGGTTAAAATCTTCAAACATTCGTGCATAATTCCTTGATAATCCAAAACTTACGCTAACCGATGCTAAGCAAGCTCGAGGATTAGAGCAAGCATTGCTGAAATCTGAATCGTACTTAATTACTCCCGGTCATGTACCTGCTAGTGTGGGCACTGTTCCTGGTACATCTATGACGTTTAGTAATGAAGAAGATAATCTTCCACTTACAGCAGCTGTTTCAAAAATATTTCTAAAATGAGGCAAACATGCTACAATTGTGTTGGTCGTCGCCATCCTGAGGATGACCGAACAGTTTCTCCAGCTCGCGATGTAATTTGTCGTAAATGTTGGAAGCTTGGGCATTTTTCAAATGTTTGTAAGTCAAAATCCAAACGTCCTGTTTCACTATCTTCTGCCACGCTTGCTTCCATTTGCGCTACCAGCGGCTTGCTGTTGCCTGTTTTTCCTGTTCAAGTGAACGGAGATTCTCAGTTACTTCAAGGTCTGATTAACAGTGGAAGTTCAGAGAATTTTATATATGAGGCTGTAGTGCAAACTATGCATCTCCGACTTCATGAACGATCGTGTTTTGTTTCGATGGCGTCTTCTTCTTTATCAGTAAATCTTAAAGGTTACTGTATTTTTAACGCTTCGATGAAGGGTCACACCTATGAAAATGTCGAAGCTACTCTAGTTCTAAATGCTTGTACTGGTATTATTCTTGGCTTACTATTTTTAAGAGTGCATAAAAGCGTTAGCTTAAATTATGGGGACACAGAACCATCCTTAACTGTTTGTGGACTGACTAAACTAAAGATTCCACCAGTTAAACTGTTTAGAAACTTATCCTCAGATTGCACTTCCATTGCTAACAAGTCTCGTCATTACAGCTCCAAAGATGATGATTTAATTGAAAATGAGGTTAAACGTCTACTTCGTGAGGGGATTATTGAATATAGTAATTCTCCTTGGAGTGCACAAGTGGTAGTGAAATCGAACGCAAATAAGAAGACGAATGGTGGGAGACTTTTCTAGAACAATAAATAGGCACACCCATTTGGACGCTTATCCGCTACCCAGGATTGAAGATATAGTTGCAAATATCGCCAAGATCACTATATAAGCGTTATTGATCTATCCAATGTATATGATCAGATATAAATATGGTCAGAAGACCGACCTTACACTGCTTTTCAGTCCGGTAATAGTCTTTATCAATTCAGGCGCATACTTATGTGTGTTATGAATGGGGATTCCGCTCCTTAACGTTTTTATGTAACGCTTATGCCTATCTCGACGACATATCAGTCTTCGGAAAAACAAACGAACATGACAACAATCTTAAGCGTTTCATGGAAGCTGCTTCTAAAGACAATGTCTCCCTGATTTCTGAGAAATCTAGGTTTCCTCAAACCTGCATTAATATTCTCGGTTACCAAATTTCTGACGGCGATTTGAAACCTGATGCTAAACGAATGAGACCTTTGATAGAATTACCCGTACCATCTAGTAAAAAATCCTTGCAGTGTTGTTTGGGACTATTTGCATACTACGCTAAGGTGGTTCGGAACTATTCAGAAAAAGTACGGCCTCTCGTAGATTGCCTCAGATTTCCTTTATCTTTTCAGGCTATTCAAACCCTTGAAACTTTAAAGAATGACATTGCCAAATTTTCAGTGAAAGTTATTGATGAAGATGCACCCTTTTCCATAGAAGCGGATGCATCAGATAATACATTCGGTGCCACTTTATCACAGTGCGGACGACCAATGGCTTTCTTCTCACGCTCATTGAACCGATCAAAAAATAGACACCGCATCGTTGAAAAAGAAGCGCATTCGGTGGTAGAGGGCATATATAAATATAAACCTTTTTGGGCTGGTAGACATTTTGACGTAACAATGATCAAAGAGCTGTGTCATTCATGTTTGATAGAAAGGTAAAATAAAGAATGATAGGATCATGCGCTGGCATATGGAATTACTTTCATATTTATCATCACCAGGGTAACGAAAATGTTGTTGTTGATACACTATCACGGTCTTATTGTAACGCCATTTCGGATATTACAAGTTTAAAATCGCTTCATAAGGTGGATTTCATCGATGGAGCAAGGAAGGTTTTTAACACGAACATAATGTAGCATTCGCTGGACTCCAGGATGAATGAGAATTCATCCTGGAGTCCAGCGAATGCTACATTATGTTCGTGTTAAAAACCTTCCTTGCTCCATCGATGAAATCCGCCTTATTACTGCTGATTGTCAGGTATGAGGGGCGGTCAATAAGTTTTGCAAATCGGTAGGGCAAAACAGAAGAAGGGGGATGGCTGTTTGTGGGGGTGTTAGGCCAAGTTATGACAAGTCAGGACCTGCAGCCGCACGCTCCTACCTCGTATATTTAAGAAGTTTGAGCACCGCACCGTGATCCAATTTTTGACCAAAGAAGGCAAGAATGCAAAAGAGATCCATGAACGCATGGTTGCAGTGTACACCGACACTGCCCCTTCCTATGCAACCATTGCTTGCTGGAATAGGGAGTTCCGCCATGGTCGTGAGTCTCTTGAAGATGAACCCCGTCCAGGACGCCCGTCAGACGTGATCAACGAGGGAAATGTGGCCCATGTGGAGAGGATGATCCTCGAAAATCGACGGTTAAAGGTCGTAGAAATCGAGCGAGAACTTGGAATATCACATGGAAGTGTTATCAACATCTTCCACGCCAATTTGGCCATCACCAAGGTCTCTGGCAATTGGGTCCCTAGAAACCTCACGCCCCATGATCGACTTCAACGTCGTCAAATTTCGGAGGAGCTGCTTCTCATGTACAACCAAGACCCGGCGGGATTTCAGTCACGCATAGTGACAGGTGATGAAACGTTGGTCCATGACTGGGATCGCCTAGGGACTACTTTTTATTCCGCCAGGTCAAGTCTGCACTGCGTGGACGCTGGTTTGGAGACGATCAAGATGTCCAGCTCACCGTCCAGAAGTGGATTGAACAGCAGTCGGGAGATTTGTAGTTGTCGGGAATTCAAAGCCTCAGGGACAAGTGGCGCAAGTGCATTAAAGTCGAGGATAGTTATATTGAAAAATAATAAAACACTTTTCCTCATATCTCGTTTCCCTTTTTGTGAATTGCAAAACTTATTGACTGCCCCTCGTATGATTTAAAATTAAACCCCGTTTCTTTAAAACAGAAAATATTTATTTGATACGGGCGACTGCGCCTTTCCAACATCTTTCAATTGATTTTAAGGGGCCGCTTCTAGTGTCCTCGCACTCGTTGCGTTATCTCCTTACAGTCGTGGATGAGTTTAGCCGATTTCCGTTTGCATTTCCACGCCGCGATATCTCATCCAAAGTAGGTATTGACTGTTTTACAAATCTCTTTATTTGGTCTACCTGCAAATACCCATTCGAACTGTGGCCTGTCATTCATTTTCAAGGAAGTGAAAGGATTTTTGCTACGTCTTTTTGTAAAATAGCCAATGTGAGCGCTATGATGACATTATTTGGAATACTGTGAAGTTGGCTATTGAATCTCGAGGTTTACCATTAGTGTATGGCAGAATGTGTTACCTGATGCCTTACATGCATACGTTCAACCTAGTTGAACCTGGAGAAGTCTTCCTCAGAAGATTTGGGAATCGAAGTAAATATTAACGAGCTGTGAATGTCGTTGATCTCATTGATGCTAACTCTACACATGCTCGTGTGAAACTCCCTGAAATATGAGCGAGCACTGTTGCTATGCGTAATTTAGCTCCATGTCCTAGGAATATTCCACCCAATGCTTCCGAATCACGGAGTCCAGGTGCCCTTTCCGATCCAACTTCCCATTCCAGTTTCCAATCATCTACAACTACTAACTTTCCTCAAACCAATGAAAAGATATTGGGAAATAAGCAAGAACAAATTATCCAGTTACAAGAAGATCATGTCCATAATGCTGATAACAGTGTGAATAGTCACGACAATCTGACAATACAGTTGCCTGACCCTAGAAGATATTTACGTGATCATAAACCTGTACGTCGTTTAGATTTGTAATCTTTTCGATTTCTACTTTAACTTTCTTTATCTAATGTATTGTTATATTTTGTAATTTTGAAAAGGAATGATTTTTTGGGTGAGAGTGACTGTTATATGTTCCTCCTTCCTCATTTATATTTGTTCATATGTATTCATGTTACTAATATTTTCTTTTGATTCTTGTCTAGATGTATTATGAATATAGTTGATTAAACCCTGTAAAAAGGGGCAGTTTGAATATACCTTTCTACTTAGTTCTATCATTACAATTATAGCTTGTAAGGCAGCTTTGCTCATCACTGCTTATAACTATCATAACATGCTTTAAAAAATCCCAGTGCAAATCATTTTAAAAGTGCAGATTCAGTGCTCATTTTAAAAAGTATAAATAGTAAAAATCCAGAATTCAGTGATGTGAATAATAATAGTATTTTTTTAGACTAAATTAAGTGTGTAAAATTTGTGTAGATATCAGTATAAAATTAATTCCATATTCATAAGTTCCATTTAGTTTAAGAAAAGTGGTGTGGTGCCTACATACAAAGAAATGTACATAAAAAGAGGTTTTGTTAGCGATGAGGAACTCATGCTAGTACATGCGGAACGCTCTAATGAATGTTATTAAACGCTTGACAAAGCATAAGGTAAACAATGAATCTCAAGTTTACTGAGCCTTCTGAAGTCTATATTGTGCAGTCAAAGATAACAAAAATGAAATACGAAAGTATATATATATATATATATATATATATATATATATATATATATATATATATATATATATATATATATATATATATATATATATATATGAGGTTGTGAGCGCGCGCACAAAGCTGTAGGTATGCATAATAATATAAGGAAAATGATACATAATCTTCAGGAGCGCTTAAGAATTTAATTTATACTGCAACCAATAATAAGAGTGAAGGATAAGCATAATAAAAGTAATAATAATAAAATTGTGGTGCGTACACAAACACACACAAACATATGTTTGTTTGTATTTAAGAATTTCAGTTCTTGCGTCTGAACGCTTTAAAGAACCTCTGAGTACCGTAAAAATGTCTGTGAAATAATTATCTCTAAAAACATAATTTTGTTTTAAAACTCAATATTCCTGAAACGGAGTGTTATGCAGTGCTCACATTGCAAGATTGAATGAGACAACTAAAGAGATCTCAAAAATGAGCATTTCGAAGTCTTAGAAAATCTTATAATGGGTTCACGGTAAACTAAAATAACATTCCATGTAAATGAAATACAAATGATGTGTTGTAAAGGGGCACTGTTTGCAAATTGTAAATACTTCTCTTTTGCATTATAATCACAATTAAATAGCTTAGTTATACGTCTCCAAATTATTGTCATTCTCAGTCAATTGCCTATTTTTATAACTAAATAATTCTTATTTCCATTACTGGATATGAAGAAACCTTAAACGAATGTAGAAAAAAAACAAAAAACAAAAGAGTGGAATATAGTAAATTTTGGTTAATAAATATATAATTCATGTAAGAGTCTATAGATAGAATTTTCATTTTATCTTTTCAATATATTTAATATAAATCATGTTTAATTGATGAAAACAAAGAGCATTTATAGTTTAGATTTGCTTAATAAGTGAAATGGTGACAGTTGGCAACCATGAGAGATAGACTTAAGTAAACAAAAAATGTAGTCGTTTTGTTTTGTTCTGTAATATGTAGATATTAGTGATTAAAACTAAAATAATTTAACTTTAAAATAATGTTAACGTAAGTAGAAATAATAAATTTAATATTATGACAACTAATTAAATATATAAAAATTAATTCGAGTGAAAAGTCAAAATATCGCATGTCTGCGGGTCGTATTTACAGTAAAACGAGAGCTGGACTGCATTTAAAGATGAATTCTTTTATCAAAAAACTACCATCTTAAGACGAGTCCAAGTTCCCGCCGAAACAAAAATTTGAATCTAGCTCCAAGATTCCTATTACCTTTTGAGGAAATCTTCGATCACCAATTTACCCAGCAATTTAAGCAAGAAGAGAGCTTTCTACTTTGGAGTCGTAGCCTTGTGAATACAAGGCATTTACTGAGAAAACAACTAAGCAGCTGCCCAGCCGAATCAATAAACCCATTGGGCTGCCCAAGAGTGGTACCGAATTTTGGTGACAAATCACGAACCTTGGTAATCGCACCACTCTCAAAGATGCTTAAATCAGTTATCCCCTGACAACTACCCATTACAGGACCGCTGCAAGGCATTGGGCCTAGAGTCATTAGAGGACAGAAGGAGGTGGGGGATGGGGGCATGATTTAGGTTTTCAAGTTACTTCACCGTTTTGATGAATGTTCTCAAGATTGCCATGGCAGACCATTGGAGGACCCAAACTAAGTGGAACTGGTTCACTATCCGAACCATAAATGCCTGGAATGCGTTGCCGGATACTGTAGTCACAGCATCCACGATAGCAACATTCAAGGCTAGATATGACACTTTTTAAAATCTTTAAAATCAACCCGGAAGAAAATGACAATTTTGACCTCATCTTCTAATCTGAAAGAATACACGAATTAAACACTCATACACAACCACTCATCACCATTGTGTGTCGCAAACGGAATATGAAGAACTACGGCAGTAATATTACTGCCCTAGAACTCTATAACTCTGAAATCCTTTCGTCGACGAGCATTAGGATACACGGGGCTAACCCGAGAGAATTTTATCCAGGCCCGGCCTAACCTTCTTATTAGCCTAATTAACATTATGAACGCCACTCTAAACACAGGCTAATTTTCTGACTAGTGGAATTTGTCCCAAATGATATTTATTCCCAAATCGGGGAAGCCCCGTACAGCTCTGCTAGCTTTCGGCCAATATCTCTCTTAGAATTTTCTGGCAAAGTCTTTGATAAGTTATTGGCTAACAGAGTCAACTAATGTAATGTAATGTAATGAGCAAGACAGTTTGAGGAGAAAGGGAGGGACGGATACGGTACTCACTACGGTCACTGAAAATTTGGCAATGGTTAAGGCAGAAAAAAAACACAAGAAACAAAACATGCCGACCTGGCTCTTCGGGATTTCAAAAAGGCTTTTGATATGGTATTTCGAAAAGAGGCATAAAATATAAGATCCTGAAAATAGGCCTCAAACCCATAATTGAGAGGATTCTCTACGATTACTTAATGGGGAGGAGAGCTTTCGTACAAATAAAGGAATATGGGAGGCAGGAATTTGAGCTCAAAGTGGGAGTCACACGAGGGATCTGGATCAGTATCCTAATTTACAACATTTACACATTCGACTTACCACAGCCCCTCTTCGAGAGTACGATATAAGTTCAATTCGCGGACAATATATCAGAAATCTGAACCGCCCTTTAGGTCGAAAGAGGATTTATGGCAAGAAATACGGCTATGGAGATAGAAAACATAAACTCTTTCGAGATACGAGGGGCGGTCAATAAGTTTTGCAATTCGGATATAAGGAAACGAGATATGAGGAAAAGTGGTTATTATTTTTCAATATAACTACCTTCGACAACAATGCACTTGCGCTATTTGTCCCTGAGGCTTCGAATTCTCGACAACCAGAAATCTCCTGAATGCTGTTCAATCCACTCCTCGACGGCGAGCTGGACATCTTCATCGTCCCCAAACCGGCATCCACGCAGTGCAGCCTTGAGCTGTCGGAATAAAAAGTAGTCGCTAGGGGCCAGATCTGGACTGTAGGGGGTTTGGTTGAGCTCCTCGAATCCGCACTCGCGCAGGGCAGCTTGTGCAACTCTGGCCTCATGGACTTTGATGATGTTGAAGTCGATCATGAAGCGTGAGGTTTCGTGAGGTTTCTAGGGAGCCAACGGGCAAAGACCTTGGTCATAGCCAAATTGTCGTGGATGATGTTGATAACACTTCCATGTGATATTCCAAGTTCTCGCTTGATTTCTTCGACATTCACCCGTCGATTTTCGAGGATCATCCTCTCCACATGGGGCACATTTTCCTCGTTTTTCACGTCTGACGGGCGTCCTGGACGGGGGTCATCTTCAAGGGACTCACAACCATTGCGTAACTCCCTATTCAAGAGGTTACAGGAGCCATATCGAACAAACTGCCGCGAAAAATAAACGAAACTCGAGGGAATTCTTGAGGTTTATCTCCCTGAACCCCACAAATGAACAAGATATCCCATGCGTGCATACCAAACAAGATGTTAATCCAGAAATCAAGGAAACAGGAGAACTATGACACAGTCAATATGGGAGACGAAGAACAAACAGGAAGATAATGCAGCGGAACAAATTACGGGTGATTGATCGGGAGAGAGGGAGAGCAGTGGTGATACATGAGGTAGGCCCTGCATGGAACCATGAAGGAAGAGTGATTCTGGAGAGACCGGAATGGGAGAGTGGACAGGAAATAAAAATAAAGAGACATATGGACGAATACTGGGGTTAAATTCTACAGGCAAGGGCTGAACGGGAGGAATAGAGGGAAATGGAGAGCTAAATAATATAATACAGAAAGCAGAAGACAGACGGATGAGAATCTATAAGTAAGTTAGAATATGGGTTGGCAAAAATGAAAATGCACAAGGCAATCCATGAGGGAGGGAGAGTTTGGGGGAAAGGATGAGAAAGTTATTGGCAATCTTATCTAAAAACATGCTGATGAAGGAATTGGTACCCAAGAAATGGCAGTAAAGAGGAACCAACCTGATTTACAAAGGTGGGGAAAAGACAAGAAGCAGAAAGCTAATTACAGACCAGTAGCTATAATGAGCATGGTAGAGAAGATTTTCGGCATTATGTCAGATGTTGAAGGAATGGGAACACCATATACATAACCTGACCATGTTTCCAAACCTCTATTATATTTAGATTTTCCAAGCTTACTTTCATTTATCTCGAGAAGAATCTTATTTTCACCAATCTTGGGTTGCTTTATAAGCAAAAATCTGGTTCACAAATTAAAAGTGCATGGAATATGTGGCAAAGTTTTGAATTGGAGAGCTGAATGGCTGAAAGACAGGAAACAAAGGGTCGTAATGAATGGGGTGAGGTCACAGTGGAGGCATGTTATAAGTTGCGTACCTGAGGGATCAATACTAAGCCCAGTATTATTCCTAGTTTATATAAATGATCTAGCGAAAGGTGTAAATACAGTGTCAATTTTTGGTGTAGACAAAATTGACAACTGTAGTAAATGAGGTTGAGGCTAACTTTAAAGTACAGAGTGACTTAAAGTAATAGGCCGGGTGCAGCAGTGGAGGGGGAATTTTAACTTTAAATGAAAAGTTATTAACACGGGGGCCATTGACCAATCATAAGCGTTTATTTTTCCTAGCTTCTCTTTGTTACTAAAGACTGGTAAAGACTACAGAGATTGAGGAAATTTTTAGGATTTTCTGGTCTTCAATCTTTAAAATTACCCCCGAAGAAAATGACAATTATGACCTCGAATTCGAAAATGACATTATCCAACAGTTAAACACGCAAATACATAAAACCTCCCCTCATCATTGTGTATCGAAAGAAAGGGCGATGGAGGGCTATGGGAGTAAAATTACTGCCCAAGAGTTCTCCGTCGCACTAAAATCCTTTCGTCAAAGAGCACCGGGTACCACGGGGCTGACCAGGGAGAATTTCATTAAGGCCCCGCCTAATGTTCTGAGTGGGCTTCTTAACATCATGAATGCCGCTCTGAACACAGGCTATTTTCCCGACCAGTGGAAAGTGGCCAAGATGATCTTCCTTCCCAAATCGGGAAAGCCCCCGGACTGCCCTGCAAACTTAAGGCCGATATCTTTCTTAGAATTTGCTGGCAAAGTCTTCGAGAAAATATTGGCAAATAGGGTCAACTCTTTTCTTGACGAAGCCAACCTGCATAACGAGCAACAGCACGGCTTCAGAAAGAAAAGAGGGACTGACACGGCACTAGCCGTTATTACGGAAAAACTTGCAAACATCAAAGCAAGTAAAAGGCATGCCGACCTGGTGCTCCGCGATGTCAAAAAAGCTTTTGACAAGGTTTAGAAGAGAGGCTTGCAATTTAAGATCCTGCAAGTAGGCCTCGACCCCATACTTGAAAGGATCCTATGCGATTATATAATGGAGAGGAAAGCGTATATACAGTTCAAAGAGCACAAAGGCCCCGAGTTCGAGCTCGAATCTGGGGTCCCACAAGGGGGGTGTCTCTCCCCCCTTTTATACAACATATATACACGTGACCTACCACAACCTCTTTCCGAAGGTACGATATACGTTCAGTTCGCTGACGATATTTGTACAGCCGCCTACGTTCACAGGGAATTTATGGCGAATAATACGGCTAGGGAGATTTCCAACATCAACTCTTTCGAGAGGAAATGGAAGATTTCGACCAATGCCCCAAAATTCAAAATAATTCCCATGTTTCGCAAGACCTTCAATGATATACGGGTAGAGGGGGAGAAAATCCCCTACTGCTCGGAAGGGACGGTTTTGGGGCTCAAAATCACCACAGGGGGATACAAGAGTCATATCGGACGGACAGTCGCGAATGTCAAGAGAGATTTGAGGGAGTTTTATAGGTTCATGGACCTAACCCGCTCAAATAAGCTCAAGATATTCAATGCGTGCATTCGCTCGAGACTCTTGTACCCCCCGGTGCCGTTGAATGCGTGCGCCAGGACCCACATTGCGAAACTACAAACCATCCAGAACAAGGCCGTTTTACTCATTACAAATACCCGAAGAAGAGAACACAAAAAACAGAGGGAGCTCCACGCCTCGGTTGGATTATCTCCGATCAACGTGGCGCTCCACGAGAGAGCTAAGAGGATATGGGAAGCCATTCGTGCGCGCTTGACCCCTGAATTCTCTCGTACACACTTAGACATCGAGGCCGACAGACAAATAAGACCCTTTAAAAGCAGTAAATTAGACAATAGACGAGACTCAACCAACCAGTGTAATGTAAAAGTTTTTTTAATTAAAATTCAACCTCACATATGAAACAAATTCACTCAATTATTTAATAATAATCAAAATAAAGTAAATTTCAAATTAACCTAAAATTTAGGAAAATTTAATATTTTTTCAAAAACCTAAAGCGGGATGTAAAAACCCCGTCTCTAAAAAAGGCTTGAATGCCAACAACAAAATTCATCATCAAGATGAGAACCTTTAATCAAATTAGCAATGCTGATTTGATTAAATAAACTATAAATCATTATAGTTTATAACTAAAAGAAATCCAAAGAAAAAACACAAACAGAGCTACCCTTTCACCAGGTATCTTTTATTCTTTCTTCTACACATCATCTATTCTTTAAACTCACTTCTTAACCACTTTACTCTCTTACTTTTTTCTCTCTAATTCTATCTTTTCATCTCTTATTATGTCCAATGTCCAAATGTTTTTTCTGAGGTTAATTATCGATCTCTCCTAAATATTCTATGCCTGACACTATTTATTCCTTTGTTTTTTATTATATAAAATCACTTTTTTTCTGTTGCTAATCAATTATGTTCGCCGAGTGAAGCTGAAATTGAACTATAAAAACCTTTATTTTATTTTGTTTTCCGTTACTTTTAAAATTTTTTTTTGCTTTTTTACAAACTATTTTTTACCGCACCATTTCTTATTATAGTTGCAAAACAATCCATTCCGTATTGGCTGGTTTATTACGAAAAGTTTGATATACAACAAACAAACTTTCTCGATGATGTTTTGAATTTTGTAATCGATGCTACCTATCCAGCCGCTGGGTCATATATATATATACTCGAGCGCAAGCCTATTTGCTAGATTTTCAAAATGGCAAGTATGTGCGCCGTGTGCTCCAACCTCTGGCATATTTTTTTTAACCAACAGCGATTAATCCTTTAGATTTTCTTTGTTAAACATCAATTAAAAAACACTAAAAGAAGTACCTAAATGTAAGTTAAGTACTGCCCCTAGGTGAAATAGATCGGCCTCAGCAAGATCCTTCTCTGAAATCGAGAAAGTCTTGTTTGTCACAGGGGTACCACCCAGGGGAGATCCCTGCTCTTCTTGTGGATCCTCGGAGCCCCGAGCTGTCTGAAGAAAAGCTTGCACAGGGGCAGACTCAGGTTCTGTGCTTGGCACCGAGCCCGGGTTCCACCCCATGGAAGATTCTACCGTCAGGGACTGGATCACCTCAGGGACCATGTCTATCTCTTGGAAGGCCCTCGATGTGGCCACCCCCCTAAAGACATCACGGATCCCATTCGAGGAACCATTTGTATCGTCTTCGGCTGGCAACCCGGCACCAGTCACAGAGGCGAGGGGGCCACGTACAGTGACACCTTTTAGACTCTGCACGCACGAGTGCAGGGCGTTAGGGGACACTGACCCACGGGCCCTGCTATCCTTTGCCACCTTAATGCGGTTGGCCGTATCGAGGCACTCCCACCGGGAGCGGTCATCTTTGGGTGGACTGCATACTTTCTCGCTAGTCCCATTGATAAGTAAAGGGGGACTGCCGTTAGTAAGAGGGAGTCCCCCTTGAGGAACTCCAAAGAAGGGGGGTGAGGGGTAGGCATGGTAGATGAGTAAGCCTCCTCTCCGGTAAAAGAAGTTTTGAGGGCCCCCTGAGAAAGTACATGAGGGGGAAACCTCCTTTTCTGGAATGGAGCTACTCAAGGGCGGTTCCGATGGTGGTACAAGGGAAGGTACTTTTTAATTTATTAATTGGGCATGGTGACCCTTTTTGTAGCACGGGACGCACACGCTAATCACCCCACGCAGTAGCACGCTCTGCGAGGGGTGAATACGCGATCCACAAAGCCAGCTGCCCCCATTTGAGGCTGGCCATATCTCCCGCCTAGTGGCCTGGCAGCCCATCAGCATGGTGGTTCCAACCTGTCTCGGCATAAAATTGATAGACTGTGAAAGGAGAGAAAAAAGTTATGTGAGGAAGGTGAGGGTGGGAGTGAAGCAGGTTGTTACCCCCCTAAACTGGAGCTCAGGGATGAAGGAGCTTTGTCCCCTCCACCCTAAGCCTCGATCTGGGATGGATGGGTGAGAGGAAGTTGGGAGCTTCATCTACCCTGTCAAATTAAAGGCCGAACAAAGAAAGTTGTGAGAGAGGTTGCAGGGAAAGTGAGGAAGTAGGGTAAGAAGACAGGCTGTCAGAAAGAAGGAGAAGAGGCTGGGCTGGGGCCCGACAGGGCGCTGAGTCACGTCAGCACGGCGGCCAGGAAGGCAAAAAGCCGTACCCCTTACGGGGAAGCGAAACAGCAACGGACCGGCCCGTCCCCTTAACTGAAGCTATGTTCAGCTAACATACAAATAACAGCTATGGCACACCTCAAAACATGTTCCCAGTAATCACACTCTTCCTGACTTTGTTCTTTCTAACTGTGACTTCAACCCCGCACCTTGTATGCTAATTAAATATGTTACTAATGAGTCCCAGTGAGTAATGCTTTTCTCATGCTTATCAATTAAATTAGTATTTTTCCAGTCACTGAATCATTCTCAATAAAAAAAAATGAGAATATTTATCAACAGAAAGTAACTGAATAAACATTTGCAGTAGGGGTTTCCGTATCAAGAGAATTTACAGGCAAAGTGAGATCAGTTATGAAACGAGGGCTAGATGAACCTGTTGTGAAACCTCATATTTTGGTCCACTGTTAATGACGGCGATTGGTTTTGACACGGAATCTGTATATCATGTTGAGGAACTTTTGTGAAAAATAGTGTGCTAACAGAATAGCTTGCTCTCACTTATTCTGATTTATGACCTTACGACCTTCAAAACTTTCAATAATTCCAGGACTAACCATAGGAGGACATTTGCAGTTATATATTTCGAAAGAGAATGTAAAACAACATAAGTTTTCAAATTTCGTTAGAATCAGACGAAGAGTTATTATGTTATTGCTAAATAATTCCTACGGCTAACCTTGGGAGGACTTTGCAAAATTATATTCATTCGTAAGAGAATGTAAAATAATATAGGGGCTTCAAATGTCGTTAGAATCGGCCAAATAGTTACAATCTTATTACCCCCTCCCCCCCCCAAAAGCAAACGGTCACCGACCGGCCGCCATAGTGTGATATAGAGTCGCTTGCGACTAAAATATAAGAGTGTAGGGGAATCGACCCTCTCCCTCCTCTCTCAGTTGAGGCCCGGGACGTCGGCCATAAACAAGCTGGCCGTATAGACGCCACGGTTCAAACTCGTAACCACAGCGACTTCGCCCCTCAGCTCGATGAAAAGCAGGACGGTTCAAACTACAAGATCTCCCTTAAGAGTGTGTATTTAATTTAACTTCAAGTGTAAAATTAGAGACGCGTCTCCCTCGAGACCGAGGGTCTATCAGGACCAGAGGTAAGACGTCCTGAGAAAAACCGTTGGAGTAGGAACCTTCATGCGGCCCGTTCCCCCCTCCTACCCCTACCCCAGTGGGGTGACGATGTATATATAGACCAAAGACTTGGGAAAAAACGGGGTAGAATACGTGAGTCAGCAAGGCTACGAAGTCCCCGGCAAGAGGACGGGCTACCAAGAGAAAGGACTAAGAAGCAGCTCATCCTCAACCTAGTTCCTGGTTATCAAACCGAAATTTGAGTTAATTTGTCCAAATTCAAATTATTCTCGTCAGAGAACCCTCCTTTCCTATCTTGGTGTACCACAAAGCACCGAGATAGTCCTCGCCCTTGAGGAATACCAGAACTAAGAACAAAAAGCTCATTTTCGAGCTAGTTCCCGGTGGTCACACCGAACTTTAAGTTAACTTGATTTAAGAATCAAGTTCAACTTACTCTCTTTAGAGAACCCTCCCCCCCCCCGCCTCCTATCCTGGTGCAGTCCAAAGCACAGAGATAGCCCTCGCCGTTGAGGAAGACCCCGAGTAAACTCACAGCACTCCCCTGAGTCAAAGGATTCCCGCCTGGCTCACCGCTAGCCAGCGCGAATTATTCTCCAGAGTAATACGAAGAGGAGAAAGGAACATTCGTTCAAAATCCGGTGGTGATATCATTTCCTGCCGAAGGCATGTGGCTCTCCCCATCTGCCACGCTCGCCAAAATTTTCAGTGGCTTTAACTCTATTTCGTCCGCCACCAGCCATATGGACGAGCGGCACGCGTCAACAAAACAATAACATTCCTGAGGTAACGTAACTCATTGGGTTTAAACCCTTTTCAAGGTTTGGTTTTATATTGAAGTGAGTGGTGAGTCAACCATCACTATAATGTCAAGTAGGTCAAGTTAGAAAGCCTTACCTAAAAATTATTTAAGTCTTTACTGTGTATTTAGTGCGTAATATTTCTTTGGTTCATGTTTATGGTTTTGTGTTTTAATTAAAGTTTTAGTTTGTTTTAACAAATTTTTATTCTATGCTCGAATCGCTAAGTACAGCACAAAGTACCCTCAATGTTTAAATAAGTTTATAATCAAGATACTAATAATAAAAAATATATAGCACTCTTTGAGAGCTATAATGTTAATCACGGAGTAGCATGTAAACAACCCATACATACGAACATCCTGCTATCACTCGGTCCTTCCTATACTACGACATATATATTTGTTGTCAGGTGTGTGGGGTCCTCCCGTTACCACGACATTCAGCCCTGCAGTCTTGCACTTTAATTCTAAAATCTTCTATTATTTTTTTGTTTGATAGTTCTCGTTTTTGTGCACCACTTAACTGAATCCGTTTCATCTTGGTTCTTGGGGTTTGTTAAATACAGAAATAAAAATATTATTTTGTTTGAATTATTATGCGGCAATCAACACAGCTACACATATCATATGTAGGCAGAACAATATGGAAAATTTTATTCCCAGCTTATTCCTGAATCTTGTGCTTTAATAATTTTTAAAGACACTTTGTTTCAGGATCGTCCTTTGAAGCTCTACACACTGTATAGAGGAAATAAAGATATTACTTATAGTTTTTGAGAAAAAACCCTATCAAATCCCCCAAATATATTTTTCTGTCATTCTTTCATAAAATAAAAAAAGACTATAATATAAAAACTCTAGGTGATATTTTAATATAAATGGTATAGTTTGTAGAACTTGAAAATACGAATCGAAAATACTTTGAATCATTGCTCTACGACGAAATGATATCACTTATAGTTTTGTATTTTTCTGTCGTTCTTTTTCCAAATATAAGAAAAAGACTATAACATAAAAAACTATAAAAAAGGAAAATATCAAAAGTACTTTGAATCATTGCTCTACAACGAAATCTGAGAGCCGTAGCGATTTGAAAATATCCCTTAAAAGTCAGGGGAGGGTCGTATTATTTCGGGATATCTCGTTTTTTATCGTGAAATCAGAAAAGTTCACACGAACAATATCGTTTGTTGTTCAATTCTCCATAAGTGTACCAAATTTCAGTACTCTAGCTTTAAAAATAAAATAGGTTATAAAGAAAGGAGAACTTCCATAATGTTGGAGTACACATTATCATTTACCCAAAATAGGCTCCCCTGAATTCTTCTTCGAAATTTCGGTATTTTTAAGTCACTATTTTGTGGGAAGGGGGCATTTTACAAAGGTAGCCTACCACAAAAATTTAGTTTTAAGTCTTGTGTACATAATCTAACATGCAAACTAAAAAAAAATATGAGAAAACTTCGGATCTCTAGCAATATTAAAATACCCCCTAAAATATCGTTTTTTGTGTTTTTTCAAAATATTTCGGTTTCTATCGGGAAATCGGAAAAATTCGCAGGAACAACACATCGATTCGTATTTCAATTCTCCATATGCTTGTATAAATTTCACCTGTATCTATAATAATAAGAGAGTTAGCATTTTTACCGAAAACATCCCCTTAAAAAAATACCCAACTTAAACGCATTCAAAATATACACAACGTACTCACATTTTAATAGATTAAACAGCTAGAACTGAGTGTGCTATTTGGAATAGTCATTGAACAACTTAAAGCAAGAATGAGGCAATGAATGCACGTGCAATTAATACCACTGACAGTTTATACCTAAACAAACTTACGAGCTATGTACTTCGGAAACCCGTAGACTGCGTGGTCAGCTCATCGAAGTCTTCAAAATACTTCGAGGGTTCGACAATGTTGACTACCGGGATATTTTCACACTGAGTGAGAACAGAACGCGCAATCACGGCTTCAAACTTGAACTCAAGCGTTACAACCGCAATCTGTGTGGAAACTTTTTCACCTACAGTATCTGCGGTAAGTGGAACGCACTTCCAGTGGAAGTTGTCAACAGTGAATCTGTTGACCAGTTCAAGTCAAGACTAGACAAAGTCTTGAAAAGTGGCCGTTTATGGACGCAAAACAATTGAGCAGCCATGTGCCCGCTCAATTGCTAGTCCCAAGGTACCCTCTTTGAATGGACCGTAAGGTCTCCTAGGGTACCTTCTTTCCTTGTAACTCCTTGTAACTCCTTGTAACCCGTCACTTGCGATGTTTCAAGCGCGTAATAGACTTGTTCAAAACTTGTATAACTTCCAATCTGCGAGAGTGTACTTTATTTTACATTATCATTCGGCAATAAAATAATTCCCTAAGCATGTGCTTATTTTGCTTATAGGGTTAATCCACCACTGGCAGTTCCACAGACACAATTCTCCACACCAGAAACAGAAATGCAGCAGGTAACATCTGAAGAAGTATCAGATGGGACCGAAGAAGAAGACCGCAGCTCAAATGACTCGCAAACCGATACTGAAGAGGAATGCGAACCAGGTCACAACACAAGAGCCTAAAGAGTCTCAAGGAGCAGGTTAGAAACCCTTAGCATCATCAAGAAAAATAAGACAAAGAAAGAAAAAGGCATGGAAGTAATTATGGAGGAGAAACCCAACCATCTACCTCCATCTCAGAAGGCAGTCCCCAACAGGGACCCCAGACTGTAATTGAGATAATTTAACATCTAGAAATGCAAAGAGATAAACCGAGCATCTTGAGCATTAGCACCGATGGATGATTAACGAAAAGAGTGCAGTATGGAAACATTTTTAGAAACATCGATGCCGATATAATTCTAATTTCAGAACACGGAGTCAACACTAGTAGAGAAATTATAAAAATATGGAACTATGAAGTTTTTACAGTAAATCAATAGCAAGAACGATATGACGGAGCAGCCATTGCGGGGAAAAATGTAATTGAGTACAAGCAACTCAGGAACCTAGAAGAGTCCTACCTCGCCATTTAGGTGGACAAGAGTCTGGGAAAAAATTGTCATCGCCACGGGATATCAACCCCTTAGGCGCGAATATTTGCCGAACCAGACTCTCACGAGTATATTCAGTCGAAGAGTCCCCACCATTCTAATGGGGGATCAGAAGGCACGATATGCCAAGTCCGGGTATACATATAGGTATGACTATTCGGACGATATATGTCTCTTTTAAGTAAAGTACGAAAAGGGGAGCTCTTCTCGAGTAGCAGGCTGGGTTAAGTGATCAAACATGGCTTCCTTAGGATAAAAGAAAATATTCAGCTGGATTCTTTATTCTATCGTAATTTGCGGGAACAGGTCTCGAAAAGGCTAACGGTAAGGATAACTCCTTCTTGCTTCTAGAATAATGACTGTTAATATTATCTTAAACCACAAAATACAGCTATATAAATAGTCATTCCATCTAGTCATAATTATACAAAATTCAATCCCTCAGGATTAAGCAGATTTTTAATGACAGTCTTATGTTTATTTTATTCATTCAGCTTTAAAACAAATTTTATGTTTTACACAAAAGCGATGCAAAAATTGACCAATTAGCATCAAATAGATTTGTTGTGCATGACCGGATATTCCACCAGCAGTGATACGTTCGGAAGTGGCGATTTTCTCCTTGGCTGGCGTTGTTGCAGGCTAGTTGAGGGAAAGGAAAGAGGACTCTTCTGCGTTAGCTGAAGGTTTAGTGGCCTTTTGTTCATTGGACATTTTCCACCTTCTCTCCATCCACTCTTGCTTATTTTCATAACTGATCTCTAAAACTACATACACACACAGTTACACTCACTTACAGACTTGCCCCCCCCCCCTGATTCCCTCCCAAATTATGCCCTTGGGTGAAATGGCCAAGAGATGGGGTAGACGTGGAGTATTGCCCTGAGGACCTTGCGAGACCGACAAAAACCGGACAGGAGCAAGATCTTCGAGAGATTTACGGCAAGCTCAATATTGCCCTCGTGCAGCTAATTAATTGATTTGCCAAATGGCTACGCGACTCTCTGTGCGAGGGAGGTGGACATCGAAGCCCTATCCTCTCCGCGTGCCTCAGACACCCTTCGAAAAATTGACTCTATACCTCAGACACCGCCACAAATACGGACACATAGAAGTGTGATCTGCCGACGCCTCGACTCCTAGATTTAAGGACACTCGATTGACCAAATCACGGACGAGATCCTTCGGAAGCATAAGTTGGCAAGGCAGAAATAATCAAATTCAAACCTACACCCACGTTTTTAAAGTGGTCTTCACCGAAACCACAATGGGGTTAAGGCAAAAGAAAACGAACTTCTCTTTAATATCCGCATCTTCCCCTATCAGATTGGGCGTAAGGATTTCGTTGACCTGTAAATGTGCTTCAGGTGCTACAGGTACAAGGAACACACCACCACCACTTGCTCCAACTCTACACTCCTAGTTTGTTCTGTGTGCGCCGGCCAAGACCATTCCTGGCGCGAATGTAAAAGTTCGTTTCAGAAATGCCTCAATTGTGGTGGCTCATACAGAACCATTGAAATGACTTGTGCAATAAAGAAGGGACAAATAGAGAAAACAAAGGACAAAGGCGGAAAAGAGGAGTCAAGAAAGGCTAACGCCACCTACGCGAAGGTTGCCAAGGCAACAGTCGCAGAGAGTAGTGTTGCCACTGGACCTAAGTACCTGCAAATTGAAAACGAAAAATCGACAAAAATAATGTGTTGCATATATTATGCACACATTGCTAACTTGACCAAGCCTGGCAGCTTTGCGAAGGAACTGAACACCATGCTCGCGAATAACGGCATGGAAAAAATGCGGTTCCCGGATGTAGAAGTCTGAATACCGCGTATATTAGTGTACGCAGAAATACTCCGACGCAAGCTGCATGTCCCTCCCGTATTTCCAAATGCACCATTCGCCTCGAATTCTCTATCGCCCCTTTTCGCGCCATCGTAAACTGCGACGTGGCTCGAAGGTATGAAAGATTTACTCTTTCTGACAGCAGGTGAAAGGGTCTTTCGCGCGGCGATACGGATTTTATGAGAATTCGGTGCTCTCTCTCGATTTCTGCCCGTGAGGGAAATAAAAGGAAAACTTCTCCCTGGAGTCAGGCAGAAGATCTTCGACTGACGTTGTGAGGAGAGCTCGTCCCACAATAGAAACAGTTGCAAGGAAGGAACTTCTCGGGGAATTGGTTGTTGCCGTCGCGGTACCTGTAGGTGCCAAACCTCTTGCAGGCCCCCCTTCAGAGTCTGAGGTTACATAGGACTTCCCTCTGCGGATTACCCTAGACGTAGCTAGGTAATCTGTTTTGGCTACCCCCTCCAGGAGCCGAATAATCGGACAGGTACTTCGAGGAAGAAGTCCGATTGAGTCACCGCTTGGCTCACCTTCGTGATCCGGCAAAGAATCAGTATATCCCAGTCTAGGATTACCCTCTCATTCGGTAACCTTGGACGGCCGGACTAGGTGCGATCATCGTCACCAGAAGAAGATTTTTACCGCCATTCTCAAAAATACTTACGAACGCAAAGGTATCGTTAATTGAATTATCCCCTCCCCTAACTTTACCAGTTTATTTGTGAACTAGAATTATCATCCCGAGCCCATACCCTCGAATATTCGAAGTGCTTACTTAATTCAGTGTTTAACTCGATAATAATATTCCCTTCGTTCTGTCTGGTGTCATTAAGACGCAAACATCCCAGTGAGTAATTTGCAAGTAATCCCCACGACATTTTGTAGACTTAATTATTCAGTGCAAGATTAATCCTATTTATATTTATATACGCTGTTGCTTATTTCAAATTCATGTACATAAAAGATTATTTTTGTATATGTATGTTTAACTAATTTGGACGATCCTTTGGCAATTATTAAGCAATCCACTCGGCTTAAATCTCAATATTCCACCGACCCACCCATGGTTGGCTTTTACTGAGTAGATAACACACTTAGGAGATCATCATCTTAGTTTTGATCAAAAGGGTACGCACCGGGGTTATTCTTATTCACCGGAAGTGGCTAAGGTAGGTCTATTGGATATACTTCACCTCCGCTTCACCTTGGTGCGGTAATAAAATATATGTCCAGGAAGTGGAACTGGGATTACCCACTCACTCAAACCTCGACAATGCCTAATCATTAAATACTTACTGTTATAATTTAGTTTAGGGTTAAACTCATAGCTAACCTGTTTTTCTTTCTTTATTAGGTTCAAATATTAAATAAAAGTATGAAATAGATTTATTGCTATACGACTGACGATAAAGTATAAAAAAGGAAGTTCTACTAACTGGACTCCTAGGAGTGTAAAACCAACATTATAGCACTTATACATATTGACATTAATAATTCTTTGTTTGTGAAATGTACATGGGCCTATACTTGTGTGTGTGTTTATGTGAGAGTATATTCATTGTATATATTGTGTGCCTCTTTGTGTGCGCGCTAATGCGAGAATGTGTTCATTCTATGTATTATATACTTATGTTCTTTAATTGTTTATTTTCTGTGAAATAGAGCCAACGTTTGAAATGTTCTTTCTCCTTTGAGCTACTTCAATTTATTTGATGAGGAAGAATGGAACGTGGTCTTCCTCCCGATCGTTTGGATGTTCTTCCAACTGCACAAGAAGCTGCACTTGTATTTAAACACTGGTTGTTTGTCTTCTCGAGGAAGAATGAAACGTGGTCTTCCTCCCGATCGTTTGGATGTTCTTCCAACTGCACAAGAAGCTGCACTTGTATGAAAACACTGGTTGTTTGTCTTCTCGAGGTACAAAGCGTCAATTGAAGGTAGAAGCAATTCGTATTTAGGCATTCTAGCCAATTCAGTTTCTCCTGAAAATTTCGAGTTAGTTTCCGAATGTACTACTTTCAACGATGCTCTTGCTGCTCTCAAAAGCACCTTCATTCAACCTGCTAATGAGGTTGCGGCGCGACACAAGCTCGCGACTTGTAAACAATTAGATGGTGAAACGATTCATGAATATGTACGTGCTCTTCAGACACTCAGTCTGGATTGCAATTTTTATGCTTTGAATGCTGAAACGTATAGAAAACGAATATATTCGAGATGCCTTTATTACTGGGCTTTTATCATCAAAAATTCGAACGAGACTTCTAGAAAACAAAACTCTTAGCTTATCTTCATCTGTTTATCGAGAGAGAGCGTTAGAGATTGACACAAGGAATTCAGAGGCCTATTCATCATTGACTTCTGCTCCTGTAACTTCAGTAGAATCGCATGAGCTGGACGCTGAAGTCGACTGTTATAATTCTAATCTTGAATGTTCGAATTGTACTGCAGTTCATTCGCTTCGAAAACATAATAAATGTTATTATTGCGGAAATTCCTCTCACCTGAACCGTGCTTGCTGTCCGGCAAGTGATGTTATTTGCTTTAAATGCAAGAAGAGAGGACCTTTTTCAAAGGTATGCAAGTCATCTCGCTAGTGTGCCATCAATTTTGAAAAGGTAATCTCTAGAAGTGGAGGTGAATGGCTCTCTTAGATACCGGCAGTTCCGAGAACTTCATTTCAAAAGATGTTGCGAACTCCTTTATTTTCCATCTTAAACCTATGAAGGCTCTATATCTATGGCCTCTAAAAAATTAACATAATCAAGGAATATTGTGAGGTTAGCATAAAAGTCGGAAGCTGCTAATAACGGAAAGTACGTTTGCTTGTTTTATCTGAATGTTGCGCTGACATTATTTTAGAAATCCCCTTCCTAGGTAAACATTCCTCCTTTAAGCTAAACTTTGGAGGTCCTCAACTTGACCTCGAAGTGTGCTCTCTGGCTTCTATGATTACGGATCTTCCAAGAGTTTTCACAACTTATCATCTGATTGCAAACCAGTCATTACGAAGGCAGGCATATTTAAAACGCCTAACTCTGAATTTATTCGTTCTGAAGTAGCACGTATGCTCAAGGAAGACATCATCGAACCAAACACCTCCCCTGCCTAGCTCAAGTTCATGTTGTGTCGAATCAATCAAAGAAGAGGTTAGTAATTGACTATTCTCAGAAGATTAACAAATTTACTTACTTAGCACCATCGACCTAAGTAGTGCTTATCATTGTGTTCCTCTTTATCCTGAGGATAAAATTTACACTGCTTTTGATGCGGATGGGAGGCCTTTTCAATTTTAGTGCTTCAGTTTTGGTTTAACCAATGTTGTTGACTGTTTTCAGGGAATTAAAAATAATCTTGAGGACACGTATGCTTACTTAGACGATGTTACTATTTGCGGCTGCACGCAAGTGGAACATGATAAAAACCTAACTAAGTTTTCCGAAGCCGATGAGAAACATAAAATGACCTTAAATAAAAACAAATGCACCCTTCTAACTAATACTATATGTATTCTAGATTATAAAGTTCACCAGAATGAACTTCGCCCAGATCCTTCACGCCTTGCTGCTCTCAAGGATATGCCCGTACTAACTAGCCAAGAATCATTATCTCGATTAGTCGGATTGCTTGCATACTCCTCGCGGTGGGTTCCAAGATTTTCTCAAAATATTCGTCCCCTAATTAATTGCCAATTAACCACTTTCTGAAGAACCTACAAATGCAATCGAAGAATTAAAAGTAGCTATTATTAACGCTGTTAGGGCAAAAATAGATGAAAAATTTACCGTTTGCACTGGAAACTGATCCCTCAAATAGCGCCATTGGGGCCACTCTGAACCAGAATGGACGACCAGTTGCCTTTATTTCGAGGTCCTTTGATTCCTCCAAGATAAATCACTGCTCTGTCGAAAAAGAGGCCTATGTTATTGTTGAAGCGATCAAAAGTTGGCGTTATTTTCTTCTCGGTCGTAATTTACCTTAATTACAGATCAAAAATATGTATCTTACATGTTTGATTCATGGCATAAGAGTAAAATATAGACCGAAAATATTGCTAGATGACATTTAAAATTGATGTCCTTTTGCAACGAAGTTATACATCGTCCTGGTTCGCTTAAGACAGCTGCTGAAGCCCTATCGCGCACTTTATGCTCAAGCATGACCCACAATAATCTTATCGAGCTTCATAAAGCTCTCTGTCATCTAGGGATTATACGATTTCACCATTTTATTCGAGTACAAAACTTGCCTTCTTCTGTAGATGACGTTAAGCGAGTGGTGTTAGTAACACCACTCGCTTAACGTCCTCTACAGAATAGGCAAGAGAAAACAACGTAGTAAGACACTGTATAACAGTTGATGAAGAAATATCTTTATATAGAAAAGCAAAGGGAAAACCCGAGTATTCGTCTACCAGAATGAATAAATGCTTAAAAGCCCTTTAAAGTCCAGGCTGATTCGATCAAGAGGGTGCAAAACGTACTAAGGATTAAAACCTCGATATTATCGGCCAGAGAGACAAGAGCTTATCCATGCAATACACCCTTTTGATCGAATCAGCCTGGACTTTAAAGGGCTTTTAAGCATTTATTCATTCTGGTAGACGAATACTCGGGTTTTCCATTTGCTCTTCTTTGTAAAGATATTTCTTCATCAACTGTTATAAATTGTCTTACTACGTTGTTTTCTCTTTTCGGGCTACCAGGGTACGTGCATTCGGATCGAGGTACTTCTGTCATGTCTGTTAAACTAAAATAATTTTTGCACAAGAAAGGGGTTCAAACGAGTCGTTCAACACCCCACCACCCTATCCTGAATTGACAATGCAAGCGCTATGTAGGAATTGTATGGAAAACTGTTACCTTGGCGTTGGAGTCTAGAAACTTGAGCATTAACCATTGGGAACACCTCCTCCCGAATGCTCTTAATTCCTTGCATTTATTGTTATGTACTTCAACAACGCAACTCTTCACAAACGTTTTTTTTTCATTCTTTCGAAAGACCATGGTGGGAATGAGTATACCTAGCTGGCTTGCCTTACCTGGTAAAGTACCGTTAAAACGACATGTACGGAATAAGGACGATCTCTTAGTACTCGAAGTGGAACTAATCGAAGCCAATCCTGAATCGGCACACGTCAGATTTCCAGACGGCAGAGAAGATACGGTGGCTATCCATGATTTAGCCCCACCCGGAGAGAGCCAGTTAAACGAGATTATAATTCATCATGTTCTTCCTCCAGTTGCTCTCCCTGAAGCCTCCCCAGAAAATACCCCTCGTCGATCTACTGGATATAGAAAACTTGTTGATTGTTCTATCGAAAACAATAAATTTCATGATGTTTTTTGTCCAGCTACTCTCCCTGATGCCTACCCCGAAACTATTTTTCGTCACTCTACTCCTCCTAGAAAGCCTGTTGAACGTTACATTGAAAACTGCTAGATCCTGTAAATACTCGAATTAGACCCTTGATCTAGTATTTCACTCTATTTTAACCTCTTTTTTTTGCAAAGAGGAAGTTTGTTATAATTTTTTGGGGGGTTGAGTTCATAACTAACCTGTTTCTTTCTTTAGTAGGTTTAAATATTAAATAAAAGTATGAAATAGATCTATTGCTATATGACTGACGATAAAATATGAAAATGAAGATCTACTAACTGGACTCCTAAGAGTGTGAAAC
Organism: Ceratothoa steindachneri; assembly: GCA_963969495.1. Taxonomy (NCBI): domain Eukaryota; kingdom Metazoa; phylum Arthropoda; class Malacostraca; order Isopoda; family Cymothoidae; genus Ceratothoa; species Ceratothoa steindachneri. The sequence continues at coordinate 69,182,260 of OZ018338.1, read as the reverse complement.
CAACATTATACCACTTGTACATATTGACATTAATAATTCTTTGTTTGTGAAATGTACATGTGCCTATATTTATGTTTGTTCTTATGTGAGAGTGTATTCATTGTCTGTATTGTGTGCCTCTTTGTGTGCGCGCTAATGCAATAATGTTTTTATTATATGTATTATTTTATTTGTATACTTATGTTATGTAAATATTTATTTTCCGTGAAATAGAGCCAACGTTTAGGATGTTCTTGAATCTCTGGGCTACTTCACTTACCATGCCTGAGCTTTAACAAAGCTTTGCTAAATGAGGCAATAATAATGGGCATTCATCTACTCCATCATTTACTGCAATGTTCTCTGGTTTTGGCTTACCAGAAGGATCTACCACAATCCTAATTTTGGTTGTTTCCACATTTGATCTAACAACTGAAAAATGTGGCACAAAAGTAACATTTTCCATTACATAATCTGTTAATGTGATTTCTTTTAGGATGTGGTCTTCAATTTCTTTATTTAAAATTTCAGAATAAGATTACCGTAGATTTTCTTTTTAAATATTTTTACAAAGATAAGTTGGTAATTGTGAAGACTATGGGCAGATGCGACTCTAGTTTATTTTTTGGGCTACTTTTCATTGTTTTTCTGCTATCACACTGGCCAATCACAGATCTGGATTCAGTTTCATAAACGACCAATCAGAAAGCTGTATTTGTTTCAAGGCTTTTTGTGCTTTTTATATTGATCAAAACTTGGTTTTTCTTATATTTTAGATGTTTTTTCCCCTTATTTCTTTTCTATATATCCTACCTACCCTATGCCTGACATTATTTAGTCTTTTTATTTACTTGTTACTTAATTTCCCATTGTTTAATGCTCGATTAAACCATATTTCGGTGTTGTTAATGAAGTCTCACGTCTTAATTCTGACGAAAACAGTACTTTTTCATTTTTTCTGTTCCGTATTTATTTCTCTTCTTTGATTTTTTTTAACAGGTTTTTTACGACCTTCATTTTGATTATTGTTCCAAATGGATGCGTTTAGTATTAGTGTTTTTATTACTATATATGTGTAGTTCAAGAAACACAAATGGTCAATTTCAGTAAAAAAAAAAGTCACGAAATTTCCGGGATCAATGCTCTACTTTTCCGTCCGCATCTCTCATATTTAAACGACCACCCACGCCGTTTCACGCTCATTTGTCAAAATTTCATTTTCGTGTCAAGTTTGTTTGTTACCTATTCAACGTTTCGGTGCTATTTTAACCGACAACGAGAAATATGTTGCGTTTCTCGAAGCCCATGGGCCGTGTAGTGAGAGGGCAGTGGGTTTTTGGAGGGTTCGAATGTGAAACAAAGAGAATTTTCATTGTTTCGGTGGCAAATCGAAATCGAGAAACCCTCCTCGCAGCGATAAAAAAGTGGATTTTGCCGGGCACGACAGTCGTATCTGACGGATGGGCAGCCTATTCGTATCTGAAGGATACGAACATCTTACCGAATTCTGGCTTGCTGCCGGTAAACTCTACCCACCCGTCTGGCGTAAGTATTAACGATTATTTTGAGCGTCGGCTCGTTGTTGGGTACGGCTCGCCGGGGGGATAACACTGCGATGACCCTGAGTTTCAATCCTTTTGGGGGGGGGGGGGGCTGGGGGGCACAGCCCCCAGTATAAAAATGAAAATAGCCATAAAATTCTTCAATTTCATCTCTAAAAAAGTAACACCGGAAAGTAGCCCAAAATAGCCCCCAAAAACTAGGCCTACGATCTGCCCATAGTCTTCACAATTACCGATAAGTTAAGCATATTTTTGGCATATTTAAAGTTTGGAGTCAACCTATTTTTTAAGTTATTCTAAGGTATATTAATCGTCAGTCCGCCTTTCTCAACTACAACCCCCTCCTCAAATTATTGTATCAGGTATTTATCCTTATCAGAAAGTTGTTCACTAATACTCAAGTTTTCTCTTTGGCCTAAAACTGGCAATCGATCATCATACCTTTTCTAGGTTTGGGGTACTCAAATTAGCAATAGCATAATTATTTACCACACAAAAACCTAAAGTATCTCTTTGAAAGTTAGGCTCACCTGGGTCATAATCAGATGGAAACCATTTAACAAAATTCCTAATGGGTTATTGTAACATAGCATCATTAATCGATTCTGTTTCTTACAGTAAATAATTTACCAGCTTTAGCTCGTAAAATTAATTCAAGGCAGAAATCTTATCAGTACTAAATTTATCTGCTAAGTGATAACCATTGTCAGATAATTTGGGAGTTTAATTAAATCTTCTACCTCAAAACTTATGTTAATATCTTCAATTATAATAGCTTCTATTGTTTTGTATTTACCTAAGTTTTTATGGTCTTCCAATTTAGGTAAAGTAACTTCATAATTAGGTTGTTTCTTGTTGACTATAAATCCGGTTATTAACAAAGCATAAGGTTTACCTGGTTTCTAAGTTTAATTAATTGACATTTTTTTTGTAATATAAATTGCCTGATGCAATTCTCTAACAAAGCCTTACAAATAAAAATATTTGCTTGCTAAGCATAGCTGCAAAGTTGGAATTAAGGTATCTTCGTTTGCAGCTTGAAAAGGTAAGTAAATTGGTAACTCGTTTACCATTTACCTAAGTCTTACTTCTTTCTTAAGATATCTCGTTATCATTTTTTTTTCCAATACTCTTAAGTTGCTTCTTCTCTTGACTACTGGTTTCCTTCATACACAAAATTGAAAGGTGATTAACAAAACCACAAATATTACATGGAGTAATGGTACTTTAAAATTGAGGTATTGATATTTGGAAGTAGTGTATTTAGTATAATAATTTAACTTTTTTTATTTGTTTATCCCAGCTCAGATGATAGACCTCCCATAGAAAAAAAAGATGATCGATTTTGTTTACATAATTTAAAAAAGTAATTTTGAGAGGATTTTGATTCAATTTGAAATTTGGGGGTTTATTAGGAAGTGCAAAAGTCTATTCAGCTTGCCAGGAATTCCCAGAGTTTCTGATTCCCAGGGGTGTAATTTCTTTTCTAAATTTGGGACAAAAGTTACTAATTTTGAAGTTTGATTTACATTAATGTTCTCTAATGTTTTGATAGATTCAGTTATTGCAATTTTAAAGCTATCTAATGATTGATATAATTAAAACCACAAGTCGTTAAAAATTCCTGCACTTTTTGGGTTAATTTACGAAAGTATACCTACAGAATATTTTCTAGTCCTAATTTTTTATTTTGAATTAAATATAAAGTTGAAAACATATCTGGTTGAAAATCACGGAGTGATTTAAGTCTTTAGTTACGATTCTATCCTTTAAAAATTTTTGAAAAATAGAAAACTTTATTTGGCCTGGATTTACATAGCAACTTTCTAATGAAGCGAAGCCTCTTCATAAACTGTATCACTTGTTTTAAATAAGTAAATTTTTCTTGCTCTGATAACACAATTTTATCATAACTGTTGCTAAAAAAGGTTTTGAAGTTATGAAATTTAGAGAGAGCTTTAACCAAAGGAAGAATTTTTAATTCAGGAATTTTAGTTGAAATTTTAGGTCTAATTTCAGGTTGAAGGTCAGTTGAACTATTTGAAGCTGAAGGTAAATTAAATCGGGAGGACGATAGCGCCGCCTACTTTAGTCTATTTTCCTCCAAATAATCATTTCTTAGGTAATTTCGAAATGGGGGCTTCGCCCCCATAACCCTCATCCCGTATTTAAATGTAGGGAGGTTGCAGCCCCCGAAATTTTAAGAAGAACTCATAATAGTCCTAATTCTAAAGCCTAACATTAGATTCAATTTCAAAAGGCGATTGATAAATGTTGTTAGGCATCTTGTTTTTCTACCGCTTTCCTTGACTATAGACATACGTTTTGTTGATTAGAAGGCTCTAAAACCCTGAGAATGATGCCGCTATCATCTTCGCGATTTACCGAGGGTAATTGTTGAATAAGTAGTTCAAATTCAATTTGGTAATAATTACACATGGGACCAATTTTAATCACATTTCCTGGTGACTTAGATTTATCTGCCAATTTTAATTCGTTTTTTCATGCTGATTTCAAATATATAATCCATGTTTACCTACATGCTGTAGTTATTCTGTAATTTCTATTTTCTCGTTTCCCCGTAAACTGCTCTCCGGACGGACAGAGAAGGTGCTTGTAGAAAGCATATACTTCACAGTACCAAGTAGTAAGATAGTAATAAGTGCTATTGTTCAAAATATTGACATTATTATTTCTTTTTTTAGGTCTCATGTTAAAGTGATGGCTTCGTTAAGAGAAAATTGCGTTAATGATCCAGACACCTTCTGCTACGTATGTGGCTGTTAAATGCTAGTTCGTCAAAGGAGCAATATATCAAATTTTGTGATCCGCACTTATAAGGCATATTTTGATGTTCCTTTTTGGCGATCAAGATAAGAAGTGGGCCCCACATGTTGTTTGTCATAGTTGTGTGGAAAAAGAAATTATCTTCCTTTTGAAATCCCATGGTGTAGCGAGAGCCAAATGATCATGTATCGGATTGTTATTTCTGTCTGGTGAATACTAAAGGGATTGGCAAGAAAAATCGGCAAAAGATCGACTACCCCAACATTCCCTCGGCGATCCGGCCAGTACCTCATTCTGAGTCTTTACCAGTTCCAATTTTTAGTGGATATGTTTCTTCCGAGGATGAAAATGATGTACCTAATATGGACGTCCACGGAATGGATTCAGAGTCTGCAGATTCATCATCAGATGCAGAACAGTCATTAGCTCCTCACAGTTTCAATCAAGAGGATTTGAATGACTTGATCCGTGATTGGCCGCCCTTCAAGAAATCTGCAGAACTTTTAGCCTCCAGGTTGAGTGAAAGACATATGCTTGACAGGTCGGTACGGGTATCATATTACCGAACAAGGGAGAGTACATTTAAGTATTTCTCTGAGAACAAATAATTTGTATACTGCCACGATGTTCCTGGTCTGTTTACCGAGTTGGGACTTGGCACCTATAACCCTGCTGAAAGGAGACTGTTTTTAGATAGTTCCAAGCGTAGCTTCAAGTGTGTCCTTTTGCATAATAGCAATGACTTTGGTGCAGTTCATCTCGATCATTCTGTCCATCTGCGAGAAACTCGCGATGACATGAGAATGGTCATGGATTTACTTAAGTACCATGAACACAATTGGATCATATGTGTAGAGCTTAAGATGGTCAACTTCCTCCTGGTCCCCAAAAGATTGGCCAGTTCGGGAAACTTTGGAAGCAGGAATGCCAAACATTGTTAATGAGCCAATAGTTAGTCGAGAGGAGATAGTTTTCTCTCCACTTCATCTCAAGGCGTTGAGCACTGCCAATGATTGTTTTCAGTACATAGTATCGGCGTTTACTGCTTTGTCATACGAAAATATAAAAGCAGGAGTATTTGATGGTCCCCAAATCCGAAGACTTCTGAGTGATTCTAGATTCGTGAACACCATGAATGAAAAAGAGAAGGCAGCCTTGGCTCTCATTTTCTGTCGTTGTTCTTAACTTCTTGGGAAACAAATAACCGCATAACTACGAGGATCTGGTTACTAATATGCTTTTAGCATATCGTGATCTGGGATGCAACATGAGTGTGAAGCTGCATTTCCTAAATAGCCACCTCAACCGATTCCCAGAGAATCTGGGAGCCGTGAGCGACGAACAAGGGGAACGCTTCCATCAGGATTTGATGACGATGGAAATGCGCGGACTACTGCTGGACGATTAGAAGAGATCAGACAGAGAAGACTTACTAGAGAAAGAGTTACAAGCGCAAATATTTGCCAGATTTAAGCCAAGAAGAGGTCTTCCAGCCTGATGCACGATCATTAATAAATTAGCATCTATTTGATTACAGTATTTGTAATCCTAAAGGGTAATTCAAGTTTCTTCTCATGTGCAATAAAATGTTTGTGCAAAAAAAAACTGCTTTACTATAAATAACGCTAAAGGATGATTCAAAATTATTTCAAAGCATGATGATAGGCGCGATAAAATGAACATTATTGTATAATATTAGTTATTGATATTACGAAAAATCGGTAGCATTTAGAGAAAATCTGATTTCAGTATGCTCGAATTAGGTAAGAAAATGTACTTTTGTCAATTCACCAAATACATTGTTCCCCAGTGATTATTTTTTACATCAATTCTTTCTTGATTTTCATTGGAAAAATGTTCGGATAAGATAAAGACATTTAAAATTTATTTGTCAATTACTTTGAGTATATAAGAGCAAGAAATTTTTCTAAGGATTTTGTTCAATAGCTATTAAATAGGTCTCTTTAATTGTATTTATTTATTGATTTTGTAACAAAAGTTCTTATTACAAGCCCCTTTTATTAACTAATTTACTTGTTTCTTTAGCTTCTTTCTCATGACCTCGGGGTGTTAGAACATCATTGTAAAATCGTATGACTCAAAAGTGAGCATTTTGCAGTCTTATAAAGGGTTCACACATTGAACCATATAAAACATTCGACGAAGGAGAATCTGAAGAGCGCGCTGGTTCCCTGAGGTTACTTTATCACTCTTGTAAAAGTCCTAAAAAGGCCATCGAGGGTTAAGACCGATTATTGTGCATAGGACGGTTGGTCTTTTAAAAATACCTGATTTTGGATCTTAACCGGTGAGATCTGGGAAAAGGGACAAACATGCAAGTAAATCTAAAGCAAACGCTCAAAAGACTACTACCCATATCATTTAAATAATTCAGGAGTCGTCATGCTAACTTTAGGTAATGTTAAAATCATCGCTTCCTAAATTTAAATTCTTTGTTTGTATAGATTTATTGTGCAATTGCGTACATTTATACATAATCTAATACAAATACAATAATAATATGATATAAAAATATATAAATACACATAATATAAGCGTATACATTACACAAAGCGGGATCCCGCCAGTGTTGGCGTGCAGTAAGACGCGGCGGAGCGTCCCACGCGTGTCTTATCTGCTGCAAGTGGGTGGTGGCGGTCCTCACCACCCGTCGCCTGGCCGGGCGCGAGCTGCGATCAGCATGGAGGGGGTGCTGTTCTCAGCACCTCCAGCAGCTCGTTTGTTGGGGGTGTGGCCGACCACCTGGGCGGCTCTTGCCTCTCGCAAGAGAGGGGGAGGGGCTGGCACTCGCTCTGGCCTGAGGCGGGCGGTGGCTGGGCAGGAGAGGTGGTAGTGCACCAGTGGGCGCCGGGAGCGGCCGCCGCAGTGTTCGCACCTCCCTGCCACAAAGTTGGCGTGCAGCTCTTCCCACGTGGAGTAGCCCAGCCTCACACGCTATAGCAGCACGCCGTTCACTCTGGGCTGCTGGAAGGATGAGTTCAGTTGGCGATAGGCTGTGGCTGCAGCATACCATGCCCCTTACCTCTTATTTGCTTCCCATTCTTGGTGCTGCTGGTGGGCGTTGTGGGTGTCCCTGCGTTTGGCCTGCACCTTGAGCTGCTGCAGGCTGGGGCGCACGGTCCAGGTGATGGTATAGCCGTGGGCGGCTCGCTTGGCAGACTCGTTGCCGCGCACGCCAACGTGGCTGGGAATCCAGTGGAGCCGGACACGTCTGCCCTGAGCTGCCCGGTCCTGCAGGGTGCACAGGATGGTGGATGTTATCCCTGCTGTGGGTGTGCTGCAGCGCTTGCAGTCCCGACCGAGAGTCCGTGTGTATCACCACAGTGGCCTCCCGGCGGAGCAGAGCTTGCTGGAGGGCGTGCAGGATTGCTACTAGCTCTGTCTGTAGGGGGGGAGCAGTGGTTTGATGTCCCCCACGCCTGCGTCTGGCCGCTCATGACGAAGGTGGCGCCGGACCTCCCGCTGTCGGGGTCGGCGGAGCCGTCGGTGAAGTAGACTGCGCTGCCTGGCTCTGTGACCTCAGACATGGCCATGAGGGTGTGCTGGCGGTGAAGTGGGCGGCGGGGGGCTCCCATGGTGGTGGTGGAACGTAGGCGGGGTCGCGCTACAGCCAGTTCCCTGCCTGGTTGAGGATGTTGGTTGCTAGGCTGACGTATACGAGCCACCTGTGTTACGCAGGCACTCGATGCCCTGCGCCACGACCATTTGGAGTCTCTGCGCAACACCTTCTACGTCAAGCTGGAGCACTCTGGCCACCCGACAGGCCACAATGCAATTCACCCTGGCGGTGAGGGCCACCAGGCTGGCTCGCACTGCATGACAAAGGCACTGCACCACCTCAGTGCCCCCAACATGGTCCTCATGGCGGTGTTTTGAATCATCTCCAGGCGTTGTTGCTGCTGCCGGGGTAGCACTACAAGAATCAGGAAGCGCGCTGCCTGCAAGTAGTTGAGGCGGAGAACGGGAAAGGTTGCACATGTTCCTCATCACAATTGATTGTATAGGTTTATTGTGCAATAGCGTACATTTATACATAATCATAATACAAACGAAAAATAATCTAATACAAATACAGTAATATTATGATGCGATAATATAAATACATGTAGTATAAGTGTACACATTACACAAAGCGGGCAGCCCATCAATGTTGGCGTGCAGTAAGACGTGGTGGAGCGTCCCACGCGTGTCTTATCTGCTGCAGGTGGGTGGCGGTGGTCTTTATCACCCGTCGCCCGGCTGGGCGCGGGCGGCGATCAGCGCGGAGGGGGTGCTGTTCTCAGCACCTCCAGCAGCTCGTTTGTTGGGGGTGTGGCGGACCACCTGGGTGGTTCTTGCCTTTCGCGCCCTGAGTAGAGCGCCTCTTACAGGGGAAGGGGCTGGCGCTCGCTCTGGCCTGAGGCGGGCGGTGGCTGGGCAGGAGAGGAGGTAGTGCACCAGTGGGGGCCGGGAGCGGCCGCCGCAGTGTTCACACCTCCCTGCCACAAAGTCGGTGTGCTCCTCTTCCCGCGTGGAGTAGCCCAGCCTCACACGCTGTAGCAGCACGCCGTTCGCTCTGGGCTGCTGGAAGGATGAGTTCAGTGGGCGATAAGCTGTGGCTGCAGCATGCCACGCCGCTTGCCTCTTAGTTGCTTCCCATTCTTGGTGCTGCTGGTGGGCGTTGTGGGTGTCCCTGTGTTTCGCCTGCACCTTGAGCTGCTGCAAGCTAGCGTGCACGGTCCAGGTCAATGGTATGGCGGTAAACGGTTCGCTTGGCAGACTCGTTGCCACGCACGCCAACGTGGCTGGGAATCCAGTGGAGCCGGACACGTCTGCCCTAAGCTGCCCGGTCCTGCAGGGTGAACTGGATGGTGAATGTTATTCCTGGTGCGGGTGTGCTGCATTGCCTGCAGTCCCGACCGAGAGTCCGTGTGTATCACCACAGTGGCCTCCTGGCGGAGCAAAGTGTGCTGGATGGCGTGCAGGATTGCTACCAGATCCGTCTGGAGGGTCGAGCAGTGGTCTGACGTCCTCCATGCCTGCGTCAAGCCGCTAGTGATGAAGGCAGCGCCGGACCTCCCGCTGTCGGGGTCGACGGAGCCGTCGGTGAAGTACACTGCGCTGCCTGGCTCCTTAAACCTCAGACATGGCCATGAAGGCGTGCTGGCGCAGCTCCTCGGTGAGGCAGTTCGCTTTGCTGGCGGGCAGCTGTGTGGCGGTGAAGTGAGCAAGGCGGAGGGGGGGGAGGGTACCATGGTGGGGGTGGAGCGTAGGCGGGGTTGGGGGTTTCACGGTCGCGCCACAGCCAGTTCCCTGCCTGGTTGAGGGAGTTGGTTGCTAGGCTGACGTTTACGAGCCACCTGTTGTTACGCAGGCACTCGATGCCCTGCGCCACGGCCATTCCGAGTCTCCTATGCGCAACACCCTACACGTCGCGCTGGAGCACTCTGGCCACCCAACAGGCCACAATGCAATCCACCTTAGCAGTGAGGGGCACCAGGTTGGCCTCACTCTTCATGACACAGGCACTGCACCATCTGGGTGCCCCCAACATGGTCCTCATGGCGGTGTTTTGTATCACCTCCAGGCGCTGTTGCTGCTGCCGGGGTAGCGGTACACTGTAGTCTCCTAGGGAGCGAACTGCCTGGAGATATTAAAGGCAGAGAATGGGGAAGGTTGCACCAGCGCTCGGCCACGTTATGGCCCTCATCACATTCATCCGGGCCAGCGTCCGCTCCCTCAGGTGCATGACATGCTGCGTGAAAGACAGCCGCCTGTCCACCCACACTCCGAGGTACTGGTAGGAGTCGGTCCAGGCCAGGCCGACTCCTTGGACGCGAAGCTGCTGGCCAGCAGGTGTGCAAGTCTTGATGGCCATGGCCTGGGACTTCTTTGCCGAGATCTTGAGTCCAGCTCTTCGCACTTGGCAGTGATGAGGTGCAGCGCTTCTTGGGCCCACGCGAGTTTGTCGCCACGCCCGGTGACGACGAGGGCAAGGTTGTCGGCGTAGCTGAGGAGGATGGTTCCTTCTCGATAGGGAAGGGCGACCAGCTGTTCCATCAGCACGTTGAAAAGGAACGGGCTGAGGATGCTGCCCTGGGGTGTCCCGTTCTCGAAGGTGAGGTAGGAAGACTTGTGACCCTGGAACTTCACACGGGCTCGGCGCTGGTGAAGGTAGTCCTGGAGCCAGCCCAGCAGTCTTCCTTGGATGCCCTTCCTCACAAGGGCGGCTAGTATGGCGCGGGGGCTAGCCAGCTCTAAAGCCTTCTTGAGGTCAAGGAAGACTACGATGGTGGGCTGGTTGTTGGCGTGAGCCAGGAGGGTGATGAGGCAGTCCACCGTGCTCATCCCCCTGGTGTAGCCGAACACGTGGTGGTGAAGGATTCCCACGCTCCACTGTAGGCGACTCAGCACCATCTTCTCTGCTGTTTTTACGGTGCAGCTCAGAAGAGAGATTGGTCTGAAGGTGGTGTGATCCTTCGGCTTGGGGATGGGCTGGATGTCGGCGTCCTTCCAGGAGGGCGGCAGAAGGGCTTAGGGTGTATTAATTCCTTGTATTAATTTTCTGAACTTCGCCAAATATAGTAATTTTAAAAAAGAAAACACTAAACTGAATTTCCTCCCTTTCAAAATATCACGTTGTTAAAATATAGTTATAGAAGAAGATATATAAGAATACATTTTATGAACTTCACCATTTTTAATTCTTTGGGTTTTAAAAATTGACAAAATTTCGATACCTATATTTAATTCTGAACTTCGCTATTTTGTTTTTTGATATTATAAAAGAATTATTAGAGATAACTTTGATAAAAAAACATAAGCCATAACCAAACTAAGATGAAATTATTATTCAAATACTAAAAAAAATCCCCTTCTTAAAATATAGAGTTAGTGATGATAATAATTGTTTTTTCAAAGACCGTATTTATGTATTCGAGCTGTTATGTAAAAAGGGAGATGGAATGCGTTTAAGGATGGATTCTTTTATCAAGAAAAGACTTCTGAATACGATTCCAAAGTTGCTGCCGAATATAGAATATTGAATCCAGCTCTAAGATTCCTTTTACCTTTGAGGAAATCTTCGATCATCATTATTTACCTAGCCTACCGAGCAAGAAGAGAGCTTTCTATTTTTGGAGTCACAGTTTTGTGAATCAAGGCATCCACTAATGAAGCTACCAGGCAGCCGCACACCCGAATTAAGAAACCCATTTGACTGCCACAAGAGTGGTACCAAAATATGGTGACAAATCATCCCTTGGTAATCACACCACCCTCGAAGAGGCTAACCTATGCCTACCACCTATAACCTAACCATTCTGATAAAATTTCTATATTTTCTTCAATTAATTTTGGAGATTTTAACATTTTATAGAATATATGTTTTATTTGAAAGTTATAACTTGCTCTAATTTTTTACTTTAGCCACTGGTTTTTGGGGGGTTGTGTTTCGTTTTACATTGAACGATATCGTATTTCGAATTTGAAGGCCCCATTTTTGTTGAAATGAATATCGGAAAAAAAATAATTTAAAAAAGCTAAAAATAAGATATCGGAAATAAAACTAAAAATAAGATATTGATTAGTTATGTTATTCGTGTTTATATAGATCTGCTGTGGGGTGGAGGAAAGCGTGAAAACGTTGACGAATACGAATTTCTGTCAAAAACAGACAAGGAGCAAGATACCCTCAACAATGGCTACTTTCCAGCAGAATTTCGGCAACGACGATCTAGCGTCCCGCCAAGCCCGTTCTATATTTTGAGTTCTCGCACTGGGGTGGGTTTGGGTGGACAAATGAAGAACTTTGCGACATGTAACTGGGCAACTTTCACAAGAAATAGCGGCGCACTTTCACGGGAAGATGCCATGGTAATATTAAATACCCGATGAAGGGTGTTGTTCCTTAGACTAAGAGCGGAGCAAACTAGTTCCAATTTAACTACTAAAGTTTAAGTAATTAAAAATGGTAGAAGAGAAAAAAGAATGGAAAAATTCTAGAAAAAAAATGTAAAAAAAGAAAACAAAGAACCGTAGCACACTGCATTAGGTAAACTAAAATTAAAAAAATATAGTTAATTTGGCATAGATGACGTCACGATAGGCAAATATAGGTTAAGGTTGATTGAGAAGGTTTTGTGGTAGTGACTTAATATTTGAAGGCCACTCCCGTCTCAGAGGTTTGGTATATATTTTTATGTCAATACCCCTTTTGATTTAGCCAATTAAATTATTTAAAATTATTGGTTTAAATTTATAATTATAAACTTTTAACTAACATGACACCCAACAAGGCATTATAGGTTCCACGTCATAAGCAGTACAGCCTTATGCTCTATATAACGGCTTTAGGTTGAGGGTCATCCCATTAATGGCAGGGTATGATTATTAGAGCAAAACTGATCCTCCCATTAATCGCGCCCAACACTGGAACCCTCAAGTCCTGGTCTCTTGCGACCTGCGTTTGTTAAAAAAAAGGTTGTTTCTATAAGTTCCAAAGATTCCAAAGATTTCACGTCAGCAACAATTTTACAAGGTTCAGTAATGTGGCTACCTAAATTTGCCCTCGGTTCGAAAAAGAAGAGCTCCTCACGGGACCAAGCTCAAGTAGGCAAAAGTGTTGAGGGGAGTCGTGGGAGCGGGGAGGAAGCGCACCAAGAACTTCTTCAGGTCGTGTCAGAGATTGGAAATCAACCCAGCGTCTTTCTTGCCGTAATTTGCATTTTATACTAGGAGGACGTGAAACTCCTCAATGTATTGCGTGTAACAGGATACACAGGGTACTTTCATGCTTGTATGATAAGGAGAAAGGCCTGTTCCGCCTGAGCAGTAAACCCACTCCAAACAACTATATAGCCTACCTCCTCCTAAAATTAAATAATGCAACAAGCCAGTATGCACGAATTCGTCCCGAGTAAACGGACAAACTGTAGCGACACCGACGTTCCCGGAAGCAGGAGAGTTACGATCACTAAGATCCCCCAAACTTAGAAAGGAATGTGCTGGACAATCTTGGGGAGAAGGCAGTGGTCGCAATTAGGCGCTGAGTAGCGCTCTATCAAATGGCTCGGCAGTCTTGAGGAGAAAACAGTAGTCGCAGTGAGGCACTGGGTAGCGCTCTATCAAATGGCTGGGTGTTCCGCAAATGTGTCCGCTTTGGAGCCTATAGAAGTCAAAATGCAACCGTCAGGACATTGGGGGTTATGGCGCAAGGAAAGATGCGGTGTGATGGCGAGGAACAATAGTTAACTGTCATCCATCTCCCATCTTATTTGCTATGCAGCTCTAATGGCTTAATTGATTACTGCCATATAGTCAGTGTTGTGAAGAGAGCAACGCTGGTTCGACCGCCCAGTGATAAATGCGCTCATTTTCTCCAATCCTTACATGGTCAGGAAGTAGGCAGAAGACAATTTAGACATTCCCCTGCCTCCAGTCTCACACTGCATGTTGAGTATTTGGAAGGGGAGGCGTGGTGATAACTGGTCAGCCGTACTACCCTTCATGGTGGCTTCCTAGGCAGAACCAGAGGCGATACCGTCTTGAGGGCTACATGGAGCCCTCGCAAGAATTGCCTAGCTCTAGAGCCGAAAACCTTAGTGAATGCTTGTAGTGTCTTGGCGGCATATGTACGGTCGAGATCAGCCACGGGTGTAATCAAAACCGTTTGCGACCGAGGGAGTCGCCGAACCCGCTCGTATTTACTTTTCGTGCTCTTTTCATTGCGCAGCTCGAGCATCACATCCCCACTATCAAAAATCGGCCTATCAATAGGGAAAAGACGGAAGGCAACGGCTGTTAAAAGGAAGCCAGAGCGGTTGATCACCTCCACTTTGCGCAATTCACACTGATGCGGTTGCAGAAAATTCCTCTCAGTCTAGTTTCGAGCAATTTTTGGAACAGTTAAAGAGCATGGCAATTCTCTCTCATCATCCCAAGTGCTGAATTTCAGGAAGTGAACAGTGTCCATGTCGCGGGTATAAGAGACACTAAAGCTGCGAATACGGGCTTGCTGTAAGCGCTTACGGTCGAAAACAAGACCAAGGTAAAAAAGCGACACTACCATTCAAGAAAATGTCCGTGTTGGAGTGAAGCTGGGGTTGGCGGCAGAACTGCAATACCTTAGTCTTGGCCAAAGAAAACGAAAAACCATATGATTGTCAGTGGGGTAAATGCCGTTTAAAGCCATATGGATGAGGCGCTCCAGAGTTGGAATCGTAAGGTAGTCTACATAGAACGTAGCGAGAACTTCTTTCGGCAGCACCGAGGTGATGGCATTGATGCTCAAGATAGAGTGAGTACACTTCCATGAGATTCCTCTTGAATCGTCCCAATGTTCAGAGAGAGACATGAGGGACCTCCCTCTATCCTACTGAGGAATCGATCATCTCACAAGAATACAGACAAGAAAATTGAGAGGCGTCTCATCACCTCATTGTATGTTCTGTCTTTATTATACCGTATCAAAGCACGGTATCATAGGTTTTCTCTTAATCTTCGAAAACTGTAGCAACATTCTATCTACGAAGGAACCTAGATTGCGATAAGTTGGCGGTGATGAGTTTGCGCAATGAATTGCCTGCGATGAATCATCCCATTCCTCTTAACTAGACTTTAGGTATATGTGGGTGAGGTGGCAGTGACCAATTCGCAGGCCTCACAATATTATCTTATGCTGTTTTGTGGGAGATTAAGATGACGATGAAGGGAAAGAATTTTGTATACGTTGGAGTAGATGAGGGTGCAATCAAAAAGTGTATGGCTAAAACTATCGCTGGAACAATCGTTGAAGGGGAGCTAGTGCGCTCATAGAATCGGTAGAAAAGGTATATTACCCAGGGTAAGATTGCCCGAGGGTGCCTACGGCTAGCTTTATTGATACAAGTTATGATGTGAAAAGAGATTGTTGTAAATAAAATGGTGGACCGCAGGGTAAGAGAGTAAAAGAAGGCATCACATCCAGTACAAGCATACGTTTTCGACCCGTAAGAGTAAATCAGGGATTCACTGCGGGGAGTGTCTTATTGCTCTTTAAAATCTGGCACGTAGAGATGCAGCTGAGATCTGACCCTTGGGGCAACCTAGGAAAGGTTCGAAAAATTGAACATTTCTGCGAATAAACGTGGTTAGCGTAGTTGCCCTCCCCAACCCAACAGAGAAGGACGAATCTCGAGTGTCAGTAAGATTTGTACTACACGGAAGATGTAAAGATAAAAGGTGTAAAGGAGAATCTCAGGCGGAGGTACCGTGGGGCAAAGAATTCGAGAGGGTTTAGAGCGTATAGGGAGGAGTCAAGTGTAGAATCGGAGAAAATGTTAAACACGGCCCGACTAGAGAGAAAGGAAGCCCGTTTCAGCATGAAGAGAGGTCGCAGTGGAAGTATTAAATGCTCCTGTGGATGTCGAACAGGGTACATCGCTCAGCCCCACACCAGTGTTGCTTCGATAAGCAAGCCATAAGGGCAAATGCAGGAAGGCATCTTAATGTAAGGTCCTCAGTCTGATATCCCCATGTGATATGTTGATCAAATATAAGATCATGGAACTTGGCAGACCTGAGGATTTTAATTCGCTATCCCGAAATATTAAGATGTATTCTAGGGGTAGATTTATGGCGAATAAAAGTAATGGCTGATGTTTTAAGTGGGTTTTAAATTGTGAATTCAGTAGATAAGGCATGGGCCACTATTGAATCAACGGTCTGCGGAATTAGGGTGGTGACCAGCAATCTAGACGAGCGCGTCAACCAGAAAGCAATGTCGTCTACATAAAAGAAGCACCACACAGGTGGTAGGATATGTCATGAAAAGGAATTGATGGCTATTATATAAAGAGTAGTGCTAAGCACGCTTCTTGGTGGCAATTCTCTTTCTGTACAAACTTCGAAGAGCGGGCGCCTCGAAGGTTGACTGAGAAGGAAGGGTCTTTCACGAAATTGCATATAGTAATGTTTCATCTGAAGAGCTCATGGACCCAGGCGAGGGTTGAGTGTCATCTATAATAGAGCATGGTTGTCATTGCAGAGGCTCGAATCGTTGAAAGGAGGTAGTAAACGCTTAAAAGCTCTTCCTACTTCACAATCGTCGTGTGAGCGACTAGGAAGATCGCTATCACGGGTGACACTTGACAGTGATGACCAGTTTAGCACAAATACGAGGGGCTTCCGTACAAAAAGGCCTTTCAGGAAAGGCAAGTACTGGAGTGATATTTAAGTTGTTGATCGTGGAAGTTCTTTTAGGATTTGGATTTAGGTTGTTCCCTGGGGATCTACATTCTGAAGATTGAATAAGAAGAAGTTGAGGCGAATGTGACACTCTACAACGGAGAGAGGGAGTGTGCCTTGCAGAGATCGCGGGAGGGTATTGGATCCTTAATTAGGTCATCTTGTGTGGAAGACGAGACGATGTGTTCACAAAGGTTTTTTAAGATTTACACCCAACACAGTGGCCCTCCTCTGGGAGGGGTGGACAGTGGACCAGCTAAGCCAGCCGCTATTATAGGTCACTCCTTCCGCCCGATGGCCAGGCAGCCTATCAGCATGGCGGCTCCAGTTTAAAGCCCTCTTCCACCCATTGTCGAGTTGATCCATGCGTGGAAGAGAGTCTTTGAGGGAGGTAGGGTGCACAGCAGTTCCAGGTTTCAGTTGTTTCAGGGCCATTACCCCTGTTATACCGTCAACCCCTTGTGGGGGTTGGAAGCAAGGTAGAGGTGGTTGGGTGGAGCAGATCGTTAAAACCCACCAGCCGAGACAAGAGGAAAGGGGCATTGACCCTCTTCCTCCCAGCACTGAACCCGAATGAATGGGTGGGTGGGGGAGAAGCTGTGGTGTTGCGAATGTGAGAATGTTTGTAAGGCCATTCTCCCACCCCCTTTCCAATACCCTCACCCCCCCTCTGTAAGAATGTGTGTGTGTGTGTGAATGGGAAGTGTTGTAAATACACACACACACACAAATATATATATATATATATATATATATATATATATATATATATATATATATATATATATATATATATAGATATTTGATTTCATGTTTTGTTTAAAATGTTTTTTATCTCTTCGCAGAGGCCAATCTATTATTTTGATAACTCCAAACTTTAATCCTGCAATTTGTAAAGAGTGGCTGAGTGTGTAGGATTTGGAGTAATAACGTAATTGTCCATACTTTGTATTTCGTTGGACGGAGGGTTTTATATAGCCTCAATACCGCGCCAGATCGCATTATTATATTGAGTTCGGAGGCGCCAGACCCTTAAGACGCGGGCACCCAAATTTTGGTCACTAAGAGTGACTGCCGGCAAGATTTTTCCCAGGGGGGACCCCCAAATCGTAACATAAAGAGGCCTCCTTTTTTTGTTTGCCTGCGGTGTGTTTGTTAGGCCTCTTTTGTATCATTGTGTATTTGTTTGTTTGATCATTCATTTCTTCCTTTGTATATACTATTTTGATTGGTAGTATTCGTAAGATAAGATTGATTGATTTGTATATATTTATAACGTGTTTTTATAGTAAATTTAATTATCCATACTTGTGTATATAAAGGACTGTATATGCAATCCATTTCATTTCTCTTTCGATTTCTCCCGTCCGACTTAGTGTAGGAAGCGGGTTGGATAGATTAGGGCTAGAGTGTAGGTTCGGTGCCCGCTACAAGGCTTTGAAGGAAAGTGTGTTTGTTAGGCCTCTTTTGTATCATTGTGTATTTGTTTGTTTGCTCATTCATCTCTTCTTTTGTATATAATATTTTGATTGGTAGTATTCGTAAGATAAGATTGATTGTTTTGTATATATTTATAACGTGTTTTTATAGTAAATTTAATTATCCATACTTGTGTATATGAAGGACTGTATAGACAATCCATTTCATTTCTCTCTCGATTTCTCTCGTCCGACTTAGTGTAGGAAGCGGGTTGGATAGATTAGGGCTAGAGTGTAGGTTCAGTGCCTGCTACAAGGCTTTGAAGGAAAGTGAGAAAAGAAGGAAGGTAAGAGTGGTCAAGAATGATTAAAGAAGAGTGGAAGAGGAAAGAATCATCTCATGTCACATAGTGGCCGACCCAATAACGGGGCTTCACTAATGGATGTAGAATGGTAGAAAGTAGATGGTAGCTGGTAGAAGGAGGAGAGGCTCAGCGTAGCCACCTCATCTGTGCTCTGCACGCGATGAACAGGGGCGAGAAGAGGTGGAATGTGCCTTACAGAGATCAGGGGAGAGTATTGGATCCTTAATTGGGTCATTATGTATTGAAGACGACATGATGTGTTTGCAAATGTTTCTTAGGATTTACACCTAACACAGTGGCCCTCCTCTATGAGGGGTAGACAGGGACCTAGCTAAGCCATCCGCGGCCATTAAAGGCCACTCCTCCTGCTCGATGGCCAGGTAGCATATCAGCATGGTGGCTCCACTTTAATGCCCTCTATCACCCATTGTTGGGTTGATCCATGCGTAGAAGAGATTCTTTGGTGGAGGTAGGGTGCGCAGCTGCTCCAAGTTTCAGGTGTCAGTGATGATGTCAAGTTTCAGATGTCAGTGATGATGTTGGTGTGTTTTTTTTCTGTGTATTGCGAACATGGTCGACCTGATATGATGAAAGCGAGAGTGAAAGTTGGTGAAAGGTTCTTATGTGGTTTGATTGAATGAGGAGCGCAAGTGTCGTTAGTGAACGAGAGGATTCTGACTTAGTATGATGAGTTTAAATGTTGTCGGGATCAGTTGTTGGCTGCACTACCCACCGAAATTCGCGTATTCGTGAAGGATAGACGCGTGTCTTCCTTCAAGGAATGTATAGAAGAAGCGCAGGTGCACGAGTCAAGCCACCATCTATATCCGAAAGTCCCCAAGAAGTTTCATCCCCCATTCCCCAAAAGTAAAGGTAACATCTCCAAGTTCCCACCGAAGAACTCGCCGAAGTTTGTGTAGTTTTTGGTCCCTCTAAATCCAAGTACTATCCCCCGCCGGAATCGAAGGATATTAAGCCCCTCATAAATAACCCCTCAGCGTCGGATTACCCTCGAACGCCCATAGCGTGGTTTTCCTGTGGTGTTGCCAGTCATGTGAAGACCTACTATCTCCAAATCTCACAATTCTGTTCTGCTCCTAATCAGCAAATCCACCAAATAAGTGCATCTCTCTCATCCACCCGCTCACCCTGAAACGCCAGCAACTTCTCTAACAACTAGTCCCCCGGGATAGCAAGTCTTTCCTGTTCAACAAAAGCTACCCAGGTGGGCTTGAGTTCAAAAACGGAACTGTTAATGGTTGCAATGTGATAATCCACGTAAGAGACACCGGCTGTACTTGCTTCGTCGTCTCAGAAAAGCTGCTCCATCCAGTGAGCCCCGATCACCAGAAATTCGCAGTAGTCCATAACTACTTGGGAGGTGCAAATCGTTTCCCCGTGGTCCGCTGCTATCTCGAATGTAAATACTTTACTAGTTGGGCCGAAGTGATAGCAGTCCACATTAGGTTCTGCGCCGTGCTGGTCGGCCAGAGCCCACAGCTCTTCCCTAACCCCATCGCACAGCCCGTCATCACGATGGCCCAGGCGCTAAAGGACACTGCTCACCCCGTGCCATTAGAACCCCCTTATACCCCAGAATTTGCAGCCCTTCAAAACGAAACTTTTACAAGCGCTCAAAAGGATGCCCGCCTACCCTTCAGCCTTTGTTGGAAAAAGCAAGAAATGACGAACGAGGATCTGCCGGTGGTCAAATTAAAGTCACCTACCTCATTAGTGACGGACTCCTTTTTCGCTTCAGTTCGGCTTAGGATAAAACCCCAACTCGCTCGTTATGTACCCTCCATTCACATGTTCCTTACGTCTTCCGACTCGCCCACGATGGATTACTGGCTGGTCATTTTAGCCACAATAAAACAGCCCAGAGAATCTTCCGTTATTTCTTTCGGCCCGGTTCTGCCAAAGAAATTGCCCACTTTTGCAGGTCGTGTGACATTTTTCAAAAGACTACAGCAAAAGGACGAATTCCACCTGCCCCCCTCCAAAAGACCCCAATTGTCTCGGAGCCCTTATTTAGAGTGACCATAGATTTGATTGGCCAAATTCACCCCCCGTCTAGCGAAGGATACTCATAGGTCCTCACTCTTGTTGATTTTGCAACGCGATTCCCCGACGCAGTCCCCAATAAAAAGATGGATAGCGTGACGTGTGCGGAGGCCCTGATTTCTATCTTTTCCCGCGTTGGCATTCCAAAGGAGATCTTGTCGGACAGTGGTAGACAGTTCACCTCTGAACTAATGGAATACGTCGGTAAGCTCCTTATGACCAAACCCCTATTCACCTCCACTTTTTAATCCGCCGTTAACGGTGTCTTTGAAAAGTTAAATGGTACTCGGAAGACCATTTAAAAAAAGTTATGCCAAACTCAGCCCCGAGAATGGCATCGATACCTGCCGGCTGCCCTGTTTGTCTGCAGAGAAATCCCCCACAGAACTTTGGGATTTTTCCCCTTCGAGCTTTTGTATGGCGGAAACGTCCGAGGACCGACGAGCATTTTGAATGAACTTTTTTCCAACCCCCGTCTGGATGAGGTGATCAAATCCTCGTATTCTTACGTGTTAAACCTTAGGAACGCTTGAAAGAATGCGCCGATATAGCTTAAAAAAATACTAACCTACTTGACGTTAAGTGAAAAGAAAGGCGATTCAAGCCCGGTGACGAGGTGCTGCGTCTCCTACCCACGGAGACAAATAAGCTCTTGTCCCAATGGAAAGGCCCCTTCCCAATCTTTGATGCACGCGGCCCCATGAATTACGTAATGCAGACCCCACCAGGGAACAAATGTTTCATGTAAATATACTTAAGCGCTACCACCGCGGTGCCTGCATTAATAATATAAGTGCCCTTGACGGAGAGGCTGTAATTGAAGCCTCTTATCCTTCTGAGCCTCTTAATTTAATTCAAACCATATATGTCGGGTCTGAAAACAACTACACCTCTTCCTTCGCTTCCCGGTTCCCGTGAATGCTCGGCCCCGGAACTCGATTTAAATTCCCAGCTGGAACCTCCCTAGAAGGCGCAATTGCCTCTTTTGTTGACTGAATTCCTCGAGTTAATTTCCGAGAAGCCTGGTTGCTCTTTATATTTTGAGCATGATTGCGACCTAACCACCCAGGAGCCAATTTGCTATAAACCATAATCCTCGCCCGTTCACTTGCATCCTACTTTTAACGCCGAAGTAGAAAACTTGTTAAATTTAAATATCATTGAAACTTCCACGTCGGATTTTTGCTCCCCGATTGTTATGGTAAGAAAGCCAGATCAATCTTTTCGTATGCGCGGAGACTTTAGAAAACTGAACGCTGTTACAGTTTTCGACCCTTTGCCTATCCCTTTGATAGACAAGAACCTACATCTATTTGAAGGGATAGACTTGTGTAAGGCCTTATGGGGGTCGGGGGGCTCTTGAAGGTCGTCCCTAATTATGTGGGAACCTTGAAGGTAATCGTGAGGACAACCCAAGAGCCTTGGAAGGGGTACGCTGGTTGCCAGTAATGGTGATAAATTACCGAGTGTTCGCGTAATCTTTTGGCAACGGCTCTGGTTGATACAGATGCTCCGGTTGGTTTGTGTTTCTCTTTCTTATTTCCCACGAGAGTTATTTGTTGACCGCTCCTAAGCCGAGGGGCGGTCTTATTCTAGCGACGGGGTCAAATGGCCCGGAGAATGGGGATAGACCACACCAGGGTAGAACACCGGTATTTCGGGAGTTATGTAATCGCGAGGAATTGCGATTAACGAGGAGAATGCGCAACGGCTGTTTTCCCAATTAATAAGGCCTTGAAGCAGGAAGATTGAGGAAACGTCAGAATATTGAAGTCACCAAAACAAAAATAGAATTATTATTGAACTAGATCTTATTGCACTTTACAAAAGTTCTTTAATTAAGTTTTAAGTTCTAAGTTCTAACATAAATTAAGTTCGAGGTCAAGTGCGGGCAAAGTCTAAAGGAGGCCAGACGAATAGAGCCTTTAAGAGTTACACCTTAATGTCTGCGTTATATTTACCACTATATACAAAGATGAATTACGCGAATCCGAGAGATCGGACCGAACGATATATAACGCGATATATTACTATATAAAACAGTAATCTTCATTCTCTTTGTTCTGGCTTCACACAGTTATATATTCAATTTAAGCCATGCTCTACAAGTTCCTTGTCCAACTAAGCAACACCTCCCTCTTATGTAACGGCCTGTTGATTGGTCGGTATTAACATAACTCGATTTTTTATTGGCTACTGCCGAACATATTGACAAGGGAGGCAGTCCGACTATTGGGTAAAATTCTCTGTTGTCGGTGGCATGTTGCCATGGAGACAGCTTCCTAATCTGGTTTCTATTTGTTTAATAGTGATAGCTATCCAGTTTATTCTGGATTCTGCCTTGATTATAATGTTTGCCTAAGATTGCCTCGACCAACTATAACAGAGATAACTGTGCTCCGTTTACTACCGTGGCAAATTCTCGTAAACGGCGCTAACTTTACTTTTTTTCTTTCTCTGTACTTTATGAGGGGATTACAACACAAGATCGCTTTACTTTGAAGCGTGGCGGTGATCTAAGGAGGTGGGGGGGGGGCAACAGCAGAGGTCTTCGAGAAGATACTTCGGGGAGTCCTAACGTGCAATGGGGGTCTTGAGTACTTCTTGTTGAAGAACGAGATTTTCTCTGCTTCAGAGAGATGAAATCTTAAACACGAGACTGTTCTCTGGTTCGGCATGGAGTCCCAGACACGAAGAAACGGGAGTCTTGAAGGGGTCTGAGATGAGGAGGCCCACAGAGTTCTCAGGGAAGAAGGTGGTTCAATAGCTTTCCTCTAAACAGGTGCCAAAACTTCACGAAGGGAGATGTGCTGATGAGATCTTCACGCTGTGATACGACTCGAACAGGGGTTGCGGGACTTCGCGGGGGAACAGACAAAACGGTCTGGACGGAGTGACTGGCAGACTCTCAACCTCTTCGAGGAATGGCGGACTTAGGGATAAATATCCAAGTGGATGGTCCGATAGATCACCCCAGGGCATGGCCGTCCCTAGAGGAGAGGATTCTCGACGTCAGTCTATGTAAACTTACTTCGAGATAACGAGTCTGATCAGGCAGCGAAGTTCGCCTCATGATATGGGGGTAGGGTTAGTACGGCTGAACTCGTGGGGGAATAGACATGCCTGGGAAGCATGGGATGAGAGCAAGGTGTCATCGTGGGGGAGGGGGGAGCGAGGAGCGTTTGAAATCAAATACAGCTGGGTCGGGTGACTCGGCGCGGGACTGCTTCCTTATCCAAGATTCTAACCTTCCCACGCCAATGAACACGTGGTTTAGAGCGAAGGGGCTGAAAGGGGTATTCCGAGGAGGGCTTTCTTTCCCGCTAGTCCTTCGACGGCATCCCCTCACAATGTACAAACCAGTTCGCTAACGCATAGGCCGTCTAAGAGATGACGTTAGTGCGCTGCAAGAGTCGAATCAGGCTATCGCTTACGTGTTGAATGACTACTTCATCTCTGTGTTTACAAGGAAATTTGATGGTCCCACCACGATGCAGGGGGTGTATTTCAATGAAGGGGAGAACCTAAGCGAGATAATATTAGATGACGAGGAAGTGGTAGCTAGAATAAAGAACATTACCCCATACAAGTCTCCATGTCCAGATGGCTTTCTTCATACTCCTTCATAAAGTGAGCGGTGAGGTTGCCTCAAAACTTACTGCGATCTTTAACGTAGCGTTAGAAAGTAGGGAAGTACTAGGGGACTGTAGGGCGGCAGACATGACCCCATATTTTAGAAGAGAGAGCGCGAAAACCTGGGTAACTACTGGCCTATAAGTTTGACCTCTGTTGTGTGCAAAAATGTTAGAGAGCATGATAGCAGAAAAAAAATAGTAAAGCACCTAGGAATAAACAACTTGATCCTGGATTCCCAACACTGGCTTCGCAGGAGCCGATCGTGTCTCACAAATCTACTAGAATTCTTTTACGGCATTTTAGGTAAGGACTATCGTACTCCGGCTGTGGATATCTTATACCTGGACTTTTAAAAGGCCTCTGATAAAGGGCCACACCGCTTGTTGATAGGCAAAGTCGCGCCGCTAGTATTACAGGTAGGGGAGAGAGCTGGATCTAGAACTGGTTGTCAGGCAGGCGACAAAGGTTGAGTATAAAGGGGGTAGCCTCGAGATGGGCCCCCGTGAATAGTGGGGTACCTCAGGGTTTCGTGCTCGGTCCACTTTTGTTCATCATGTATATAAATGAGTGGAAAATATACAGAGCAGCCTTCAGAGGTTAGGTGAGTGGTCGGAGACTTGTCAGATGGCATTTAACCATGACAAGTGCAAGGTGATGCACATTGGCTATGCCTATCCTCGAGAAGACTACCACTTTTTAGGTATAGTACTGGAGGTGACGGACCTGACAAAGGACTTGGGCGTGCAAATAAGCATCGACCTAAAGTTTTCGAGGCAGTGAGTTTGCCGATGTAGAAATAAAAGCACAAAGAATATCAGGTTACACAAAGAGGCAATTTCGCTTCCGTAACAAGGAGATTGTCCTCAAATTGTATAAAGCTCTAGTTAGACCTCACTTCGAATACGCCGTTCAATTCTGGTCTCTTATACCGCGTAAGGACAAAGATAGACTGGAATATGTCCAGGCTCGGGCCAACAAGCTAATTACCCCACTTAGGCACAAAGGCTATCAGTGTCGGCTTCAAGAATTGGGTTTTTTCTCTTTGGAGACCCGCTGATTATGAGGCCAGCTAATAGAGACCTTCAAGACTTTAAGGGGTGTCAAAAACATGGAATACAAAAGGATGTTCACGATGAACACAAATCCGACCTGTAACTATAGTTACAAGCTGGATTTGCACCCGTTTAAAACTAGTATTTGTGGGAGCTACTTCTCGTATAAGATCTGCGCTACATGGAACCGTCTCCTGGTCGAGGTGGTGAATAGTTCAACTATAGAACAATTCAAATCTAGACGGTGTAATCCATGAATATGTATAGAACGTAGATTACACAGGCCTGCGTTTGACAAATTTTTATGTTTCTCAGGATTTCTTTGTGGTTTCTTAATGAATCAAACCTCCTGAGCTCAAAAATGAATGTATTTTTGTTCGACCAGGTCAGATTTTCTCAGTACATCATACACCATTTTCATTGAGATTACCTCTTTTTTCCTGACTAAAACTTTCAAAAACCTTTCTCTATCTAATAATTCATTATTATTGTTATATCATAGTAACATGAATAAACGTCTGTAAACTATAATCCTTTTAATAAAACAAAAAATTAAAGAATACAACATAATGAAGAAAATAATTCTAATTTCCAAGAAAAGACGCCCTTGTCGATTTTCGTTTGTGCCTCTCATCTGGTGCATCACGCTTCAAACACCAACAGTAGTCGCCAAGCATGTTTACATCCCATTTACCATGGTACCTGGATTCCATTGTTTTTATGTCCTGGTGGAATCTTTCGCCCTGTTCCTTTCGGGAAAATAATCCAGATGGGACTGTAACAAGTGTATTTTAATAGACATTCGAGCTCCCAAATGTTTGAGACTTGTTAGGAGCTGATTCACCAGGGCAACATATTCTCGGCTTCTTTTATTGCCTAGAAAATTGTTATCTAGAGCTTTGAAAGCTTTCCAGGCATCTTTTTCTATGTCCGTCATTGATGTCTCAAGCTGCTGATCTCTCATCAAGTTCCTGATCTGAGGTCCATCAAAAATTCCCGCATGGAGCTTAGCGTCACTGATTTGTCGAAACTTTTGAGGAAGAAATTTAAAAGCTTGGCCTTCTTTATTCAGGGTTTTACATAATCTTTCATTATGCCAAGCTTTATATGCAGTGGTGGAAGCAATATTTTGTGAGGAGGTATTAAAGGTTCAGCTATCACATTGTTTGATCCGATTCTGAATGCTTCTCGTAGAGGTCAATCCTTCTTCTCATAGTGCATACTATCTGCACGACTGTCCCATAAACATAGGAAAACAGGATGCGTCGTGTAGCCCGTTTGCATCCCAAGTATAAGAGACACTACCTGAAAATAATTTATCAGAGTATGTAAATTCAAAGTGTAATATTTCTAAAAACAAATTCAAAGTAATATTTCTTAAAACAATAAGAATATGAATATGTACTGAAAATCCTGCATGCCGATGCATTAAATCATTGTAGTGGAACTAATTGATATATGTTAATCTTATTTTGAGTTTATTGAGTTATGTTGTATACCTTATCAATTAGGATAAGTTCCCCATTGACCCAATAGGATGCATTAACCTATAGGGACCCACTTCAACAAAAAAATATAACTAAAAAATGACTCATGATTTCCAGAATGGCATTTTTGTAAAATGTAAGTTGACCAAAAGGTGTATACCAGTATTAACAAGTAAAAGTGAAAATGTCAATATCAAAGAGCTTAGAAATGCCAAGTGTAAAATGATCTTACCTTTAAGTAACCACATATCCTCCAATTATGGGCAGAGTAATTTATTGCATCCAGCATTTTTTTCATATTTTCATAACTTTCAGTAAGTTAGATTGAATGGCCTTATAGGAACGGAAGCTATCTTGTTATCAATATTCAGTTACACAGCTTTTAAACCTACTGGAGAAATCTATGAAAAGTCTCCATTTTAATGGGTTGTAGAGAATTCCGAGGGCCTCAACAAGTCCTTTAATATTGGCGCAGTGTACTAAAGAGCTGGAAAAATGATGTAAAAATAGCTTCGAGACTCTTGTTCTCTATTTCTGTACCCCCCAAAATGTTGTTTCTTTAGCGAGAAGATTACTTTCACGAAGTCAAGAGCCAAGAAGTTGTGCATTCTCCTTTGAAAGCCCCAGATCACTGGTCAGGTCATTTAACTGAACTTTAGTGAATGGTCTTGCGACCATATCATGTGTGGAAACCTAATAAGACTCAGATGTGTCATAATCTTGATCAACTTCCATATTAATCGCTTCATGGACCTCTATATGTTCAGGGGGAGAAGGTATAGGAATTCATGGACCATTGGGCAGGGGTTTGATGGCATAAGGAACATACAGATATACCACCCTATGTTTATTCTTCTTATTTATACCTGTGGAAAATATAATTGCATATTACATAAATCAATTGATTTGGAGTTGCAGATAGTACACAAATGTTTAGTAAAAGATATGTTCATGCTGAATTAAACTATGATAGTTTTAATTTTATGCTAGGTCTATGCATAATAATGACATTTTCAAGAGCTAGTATAATACAGAAAGCTTAGATAGTTCATAAAATGCTCACCTTTAAGATTTGTCATGCAAAAATAGCAGTCCGTAGTGTGGTCCTTGCCCTCTCTCCACACCATTGGAACACCAAAGGAGAGAGACTTCCGTTCGCCCTGACTCCAGCGTCTTAAACTTATGTAGCCTTCCTTGCAGCAGATATGTGGTGCAAAACTTTTATCTTGATCTCCTAGCCTTACTCCAAAATATGCATGATACAAAGATTTAATTACAGGAGGGATTGTACATTGCTGCTCGAAAAAGTCACTTTGCCGCAAACATAGCAAAATCTGTCGGAGCTATTCTTACATTTTCTGTTCATTTTTAACTCAACCACTATTATTATTATTATTATTATTATTAGAATGCTAAGCAATTTCTAACCTGCAAAAATATAAACTTATTAACATAATTACTTATAATGTACACAAAATTTACTGCGAATACAGTAGTGCAAAAACTATTGAAATTTGAATGTAATATAGGACATGTATAAACTATAAAATTATTATCACCACCTGTATCGCAAAATCTGGACCTGATAGAGAAAAACGGATGCCAGATTCGGATTTAAGAGGTTAAATTTTTTTTCAAGAAACACTACAGAAAACCTAAGGTACATTTTTGACGCAGACCAGTGTTATAGAGAGAAGTAAAATAGGTTTCAGATATACTGTTAAAATTTCCTGATTGTGATCTTTTATCTCATCACAATCATGTGTCTTTTTTGCTTTCTGTGCCAGAAAAAGCGGATGGGAGAGGTAGAAGAGAAGAGCCGTCGCCTGTGCTATGTTTTTTTCATGTTACATGTTAGGGCTTTCCAAAAATAGTCCTACACGGTATGGACAGCAATGTCCTTTGAGGTACAACTTTTCCTTGTGACTCCTGATTACTCTCTCTCTCCTTTTCTCTCTCTAGATCTTGTATATATTAGGATAGGGAACTTATACAAGTACCTTGACGGCATGGACCAAAAGGTCTTTTAAGGTGATGGCTTTCCTTGTAACTCCGTATAACACACTCTCACTCTCACTCTAACACTTACACTCACACACTCTCACACTCACATTCACTCTCTCTCTTTCCCTCTCTTTTTCTCTTTATCTTTTTCTCTCTCTTTCGTGCCTGTCGAACTTGCTCGAATTCTTTCACGAGGTGATAAGCGAGTTTGACAGAAGTCGAGCGGTGCAAAAACTTTATTTGGATTTCCAAATGGTTTTCGATAAAGTCCCCCACCGTCGGCTGATGGCGAAAGTACGTCCCCTGGGAATTAGAAGAAAGGTCACAAACTGGTTAGAAAATTGGCTGTCGGACAGGCGACAGAGAGTTATCATCGGCGACCACGCCTCTAGGTGGTGGTCAGTAACGAGGGGCGTCCCTCAGGGCTCCGTGTTAGAGAACGTAGCGACTCCCGAAAACATCGAGGGTTTGAAAGAATAGCAGACCTAACTCCAATCTATAAGAAGAGGAACCGCAAACTGCTCGAGAGAATAATCGTGGACCGTATAGTGCAGCACTTAGGGGCGCACAACCTGATCTTGGATTCTCAACACGGTTCTCGAAAGAACCATTCATGTCTCACTAATCTACTAGGTCTTTTCCACAGTATTTTGAGTGAGTATGATCGTAGTCGAGCTGTGGATATCTTATACCTGAACTTTCAAAAAGCCTTCGCTAAGGTACCACACTGCAGGTTGATAAATAAGGTCTGTGCCCTTGGCATTACCGACAAGGTAGCCGAATGGATAGAAAACTGGCTCTCGGACGGAGGCAACAAGTAAAGATCAATGGGGTAGCTTCTCAATGGGCGCCATTCAGCAGCGAGGTGCCCCTGATCTTAGTGCTCGGGCCTCTATTGTTCATCGTCTACATCAAATACATAGACAAGGGAATACTATGCTCGATAGCCAAGTTCGCTGAGGATAAAAAGTTAGGAGGTAGCGTGAGCTTGCAAGAACGATTGGAACGACTGCAAAATAGCCTTCTAAGGATACGCGAGTGGTCCGAGAGGTGGCAGATGCCATTTAACCTTGATTACTCCTTGCTAGGCAAAAACCTAGATACCGCTGACCCCGTGAAAGATTTAGGTGTGCTAATCAGCAGTGACCTAAAGTTCCCCAGGCAGTGCCTCCAGGTGGAAAAGAGTGCCTAGCGAATGCGCGGGTACATAAAGAGGCATTTTATCTTCCGAAATAAGCAGATTGTTCTCGCCTTGTGCAACAATCTAGTCCACTTACAACTTGAATACGCCGTACAATTTTGGTTCCCAACCGTGAGTCAGGACATTAAACGACTGCAAAGGGTACAGACCAGAGCCACAAAATTGATCCCTTCCCTTATACATAAAAGTTATCAGCATAGGCTACGAGAACTGGGGATGTTCTCCTTGGAGGCGTGCCGGTTAATAGGCCAGCTGATTGAAACTTTTAAGATAATACAGGAGTTGAAAACGTAGATCACAGGAGGCTGTTCACGTTTAACGCAAATGCTACACGTAACCACGGTTACAAACTGGAATTACCACAATTCCATACTAGCATTTGCGGAAACTTCTTCTCGTACAAAATCCGCGGGACGTGGAACCGTTACCGCCAGAAGTGGTGAAGATTCGTCATTTGAACAGTTCAAATCTCGACTTGACAAGATAATCCACACCTTGACCTAGATGGTACAACCTTGGTATAATTATAGATTAGAGACAAGTAGATAGGTTCCAACTTTTCTATAAAA
The DNA here is from genome assembly GCA_963969495.1 of Ceratothoa steindachneri. Lineage (NCBI taxonomy): Eukaryota > Metazoa > Arthropoda > Malacostraca > Isopoda > Cymothoidae > Ceratothoa > Ceratothoa steindachneri. Next base: position 69,151,911 of record OZ018338.1, on the reverse strand, counting down.
AAATACTGAGTGTGTTCTTTTTCTCAGCACGTCCAGGTATCGTTTCCGTTTTCTGGCGGGCAAATGCGGGTGGGAGAGGTGGGAGGCGAAAGCCTTCATCTATGCTATAGGTTAGGGCCTTCCCAAAATAGTACCTCTACGGTATGGTCAGCAATGTCCTTTGAGGTACTACTTTTCCTTTTGACATCTTGTGACTCTCTCTATCTGTCTCTGTCACTATCTCTCTATCCCTCTCTCTTTCTCTCTCTCTCTCTCTCTATCTATCTCTTTTCAACGAGTTTCTGAGGACAGGAGAAGTACCTAGGGACTGGCGGAAGGCAAACGTGACTCCTATCTTTAAGAAAGGGGATCGAGCAAATCCGTGGAATTACCTTACCGAACTATCAAACTATTAGCCTTACTTCCATAATAGGGAAGATACTCGAAGGTTTCATTGTGGATAGTCAAGTTTCTGGACGAAAACAACCTGTTATTAGACTCGCAGCATGGTTTTTGGCGTTACAGATCATGCTTAACCAGCCTGATAGATTTCTTCCATGTCATGCCTCAAGAATATGACAGAAAAAAAGCAATCGGCATACTTTATCTCGGCTTCCAGAAAGCCTTTGATAAAGTACCTCATAAAAGGTTAATTTTGAAAATTAGAGCTATGGGTATTATAGGATTAATGTCAAGTTGGATTGAAGTCTAGTTGAATGAAGTCTAGTTGGATTGAAGTCTAGTTATAAATGAGGATCGTCCAGCTGGTCTCCTGTTTCCAGGTGAGTACCCCAAGGATCTGTATTGGGTTCGCTCCTCTTCATTATCTATATTAATGATATACATGTTGGAATTGTGACCTGCGTAGCTAAGTATGCGGATGATACTAAGTTGGGAGCAAATGTCGCAACATCTGAAGTTGTAGAAACTCTTAGGTCAGACTTAGAGAAAGTAGGAGAGGAGTCTGAGAAGTGGCTTATGCCATTTAATCTAGATAAGTGCAGGATTATGCATATCGGGCATGCAAACCAGAGGTCAGACTATTCTCTTCTGGGTCATGACATAGCAAGTATAGAATTGGAAAAAGATTTGGGTGTTTTTATTAGTAGCGACCTCAAGTTCTCAAAACAGTGTATTGAAGTAGAAAAAAGGCACAAAGGCTATTAGGTTACATCAGAAGACAGTTAGGTTACCGGAACAAAGAATTAGTCTTGTCACTTTAAAATTCTCTAGTTCGTCCCCAACTGGAACACGCCGTACAGTTCTGGTCGCCGAACTTGAGGATGGACGTGCAGAGGCTAGATCGAGTTCAGGCACGAGCAACGAAACTTATTCCCGCCGTTAGACACATGGGCTACCAGAAGCGTTCCAGGACTTTGAGGCTCTTTTCTCTGGAAACCAGGAGATTGCGAGGACAGTTAATATAGGTTTTCAATATAATTCAAGGATTTGGTAAATTGACCATTGGTAAATTGAACGTGAATGATCCTCGCAACCATGGGTATAAGCTCAATCTCCCTCGTTACTCATGTGACAAGGTTCGTGACTTTTTCACTTATAAAATCTGCAACATTTGGAATAGAATACCAACGGATGTATTAAAGAGTTGTTCAGTTGAGCAGTTCAAAGGTCGGTTAGATAAGATGCTACACACACTAGTGTAAAGACTAGTGCGAATCTCCGGTAACCTCTTAACGGTACCTCCTCCTCGGTATGGGTTATGAATCCTTTTGAGGTACTGAGATTCCTTGTAACTCCCGTGACTTCTTGTAACTCTCTCCCTCCCTCTTTCTCTCACTAGAGAGAGAGAGAAAGAGAAGGGGCACCAATTTATCTTGGAAACCTCCTGAGTTCGGGAGACAGTGCGGCTCCTCGAGGTTTCAGTCGTAGCAGTGGCATCGTAACACCACTCATCATCCGAAGAGTGGATGGCGCAACAGGTGAAAATGTTTTTATATCTTTTGGGTTATTGACAGATGGAGGATGTTTAAAAGACGTAATTTCATTTTACCATGATTAAAAGAGATTATTTTGCAAAGATTTTAAAAAAATACTCTCGGGGGTTATTTTATAACCTCCGGTCAATCCTTCGGGGATGAAAGGATTCGAGGTTTGCTCTGAACAGAATAAGCCTTCACAAAAGAGATGGATCTGCCTGGTAAGATCCAACCTCGATGGTATAAGCGAATACCAGGGACTTGGAGAAACAGACACACGATCTGAACCGAAGGCGACGGGTTCTCAAACTCAATCTGCCGATATTCGAAAACGCAGGGTATTTATATGACGGCCATATTTTGGTCTCTCCTCGTTGTCATGCTCAGACGACTGGCTGACCGCTTCCGGCGGCCAGATGGATTAGAATCGGTCACCTGACCCACGTCTTGACGGCCTTTACGATGTGAGTGGGAAACTTCGGCTAGCAGTTTCCCGACTACGGAGATTAGCCCTTCGGCGGCGAGGTAAAAGCTTTTAGCGCCCAACTTAAATAACTGCACCTGTGAGGCGCTGACGGACATTCAAATTCTTTCTTTTTTTATTTTTTTCTTTGGATTCAGACATTACTCCACGTATAGTTATACTTAGGAGACATAGAGAGGGAAGGAATTCATGAAAAAAATGAAAGGGGTATTCTTTTTGGCGTTCCTTTCTCTTATAACGCTATTATCTCGTTACTTTTGTCTTGTATTTAACAACAACAACAACCCGATCAGATATGTTTACACTCCTTTTTCATTTACTTGATAAACTATTTTCTCTCTCTTTAGCAAAGGGTTATTCAATTTGAACAAATTATATGATTTAAAATATTTGTCACAATAAATTTTGTAGCTTTGCTTGTCCAAAAATATTAGCGTTCCAAAGCAAGGTCCTCTCAACTTCGGCGATTCCTAGTTCTGATATGTGTGAATCATTCTCATTTTCCCCCATGTACAAGTCAAAAACATACATATAGCTAGTGGAAACGTACACATAGCCCATTTTTGGTAAACAAACCTAATCTGTTTACATTTTTATATATTACTCTTAGCTTATGCTAGCCATCTCTCGCCCCCAAACGGGGGGACGCTCTTCATCCAGACAAAGAAAGGGGCTGCATCCAATAAACCAATCTGGATGCAGCCGCTTGCCTGTTATGGGTGAAGAGCGTCCCCCAGCGCACCGATGCAGAATGAATGCGGCGAGAAATTTTTATTATAGTGGCATATCCAAACTATTTCATTACACTTTATTAAAAAATATATATTTGCTTTGAATAATGTCTAACAAATTGAGATTTTTTTTTATCTAATTAATGCATTTTTTTATTGAGGCGATCTGAAAGATATTTGAAATTATAGGAGCGATCTGATGAATCTATTTCAGAGTTAGCATTTAGGTGCATAGGATGCAATATTGCTTTACACCTCCTACACTTCATGGCCTAAAAGATAATAGTAAATGTGCCGATGTCGGTGGAACAATAAAGTAATTTATTTCCATAATTCGCGTACAATTCTTCTTCTGTCCTTCCAAGATGTATTTTTTTCTGCAGAGCATAAATATTCACTTTGATATTATATGACCAACTATGCTATCAGAAAAATAAAACATAGCAAAACGTCCAATTCATTTTCTTCCTATGAAAATTAATCAGAAATTGTGGTCGATGGGGCATTTCCAGAATTAATGGTAAAGGGTGGCCCAAAATTTACCTCATATTTTTAAAAATTAATAACACCAAAAATAATTAAGTTATAAAAGTGGGTGATATATAAAAAGTATATAAATATTCAAATACCCAATAAATTTCGACTAATTATTTACCCATTTGGTAAAGATACTGCAAAGAACAGCGAGCAAGAATTGTGACAACTTATTTCAAACATAATGGATTAATTGTTACTGTCCAGAGGGAATTTAGACAGTATTTAATCGAAGAAACAGGTACCTCGAGGCATTGCACTCTTGCAATGGTATCAAGGTAGAGAGAATCCGGGTCTACAGGTGATAAAGAACGCTCTGCTAGACCAAGATCTGCGCGAAATTCATGTGTCCTTCAACGTGTGTTAACCAGTGTTTAACAACAAACACAAACTTCAACTAGGATATGTTCCAGTCAATTAGGAATTTTCTCGAACATGATTGCAACGCATCCTAACAAAAGAATTGAAACTTCATCCAACAAACCTCAAATAACTCAACAATGAAATATTGCAGACTATCAAAAAGAAGAAACTGGCAGCGCATTTATGGGAATAAGAAATGATCCAACTTTCACCTCGTCCCTAATTATGTTCGATGAACCCCATTTTAACATTACTAGCTAGATACGTTAATAAATAAAATGACTGATTCTGGTGTGCTGAAAATCCCATGATAATTCACGAGCAGCCTCTTCATGCACAGAGTGTTACGGTCTGGTGCGGCAAAACCAGTTCGAGATCATTGGTTCCTACTTTTCGAAGATGCTGAGGCAAACACAGCGACAGTAACAGTACAGAGAAGTGATCCAAGATTATTTAGTGCCAGAAATGGAAGATTTTAATATGCATGATTTGTGATTTCAACAAGATGCGGCGACACCACACACAGGGGTTTACAGGGGAAAGGGCCAATCAATAACAGGGAATAGAAAAAAAGAAGATAAAAGTACTACGCACTTTTTAAAAAGTGTGTAAAACTTTTTATTCTCCCCCTATTTCCCTACCCTTCCTATCTCAATTTTCCTTCTCCCTCTAAACCTCATTTTCTGTCCCTCCATTTGATACAGTTCAGGGGGGGGGGATGTCTAGGACATTTCGGCGTGAGCGTTTCGGCGCAGACCCGTTCCGGCGCGGACCATTTTCGGCGCAGACCCTATTCGGCACATACCCTGTTCGGCGCACACCGTGTTAAAATTTTAAAAAGTCAACAGATCAAATTTTTGAAAAGATCTGAAAAGAATTCTTAGCGTTAGAAATCTCTGCCAAGAGAGTGAGAAATTATGTGATCGACGGCGTTCGTTCGTGTTCAAATTTAATCAAAAAGCAGGGGATCGATTTATACAGATGTATCCGATTAAGTATTTTTTCATTACTAACTTTTGAAGCAAAGTTATATTGGGGAAGTTCCAAACTTTAGTTAATATTGAGTTTCTAAATAGATTAGAAAATTATTAACCACTTTAAAATTTTAAAACTAGAAATATAAAGATAAAATTACAATTAATAACTGGAGACAGACTTTATATTGGCATACATAAACGACGCATTTTGAATGAATACATTAGTATTAATAATATTAACAATAATACATACAATAATGTTGTTAAGCTAAACCTTATTAATGTGTGGAATTATATTTCCAACTAAATGTCGGAAATTTAATAGGCATTTCAAGGTTTTAAAACTCGAAATATGAGGAATGGGCCTCCTTGGCGGATTTTTGCGCTTTATGAGTGCTATCGTTTTGCAAAAATAAATTCTTTGAGAATTTCTGAAAAAGGATTTGAAATTACTAAATCATTTTACCTAGAAGAATTAGGTGTCTCTTAGCCTTGCGAGCACAAGAATTAATACGAAAGCAATATATCATTTGATAGTGAAAGCACAACTGAAAACTATGGGGGACACTATTTTGGGCTTAGGATAATGGTTGACAGCTAAATAATTATGGGTGATTTGGAAGGATCCCACACAATGGTCATTTTCCAAAATGGTGCTTTAAACCCTTGGAATATCATGTTCTTAACAAAGATTTGAAAAAAAATAAGAAAAAGAATTATAAATAGGAGTATGATTTTTAAATAACAACCCCAAAAGCCTTGTAAAAGGCAATAGAACCAGTATTTTGGTTTTAGGATAACGGTTGACATGTTATAAATATTTATAGGATATATGGATGATTTTAAACTGATTAAATTAAGTCAATTTTTGATGGAACTCACAGACAAACAACCTATGTCTATTGTACCCTAAAAAACTGACTAGACTTGGTTTCAAACAAAGTTTGCGACACATATTTCTAAATATTTCTGGGGAAGAGATTTGTTGGGATTCTACAAATTGCTCCTTTTCCAGTATCAACATGTACCCTCCTGGGACCATTGAAGAATGTGAGATCATATTTTTTCCGCAGTGAAGTCTATAAATAAAAAACTTTTTCAATTTTGAATTCAGTTGTCTCTTAGACATCATTCGAGTTGATAAACTGGCTCGCTCGCCTACAATCAAACCTTGTGAACTTTTTAAATATCCAGAATTCATATACAATTTAGTTTTGTATGATTTCAATTTAACAATTTCAAGGGATTAATTTATTTGAATCTATAAAAAGTTCAAGTATTTCATTGATTAAACTTTTCTTAGACCTTAAATATGGCAGGGAATATAATATCAGAACTTGGAAAACTAAAATTTGAAAATGATGGATTTATCTATGTTTTTGATAGATATAGTGCAGATAAGGAAACAAAATTTTATAGGGGGGAAAGAGAAGATTCCTGTAATGCAAGAATTCATGTTCAAAACGAAGAAATCGCGTGAAATATGTATAATAATCACACGACCCTTTTTCAACCAAAATTGAGAGAGAACGCATTCTAACTCAAATAAAGATGCGTGCAAGCAATGCAGTAGAAGGAATTGCTATAAGTGTCGATGAATGCTTAGATAATTTATCTCAAACTTGTCAAAAGAGCTATGCCAGATAATAGATGTTTGGTCCGTCGATAAAGAAACAGTGTAGGATCATACCCGATGAACACAATCGATTTCTCCAGTCTTGTTATTCCAGAAGAATTCAAAACTTATCTTTTAGTGGAGAACAAACGGAAGAATTTTTGCTTGCAGAAAGATGATGTTACATAGGTAGTTACATAGTTACAGGGAGCCAGCAATGACTATTTAGTCCACCCGAGGGCCAGTCCCATTCTATATAAGTATGCTAGTAGTCTTCCTTTGGACATGGTGGTAGGCCACTTACACTGAGGACCGATGTCACCAATGACAACATAATGTTTAGACTCAAGCCAGTTGATAGTGCCACCATTGTTCTAACTATAAAACATATGAAGAATTATGAAGAAATACTAATTAGATATATAAAAAGACTCTCTGCCTATTATAATACCATATTGAACATGTTAAATAAATACCTGTATTGTAACAGGTATTATACCAGCAACATGAAAGCACTCCAACAAAGTTCCTATCCTCAAGTCTGGTGATCACGATAGTGCCGGTAATTACCGCCCCATATTACTCTTGCCTGTCCTGTCTAAGGCTTTGGAAAAAATTGTGGCCAAACAACACTGCGAGTACCAAGAGCATGACCATCTTTAAGTAATACCCAACATGGCTTTAGATCTGCTCTTTCAATAAACGCAGCTATAGTTAATATAACAGATAAATTATACGATAATATGGGTAATAAGAAATTATCCCTTGTCTCACTATGTGATTTATCCACGACCTTCAACAGTATCAACCAGAAAATATCAATTAAAAAATGTGGCATATTAAATATTGATTCCTTCTGGCTTAATAATTATAATCTAGATAAAAGAACACAATATGTACGCATGCAAAATTGTGTATCAAGTAAACAAGAAATCACTTTTGGTGTGCCTCAGGGGTCTGTGCTGGCCTTTATTCTTTTTACCATATATTTACGTAAGAGGAAGTCTCTCGAAGGACCCCTTTTTAGCCCCTTTGAGCCTCAGACCACGTGCTCCTTGGCGTGGGAATTTTAGAATCGACGAGATGGAAACTGTCTCGCGCTGAGCCGCCTAACCAGGCTGTATTTTTGTTAAGCTGGACACACGTTACACCCTCCCCCCGCGATAACGCGGAGTCCTCGCCTTAATGCCTCGCGGACATTTCCTTTCCATGCAAACGCGCTCGTACAAACTCAACCCTACATCCTGAGGCAAGTTTCGCCGTTCGATCCAACCTCTTAGACTGGCGTCTTGAATTCTGTTGGGACGGCTATAGCCTGGGCGCTATCTAACTGACAAGCCACTGGGCTATATAATCCTGTGTCAGCCATTCCTCGAGGAGATTGAGAGCCTGCCAGTCCCTCCGTTCAGACTGTGTGTCTGTTTCCCGCGAAGTCTCGCAAGTTCGAGTCGTACCTCGTCGATAAGATTTCACCATCAGATCACCCTTCGTGAAGCTTTGGCCCCTGTTTAGTTGAAAACTTATCGAGTTATCTTCTTCCTGGACAACTGAGCGTTCCTTCCCCTCGTCTTGCAACCCCCTTCAAGACTCCCGTGTCCCGTATCCGAGACTCCCTGCCGTGCTGCAGAACAGTGCCTCATGTTTGAGATCACATCTCTCTGGAGCGGAGAAAATCTCGTCTTTCTGTCCCAATCCCACCTACAAGGCATCCTCATCATCATCGTCAGAAGCGTCTCCTCGAAGACCCGTGCCGTTGGTCTTCCCCCCTTCAAACATCTCTAAGCTTCAAGGTAAAGCGATTTTGCTTTGTAATCCAATGAATACACTCCCCTTCAGTCGTTACCTGAATTTTGAAGCATCTCTTTTTAATTGACTCCCCGCTAAAACTTAAATAGTCTCCATTATTCGTATTAACGGTAATTTAGCGTTTCCCGCTTAGCTCTGTCAGATTGTAAATTGTCCCGATCTAAATAACTATCCATATAAAGTATGATTTTTTCCCCTTTTATATATATATATATATATATATATATATATATATATATATATATATATATATATATATATATATATATATATATATATATTGCCATCTCTCCCCCGCCTATTATAATAATTTACATTAAAATTATACTTTGGGGTCTTGATCTTTATATATACTTGAACCGCAACTTGGCAAGTCAGTAGATAAATTCCGACAATTTTAGATGTACTCGACATTTTTAAAAATACCAGTCTTATTAATACAGTCTCTTGTAGTTAGTATAATAAGCTATGGACTAAAGGTATGGGTAAATACCGCAGCATGCCATTTAAAGCATGTGCAAAAACACAAAACTTCGCTGCTAAAGTTCACTTGGAGGCACAAAATTCGACCATGCAACACCTTCTATACGAGAATTAAAATGGCTTAAAATAAATGATATATACAAATATGAGTTGGAAATTACTGTTTTTAACATAATAAAGGGTTGCCTGGTTGGTTGTTCTCACTCCCCAAAGTGAGAGATATACACAAGAATTAACATCGCTTACTTGTTCCCAAAACTGATACTCGTACAGGAGACAGATCTTTATTAGTGGCAGGACCTAAACAATGGAACAACCTTCCGAATCACATTAGGAATACTAACTGTATAACTACTTTTAAAGGGAGCTGAAAATATACCTTCAAAAATTTTAACCCCATCTTTTAATTGTTTCGCGAAAACATAATTGTACGGATATTTGGGAACTATTTTATGACACAACATTTATATATGGCTTTTTCTCTCATTGCTTTAACATTAATTTGTACTGGATTTTACACTTGACTTCTTATTTTATAAACTGGTAACTTTCTAGTTTTTAATTATTATTTTTAATTTTATTTTTTTAACCTCTGAATCATATAGGATTTTATAAAAGAGCTTTGTTATTTTTTTTTCCATTTTTACAATATTTTGGTGGAAAATTATTATATGTATACATACATTTTTTCAATAAGTTTATCCTGCTTGTCTAATCGACTTAAGATCTTGTATGTACTCGACAGTCATTTTGTTTGTTTGCTTAATGACCATTTATGTAATAAGAATTGTAAAATGGACAACAATAAATTCTGATTTTAAAGATGGAAATCTTTAACTATGTTCGTTTGAAACCTCCGCCCTCTCAGTTTAAAACCATTGTTCCGTGTGATACCATGGTCGTACTTAATTTTTTTTCATAATTTACGTTTTCAAATTTATTTAAAATTTCAAATGCTTCGATAAGCTCACTTCGCAATCACCTAGTTTCGATAGTCGGTAGTTTTAGTATATTTAATCTTTCGTTATACGACTTGTTTCTAATCGAGTGAATTAGTTTAGTTGCCCGTCGTTCAATTCTTTCCATTTTATTGATGTTTACATGTGTATAAAGTGACCACAATTGTATCGCGTATTCCAGGCGTGGTCTCCAAAAACTTTTATATAGATGTGTGATTATATCTTGGTGTTTGTGGTGAAAACTTCTCGCAATAAATCCAAGCTTTCGGTTCGCAGTCTTGAACGCTTTGTCACACTGTTTGTTAACTTAAGCTAGTCCGGCAGATCTGTGAAAGTGTTGTGCATTTTATGGTAAAAACATCAAATTTGGCATGATCACTGTTTATACCACTTTTAACAAATATGGATATGGAGCCACCTTGAATGATTTGATTTTGACCATTTTTCAAGATAGCCGCCACCAATCGGCCATTTTCATCATTTAACCACAATGTTTGATACATAAATCTGAAATAAGCTAAATAAAATGACTGTAAAGGAACAAATATCATTATTGTTTAATGTTGCCCACTTAACATATCATAACACACTATTTTGTAACAATACAGACTATTTTAAGCTCAGTAATCCATAACTTCAACCATAAAATCTTGTTTTTAGGATATCTTTTACTTCCATCTCATGACAATTGTAAATAGTTTATATGTACAATCTTAATCATGATAGACAGATTTAATAACGATCATTTCTTGTCATCTATATCATATTTTAACCCTCTATGTGCTGTGGGTGAATATATCTGCTTAATAATGAAAATTAGGTTCAACATATACCAGGTATGTATAATTTTAAACTAAAGCCATTTGGGGCTGCAATTATCCAATTCTATCAAATAAAACATCAATTTCCAGTGAAATGTTGCAACATATATTTTGTGTTTTCACAAATTCTCACTAAAATATGGTTAAGTTATGATGTGAAATATTCAAATGAGGTCATGTGACAAAAACGTTCCATTTGGAAAATTATCTTTTTCATAGAACCTTTAATACATTACAGTAAACTACTCTCAAAATTATTCATATGAGTTTCTTTTATGTTTGGAAAATGAAAATCAGTTATATACACCAATCCTCTAAACATATGTCAAATTAGTGAAATATTAAAACTCAGTTGTATATTCAAATATAGTATTATAACTGATATAATCATTCATCTAATATTTGTATGTGTCTTGTTACCACATATGATAATCAAAACCTATTTAATAATGTAGTGAGTGGCCTTTTCATGATATCATCATGATACAAAATACCTTTGGGTCTTTTCTGTTTGGCGGCAGGCGGAACTTTTGTACCAAATTTTAACCAATAATGTAGTTTTGAGTGCTGAATACGAATATAACATTTATTTTTTGGAGAAATGAAAGGAAGTATCTAAAAAAAAGAAATTTCAAACTGCAAAGTTTGGTTTGTCCGATACATTTTGAAAAAAAACGGAAAGAAAATGAAACACACTTAAACTGCCATATGATTTCCCCAAAATATTGTTCTCTCCCTTTATTATTTCTTCAAACATTCATTTGTATTTAGATTTAAGTATCCCATAATATTTTTTAAACAAATTTTCATTTCTATTGCATTTTCGCCACATAAATTCACATAAGTAGGAATCGAGCATCTCACGCCCCACTACGATGATCCTGAGTTTCAATAAATTGGGGGGGTGGGGGGGCCCCCCATTATATAATCATAATTATTTATAGAATAATGTTCTAAACTAATACGCATTAGATTTTGTTTTTTTTTAGATACTTCCTTTCATTTCTCCAAAAAATAAATGTTATATTCGTATTCAGCACTCAAAACTACATTATTGGTTAAAATTTGGTACAAAACATCAGCCTGCCGCCAAACAGAAAAGATCCATACTTTTCATAATTATGATGCTAATCATAATGTAACTTATGTATATATGTTGTAGTTCAATTTCTCTCTGTACATTTACCACTGCAGTGGCATAATGTTGTGCATCTTAAATGTACTTTTGCACAGACACATCCATGGCTCTTCCTGCATCCTTTTTTATACTTGCACTGAAGCTTTTGTCGCTTCTGGTAGTGTGGTCCACAGGGGCTGCCAAGGTCCAGAGTCACTTTCTTTTGTCCAACCCCACTCAGAAAAACTTGGAACTTTGGGCTGTTTGACAACTGAGTGTTCCCAGATGTCCCCTTTTGGCATGCTGCCAGAGAGCTGCCTGTGTGGGTGGAATGTTCATTATCTCCATGTCTTTCTCTGTAAATAGGCTGATAGAAAGAGCTGCCTGTGAAATATTGGTGCTGTTTGTTTCAGAACCAATTGAAGGTCCATCAAGGATCATTTGTACTAAGGCTAGCAAGACTGGGGGGACAGAATTCTTTTGGCATTCTTGGTCCAATAACCCATTGGAGGACTATTTCATTATCAGCATTTCACGCCTTATAACTTGGGGAGCTCTGGCGAGATGTCTTCCTTCATCATCAAGATGCTCCTTACACATTTTATGGACAGCTCGCCCAATATCTTAGTCAAAGACTAAGAGAATCTCTCTCCCATCCTTGTGGTCATTAAGATCTGGGAATTGGCTACATATTATTTTCTTAAGCCATGTTGTGTGTATTCTTGTATCAGACTTCAATCCTGTAGGAGTGCGAAATGTATGAGAGAAATTCCTTCCAACTCGATAATATAAATTGCAGAAAAACTTAGCATACAAGAGAACGGACTAAGCCAGTCGTGTGGCTAGTGTATCGCAAACGGAATCAAGAGGTACCTCGTTCGAAACTCCAGACTCCCCAAAAATGTATGAAATAATCTCAAGATAGAAAACGAAGATGAAGGATCAACTCAAGAACAATACGGAAGCCAAGGAAACTGGAAGAAAACGTTAGAAAGGCTAACTCAAAAGAAAACGAAGATGAAGGACCAAAGAAATTGGAAGAAAACGTTTGCAGGGCCAACTTAAAGGAAATTCAGTCAAAAACAAGAAGATTTGACAACAATCATAAAGAAGATAAGGGAAAGGAAAACAATCAAGAAGAAAAGAAAAAGCAAGATGAGTCAAGAATCAATAAATAAAATTATAATAAAGAAGGCCCCCCATCCTAATCCTAAGGACTCGAGTTTTGGGTTTATAACTTTGCCAAATCACTTAGTTTAAATACAAGGGCAAGACTCGAATTCATTTTCATATCTTCGATGTAGCTAACTAATTCGGCCATAGTAATACCATGCAACATACGATCGGGAGTTCATCATTTGTCTTATACCAGTAACGATCTGCTTTGTTGGATAAGTTAACAAGGCAACCAGCATGATATTTAGACTTCCTGGGCTTTGAAATCACCACCGCTGAGTAGAGCCAGTAATTTCTGATCCTGGAGGATCTGTGCACATTCTGAGACACTGTCACCAAGCCTTATTGTGGTGAAATCATCTAGTGCATTGAATTTGCTCGCTTTACCTTCGCAAATAAAACAGACTTGCTGTTTCAAACATTGATTGTATATGTGACTGTTGTCGTGTAAACGTTTTAGAATCACTGGTTTCAATGGAACCTGATTCAGATGATTTTCTTTTCTCTGCTCTTTTAAGTTTTGTTGTGTTGTACTTCAGTATGCATGATTTATGCCATTTTTCACAATGTTTTGTGAGTATGACCACAACTATATCACTTTCATCAAGCCTAGCAATATTGAATGGGAGTGCATTTAACTGTGCAAACCTTTGCAGGTTTTCACCAACTGATTTATATCCAACAGTAAAGTCGAGTCTTTAGTGTTATGGGACACTGCAGAGACTCAGGCTTGTCCTCCTGGAAAAAGATGCAGTTGTCCCAATCAGTTGGACATGAGGATGATTCCCGTACAGAGTCTTTGTAGACAAGCATATACTGTTTCTCAGGCACCACCAAAGCTATTATCTAAACTACTGGCTGGTTGTGCAACACGATTCACAAATGCATACAGAATATGGAATCTGAAAATGAAAAAAAATTATATTAGATTTAGGCAAATGATGCATGCACAGAGTTGTATTGAAGTACAAACCAATGAACATCTGAAAGAACCAATGCCTGGAAAAAGTCAATTGTATTACATGATGACTAATGTTAGAATAGTTCATTATGTTATTTCATAGGGGCTCAATGTTCATTTTTTGCGGGATCTAATTAGGTTTAACAAGCACAAAATGTCTATATGTTCAATAGGAGTCGCATTATTAGATACAGATTTTAACTCCTACATTATGCCCTGTGGTGCATTCATCATGCTGTTTATGAAAATATACACTCCTTATACTGCTTCATAATCGACATTAAGTCCCCATTTGCCGATTTCCATATAAATGTACCAAGAGGTATCTACAGCAATGCCAGAGGTTATTTCACAAGCATCAAAAGAGAGGCCAAATTTTAAAAAGGATGGTTTTCATAAGTTGTAGTCACTGGACTGTCACTCTCATCTGAAAATGTGCGGAACTGGCCATATTTCTCGATGAGTTCAGTAACCTACTCTCCGACCTATCCTCTACTGGTTCTCTCCTTATTCTCGGTGACTTCAATCTTCCTAGCCACAATGAGACTTTTCGAGCATTCATTGACATCAACGACCTCTTCTCTCTTACATACATGGTAATACCCTGGACTTCTTAGTTATCTCGAACCTTCATATGTCTAATCTAACAGTAACCGACCTTTCTAATACGATTTCCGACCACTTCTTGGTCAATTTTAAATTCTATATTCCCTATCACCTACCTCCTCGCTCGTTTCGAGATCCTACTCCATTACAGGGACTATCGTCAATTGACATTACTTCTCTCTATAACGATGTTGTTTCGGCCCTACCTCCTATTGGTAATACTGCTTCACCTGACCAAACCTTAAACTCTATGCACCAATCTTTACTTGCCTGCCTCTCTCAGGCATTACACGTGATTCGTTCCGATCATACCTATCCTCCTACACTCAGTCGGTCGCGCTCGATAACCTTCAAACCGCCATCATCGCGCCCCTTGGTTAAACATGGAACTCCTTCGTTCAAGGAGGTTCTTACGTGCTCATGAACGAGCCCTTTGTAAAGCACGCTCCCGTGGGCAGGACACGACCTCCCTCTCACTTGCCTATCGCCTTGCTACTTCGACTTAGTCTTCCAAATTAAAATCAGTGCGCGAGGCTCATTCACGCAAACATTTGTCTGGGAGCAAGAATGACCCGCGGACTATTTTTCGTTTCTTATCTCGTCTTTCCTCGCCTAGCTCTATTTCCCCCACCTCTCCCACCATCAGCCCCTCTACTCTTTCTAAATTTTTCTCTGATAAAGTTATTAACCCTCGCGCCGTACAAACTCAGTCGTCTGAACAAGCCCATGCTGTTCTTCCTGACCCTTTTCCATTGCCGCTTAACGTCCTCACTCGGACGTTCTATGAGGAAGTAACTGCCCTACTCTCACGCTCTAACAAATCTGGATACCCTAATGACGTCTTTCCACCCAAACTCCTCCACCAAATTCTCCCTGCTGTCTTCCCACTGATTCTTCATCTCATTAACACTTTACTTGCCACAGGGGTGGTTCTCTCTTCCTTCAAACATGCCTCAATTCATCCTATCCTTAAAAAACACACCTTAACCCCCCCGAACCATCTAGCTATCGCCCTATCTCACAGCTTCCATTCCTTTCTAAGGTCCTCGAGAGAGTGGTTATCTCTCGCCTTAATGACCACATTTCTAACTGCAATATCGATGAATTGTACCCAGTCGAGGTTCAAAGCGAAGCACTCTGCTGAAACTGCTCTTCTTAATGCTTCAGACGGTTTACGTAGAGCAGCCGATAGGGGTTGTACGTCCATGCTAGTCCTCCCAGACCTCTCCTCTGCTTTCGACAACATCGATCACACAGTCCTCCTTGATCGTCTTCACACTTTTCTTGGTCTCTCAGGCATTACACTTGGTTAGTTCCGCTCATACCTCTCCTCCTACACTCAGTCGGTCGCGCTCGATAACCTTTCCTCCGAGCCCGCGCCCATTCATTTTAGGGTGCTTCAGGGCTCAGTCCTTGGTCCCCTCCTCTTTCGCATCTACTTACTTCCTCTTGGCTCCCTTCTTGGCGATTTGGGCCTGTCCTTCCACCTATATGCTGATGACACTCAGATATACCTTTCCTCATCCCCTGTGTCCTTCTCTCAATCAATTACCAAGCTCCTTTCAGCCTACTCCTCCATAAATGAATGGCTGTCTGCCAACTTTCTCAAACTTAGCCACGATAAAACTGAAGTTATCCTCTTTGTTGGTACCACTTCGATGGTGGAGAAATCTAAAACTCTCTTCCACTCCCTTAACCTTTAGGAAACCAATGTCGCCTTCTCTGATGCCGTCAGTAATCTTGGTGTTATTTTTGACGAGCAACTCTCGTTTAAACCGCACATCCATCGAATCTGTTAGTCTTCCCTCGGTTTCCTCCGCAACTTCTCACGTGTTCGATCCTATTTTGATCGACGAAGCCTTGAGACTGCTATTCATGCCTTCGTCACCTCATGCTTAGACTACTGCAATTCTCTTCTAGTGAATCTCCCTTCTTCGTCACTTTTCCCCCTACAACTAGTTTAAAACTATTAGGCCGGCTCCTCCTTCGCCGCCCTCGGTTGTCTCCTTCGATTCCTCTGTTACAGGAGCTACACTGGTTACCTATTCGCTTCCGTACCCAATATCAAATTCTTCTCATCACCTACAAGGCCCATAAACCTCGAAGCTCCCCCTTATCTCTCGTCTGCCCTCTTCCGCTCTTAGACTCTGGAATGCTCTTCCTGCCAATGTCCGATCCTCTCCCTCCCTTGCTACTTTTAAACGTCCAAAACATGTTTTTCAAGGTGTCTCTATATCTTAAATAGTTAAGGACAGTATAAATAAATTCATACTAAGTTTCCTGCTTTTACCACAAAGTGCACGGTTCAGCCTAATTTTGTCACGGATCTGCCGGAACTGCACCCCTAAATCTTTTTCTTCGTCCACGGAGATAAGACTTGTACCACTTGGGTTATTTCGACCTACGTGCAAAACTCTAGACTTATCTAAATTGAATTTCATGTTCCATTTATTATACCATTTGAAGATTTTGTCTAGATCCCACTGAATTAATTTGCTATCGTTCACTTTTTCTGTATCCGAAAGTAATTCACTATTATCATTTTTGATAGGTCCTATTGTTTCTTTTATCGGGTTTCTATTGGATATATAATTGAAAAACTTCTTAGGGTTATGTTTACTTTCTTTGGAAGTTAAATTTCATATTTTCTTTTAGCACTTTGTATGTTCTGAAACTTCTGGTAAAATTTTAATATTTGGACGTAAAAATAACCTGAGATTATTAAATCAGTGTGAAAAGTTTTTGTTGATTGTAATTTTAAAATCACACCACCTCTTTTTTCCAGGTGTTTGTAATTTCAAGTGAAAAATACGTGGGCGTACATCTCTTGCTATACGCTCTGCTCCCTAATATAGTTCGTGGAACTTATGACAAATTATTCGACATGATTTTAAAAATTACACCTAGATTTAGTCCAGCAATTATAAACTGTGACTATGAATTGGCAAATTTTAATAGCTTAAAAGTGCATTTCCTTCCAACAGATATCAGAGCATGTTTTTAGTCGCTTGCGACTTTAGATCTTACTATGTCGGTTGGTCGGTCCCCGTTTTGCTTTTTTTTTGGTCTTTGTAATAACATTGTAACTATTCGGCCGATTCTAACGATATTCGAAAGACTTATGTTGTTTTACATTCTCTTTCGAATGATATAATTGCCAAAGTCCTATCAAGGAAATTATTTTGTTTTGACAATAACATCATAACTTTTCGGCTGATACTCTGCTAGACTAGACTAGGCTATAATATGCTCTTCTCTGATAGGCAAACCTAGAATAGGCTATGTTTTGCTAGGCTATTATAGGCTATACTATGCTAAGGTATGCTAAGGTATAATGTACAAGGGTAAGATATACTATGCTAATTTAGGCTATAATATGCTATGCTAGTATAGCATATAGTATGTTAGGCTAGACAATAATATGCTATGCTTGACTAGGCTATGCTAGTATAGTATATGCTATACATCTCTAGGATAGTTAATGCTAGGCTAGGTTAAGCTATGCTAGGTTAGGCTAAGCTATACTAGGCTAGGCAGGGAATGAAAGGCTATACTAGGCCACGCTACTCTATTGTATGATAGGTTAGGCAATGATATACTAAGCTATGCTACACTAGGCTAGTCTTTGCTATTCCAGGCTAGGATAAACGAGGCTTTGCTAGGGTAAGCTAGGCTATGTTATACATGCTATGTAAGCCTAGGCTAAGACCTAATAGTCTAGTCTAGGCTAGGCAATACTACGAGGAGCGGTCAACAAGTTTTGCAATTCGGATATAAGGAAACGAGATATGAGGAAAGGTGTCTTATTATTTTTCAATACAACTACCCTCGACTTCAATGCACTTGCGCCACTTGTCCCTGAGGCTTCGAATTCCCGACAACAAGAAATCTCCACACTGCTGTTCAATCCACTCCTGGACGGCGAGCTGGACATCTTCATCGTCCCCAAACCGGCGTGCACGCAGTGCAGCCTTGAGCTGGCGGAATTAAAAGTAGTCGCTAGGGGCCATATCTGGATGGTTGAGCTCCTCGAATCCGCACTCGCGCAGGGCAGCTTGTGCAACTCTAGCCTTGTGGACTATGACGACGTTGAAGTCGATCATGGGGCGTGAAGTTTCTAGGGATCCAACGGGCAGAGACCTTGGTCATGACCAAATTGTCGTGGATGATGTTGATAACACTTCTATGTGATATTCCAAGTTCTCGCTCGATTTCTTCGACCTTCACCCGTCGATTTTCGAGGATCATCCTCTCCTCACGGGCCACATTGTCCTAGTTGGTCACGTCTGACGGGCGTCCTGGACGGGGGTCATCTTCAAGGGACTCACGACCATGGAGGAACTCCCTATTCCAGCCAGCAATGTGTTGAATAGGAAGGGGAGGTGTCGGTGTACACTGCAACCATGCATTCATGGATCTCTTTTGCATTCTTGCCTTCCTTGGTCAAAAATTTTATCACTGCGCGGTGCTCAACCTTCTCTATTGTTGAAAAATTTGTTACTGACGATCTGCAATCAGCAACTGCTTCTTAAATAGACAAGGTAGGAGCGTGCGGCTGCACACTCCTGCAAAACTTATTGATCACCCCTCGTATGATATACTATACTAACTAGTCTAGGGTAGGGCAGGGTAAGGTAGGCTATTATATACTATATTAGGTATGTTAGTCTAGGCTAGAATATGGTAACTAGGCTAGGATAGGATTTAATATACTAGGCTAGGCCCCAGTGAACTAGGCCATGCTAGGTTATACTAAGATAGGTTATACTAGACTAGGGTAAGCTAAGCTAGGCTAGACTACGTTTTAATATAGAGTAATTCTAGGCTGCACTAAGCTAGGCTAGGTTATACTCTGCTAGGCAGGCTAGGCTATACTTTGATAAGTTAGGATAGGCTGGGATACACTATGATAGGCTCAGATATACTATACTAAGCTAGGTTATTCTAATATATACTTTGCTAGGCTATATATGCAAATCTATACTAGGCTAGGCTAAGGTTCTCTAGGCTACTCTAGGGTATACTATGCTATTTTAGGCCATTCTATGATATGGTATACTAGGCTTGGATATACAAGGGTATGCTATGCTATGCAGGCTATGGTGGACTATACTACGCTAGACTAGGCTAGATTATAGTGTACTATGCTAAGCTAGCATAGGTTAGGGCAGGCTAGGCTAGACTATGGTTAGGTGTGCTATGCCAAGATATACCATGCTAAAATAGGATACGATATACTATGCTTAGCTAGGCTATACTATGAAAGACTAGTTTATACTATGCTAGGATTGGTTATACTATGCTTATACTATACTATGCTAAGCTAGATTAGGGAAAGGTAGGCTATGGTAGATAGGCTATGCTATGCTAGGCTCTGCAAGGCTAGGCTAGCCTAGGCTGTACGAGGATAGGCTAGGCAATACTATGTTAAACTCTTCTAAACTATACTAGGTTAGGCTATACTATACTATTCTAGGCTAAGCTATATATACTATGATAAGCTATACTATGCTATACTATGGTAAGCTCTACTATCCTATATATGCTAGGCTGTACTAGGCTATCTTAGGCTAGGCTTTACTATGGTTTCTAGGCTGAGATAGGCCATACTTTCCATTCTCCGCTAGGATAGGCTAGGTTAGTCTGGGCTAAGTCATACTATACAAGGCTAAGCTATACTATGTAAGGCTAGGCTATACTTATCCTACTGTAAGCTAGGTTTTGCCAGGCTACTATTCGAGACCATACTAGGCTATGCTATAAAATGTTATACTATTTTAGACAATACTAGGCTATACTAGGATATGCTATGCTTTGCTATACTATGTTAGAAGATACTATACTATATTATACTTTACTATACTATGTTTTGCTATGCTCTTTAAGGCTAGGCTATACTTATCCTATTGTAAGCTAGCTTTTGCCAGGCTACTATTCGAGCCCATACTAGGCTAGGCTATAAAATGTTATACTATTTTAGACAATACTAGGCTATGCTATGCTAGACTCTACTATGCTAGAAGATACTATACTATATTATACTTTACTATACTATGTTTTGCTATGCTATGTAAGGCTAGGCTATACTTATCCTATTGTAAGCTAGCTTTTGCCAGGCTACTATTCGAGCCCATACTAGGCTATGCTATAAAATGTTATACTATTTTAGACAATACTAGGCTATGCTAGGATATGCTATGCTAGGCTATACTATGCTAGAAGATACTATACTATGTTTTGCTATGCTATGTAAGGCTAGGCTATACTTATCCTATTGTAAGCTAGGTTTTGCCAGGCTACTATTCGAGCCCATACTAGGCTATGCTATAAAATGTTATACTATTTTAGACAATACTAGGCTATGCTAGGATATGCTATGCTAAACGCTACTATGCTAGAAGATACTATACTATATTATACTTTACTATACTATGTTTTGCTATGCTATGTAAGGCTAGGCTATACTTATCCTATTGTAAGCTAGCTTTTGCCAGGCTACTATTCGAGCCCATACTAGGCTATGCTATAAAATGTTATACTATTTTAGACAATATTAGGCTATGCTAGGATATGCTATGCTAGGCTATACTATGCTAGAAGATACTATACTATGTTTTGCTATGCTATGTAAGGCTAGGCTATACTTATCCTATTGTAAGCTAGGTTTTGCCAGGCTACTATTCGAGCCCATACTAGGCTATGCTATAAAATGTTATACTATTTTAGACAATACTAGGCTATGCTAGGATATGCTATGCTAGGCTATACTATGCTAGAAGATACTATACTATATTATACTTTACTATACTATGTTTTGCTATGCTATGCTATACTATACTATGTTATGCTATAATATACTATGCCATGTTATACTATGCTATAATATGATAAGCACCACTATGTAATAATATAATATGTTATACTATGCTATGCTATAATGTGCTATGGTATACTATTCTAGACAATGCAATTAGGGTGTAACCATTTTTTCGCCTTTACAATTCCATAAATGAGGTGCGACAAAAGGTTAAGGCCCGCCATTTGAATTACAAAAATATATATTTTAATATAATTTAGTTCTGTTTTTTAATAAGCTTTTAGAAAGTTGTGACTTTTTAGTCACGGGCGACTCTACTACATCTCACTATGTCGGTCGGTCTGTCCACGTTTTGCTTATTTATTTTTTTTAATAACATGGTAAAAATTCAGCAATTCTAACGAAATTTGAAACTATTATGTTGTTTACATTCTCTTTCGAATGATACAATTGGCAAAGTCCTTCCGTGTTGGCCCGGGAATTATATTATTTGGCAATAACATCATAAATATGCGGCTGATTCTAACGAAATTTGAAACCCTTATGTTCGTTTACATTCTCTTTCGAATGATATTATTACCAAAGTCCTCCCAAGATTAGCCAGGGAATTATTTTCTTTTGGCAATAACATCATAACTATTCCGACCATTCAAACGAAAATTGAAACCCTTATGTTCTTTTACATTATATTTTTAATGGTATAATTGCCAAAGTCGTCACAATGTTACCCAGGGAATTAGTTTTTTTTGCCAATAATATCATAACTATTCAGCCGATTCTAACGAAATTTGAAACCCTTAAGTTGTTTTGCATTCTCTTTCGAACGTTATAATTGCCAAACTATTACGTAATTAGTTTTCGTGCAATTTTGTAAAAAAATATAAAACATGTTAGCAATTATATAATCTCCACCAAGTTACCTCGGCAAAATAAACTAATAGTTTCCTTCTCGGCTAAGCTTCTAGTACTCCAACAAATTTGGTAGAAATTGGTTCAATAGTTTTTGAGTGTTTGAAGACGAACGAAATATCTGGTTGATTTTAAATATTTTAACAAGGTTTGCGCTGAAATGGGTTTTGCGCCTAAACGGGTGTGCGCCGGACTGGGCCATTCCACCCCCGGGGTGATAGGTGAACGCGAGGGGTGTCCGAGCTCCATACCCCGCCCTCTCTTCTCCTCCCTTGCTCCTAGGAGAGAGGGAGGAGGGAACGGTAGGCTCGGAAGGCCTATTCTTTTACTCTCTTCTAAACCTTTCTTCCGACTAAGTCGTTTTTCCCTGATAGATTTGCGATAGGCGATTCGGATGCGCCATGATTGGGCAGAGTTGGGAGCTCATCCAAGATAGCCGGAGATTATCAAAATTTGGCTTTATTATCTGACTACCATCAGATTTCCCAGAGGTGTGGAGGGGGCCATAGTGGCCCAAATAATGAGAGCTTTATGTCAGCTTAGCTATTTCCCCTTTCTATGGCGAGATTGGAGCGAGAAGAATGGACCAAGTAAATACAAAAGATCAGCAAACACACGAGAACAATAAAATTACCCAAATATAAGGACCAGCAGAAGCAGCGGAATCTCATAATCCCCAGAACTAACGGATGATGGACAAGATAGATAGCGCCATCTACAAATGGAAATATTAATCAGAACATGACTTTGACATGCTCGAAACGGCATTAGACGAGGGCGGCACAAAAATATCCCACACCTGAAGCAGACTTCTAAGTACAGATAAAGATATAAACCTCCACCACAGGAAAATAAAACACAAACTTGAAAACAACTAAGAAAAATAGAAGAACAATGATAAAAGAAATAGTAACAGAACAAACTAAAAAAAATAATCTAGAGAAGAGAAAGAAGAAAAATAAACTGGATTAGAAAACAAACCCAATAATTAGACACTCTTTTTATTTTCTTTAAAATAAAGTATAACAACCTCTGTCACCCTTTAACAGGTCTAGACTATCGCGTAAAAGTTATTGACAGATTTCAAATAAGTAAAAAAGACGACCCGAGAGAGTTTACTTCGTTTTTTGCGCCACTGGGATGAGATGTTATGTCGCTCATTCCTCCAGGTTTCAGTTATACTCGAAGCAGAGGCATTCCCCCAATTCCACCTTTCCTCTTCTATATATAATATACAGTTGTATTAGAATCATCGTCGTCATCCACTCTAACCCATGTCCGAGCATCGGTTTCGTCGTCAGTTATCCGGTCTCCTCAGCTGATGTTTGTGTCGGATATGACTTAGGAGACAAAGAAGGTCTGAATGAAAACAGAGACGAACGCGAGTCGCTGATGAGTTTGTTTTGAGCGATCGTGGCTGCGTGACGGACACGAGCACTCACTTGGCCAGTAACGCGTCCACTGCGGCTCAAAACATTGAGACATGCAAATTCTGCGAGGCTGGTTGCACCGGGCTGCCAGGTTCTTGGTCTATCAAAACACGCCTTTGTCGTGCCTGCCCGCCAGGCGCTGCCCTCATCCGCCGTAACCAGACATGGGAATTTTATATGGCCCATGTCAGCTTGGTCTGCTGTTGTGGTCTTGCTGTTGGTTGCGTTTAGTCTGGAACCTCATCCACTACCTTACGCCCTTTTATTAACCCTCCCCGAACTTTGAAACTCTCGACAACATCGCTTTTGGAATCATTGGGACACTCAAGCCTTTCCCTGGTATATGATAATGATATTGTCCCGCTTGCCCTTTCTTCACAGGCCTGAATATTAACGAAGATAAGTCCCCTTGTATGGTGTTCGTGTATAATCTGAATCAAATATCTTGGAGTAAATCTCTAGTCTCACATTGTGGTGGAGCGAATGTGAGTGTGTGTAAAAAGGGCCATTCTCCCATCCCTTTTCTCAATGCCCTCTCCCTCCCTCTGTAAGAATGTGTGTGTAAATGGAAATGGGTTTGGTTTTTTGTTTGTTTGTTTTTTATTGATTAGCATGTTATTATAAGATGTTTTTTTTCTTTCCAGGCGCCATATTCTAGAAAGGACTTAGTGTCATATATCTTTATATAACAAACAAAATATTACTAGTGTTGTTAAGGAAAGAGGTCTTAGAATAGCCACGCAAGAGTGATAAGACCACTTCACTTCCATCAAGCGCAGAGGTGCCAATTGTTAGGAAGTCATAGGCATTTTGCTCACTCGAGTGCCAGGTGGCTGGACGTCCTCCACCCTCTTTGTACCACGTGAGGCCTTCTCTTTTTTTTGTTTGTTAACTATATATTGACTGTTGTAGTCCGGATTTTTTTTGGTTGCTTGTTTGATTTTTTTAATTGTTCTTAGGATCAATTAATAATATAAATAAGTGGGACTTATTTTTTTTTTATTTCATATATATAGGAAACTTTAGCTGTATTTTTTTGTGAATAGTAACGAGATCTCCAATATAGTCGTCCCTCTCTATTGTAGATATTTTGTACATTTTTTTGTAAGTAAAGGGACTGTATATACAATCCGTTTCATTCTCCTTCGATTTCTCACGTCAGGATTAGTGTAGGAAGCGGGTTGGATTGATTGGGGGTTAGCCAGGATTTTCGGCCCGCTACAACATCATAAATAATGCTGATATCCTGAATAAAAAGGTCTTCCTCTTTCAATTTCACTGGCATATGTACAAGTTCAAGAAGCTTATACTATAACGAACAAGATCAGCAGCTTCGCTACACTCCTTACAAAAAGAACCTGCGCTTCGCATACAAAATCCAATGAGAACATTACAGTAAGTTCTCTTTCCTCCTTACCAATAGTTTTGTCTTCTACCCACATTACCCTTTTTTAACTTTTTAAAGAACTTGTTCAATATTCCATATTCAAACCACCAAAATTCGCAATAAATAAATATTTTTCAACCCTTATAATTTTATAAAAAGTTCCAAATTTATTCACTTTCAAATGAGCTAAAAGCCCTTATGACATAATTATTTTCTAGCATTGAAATAGCTCACTTCTCTTTTATAGATATGCAAAAAGGCCACGTCATTTTACTTTATCTTGAAATATTCAATATTTGAGGTACTTCTTTTGATCTTTGTCTCCCAACTGCGATACCGAGTTTATATAAGTAATCGCGTGGTTGTGTTTGGTCGGTTCGGTTTTCGAAAGAACTTATTCTGATTGACCGCATCCTTTTCACTAGCTCCTTCCTGACCTCCTGAAAATTCTTCATACTTTGAATTTATTTTTTGATTCGTCTTCTAAATAAAAGATCTACGGTGGAAGGATTAAATGCCATAGGAAGGATGTGGGAGGAGGATCAAGAATATTTCAGACTGAATAATGGCTTTAGACGTCGGGTTCAGGAAGGAGCGATTCCATTTTATGGATCGACGACTCGGGTTTCCGGAAGACCAAGACTTAGAACCATAAGAGAGGAATATGTTAATGGCGAGAAAAAGAAGAAAATTAGGAAAAATAAGAGAGTTAGGAACATCTTCGCATCTTGGCTTTGTTGTTTATGGAAGAAAAGAGAAATGAATGAGAAATAGGATGAGAATATATATAATTTTATAGACAAAGTGGGCATGGATAAATAAATAAAAATGAATAATGAGGGTATAATTTTTTATCTTTTAACCTTTAAACTTAGAGGTCATATTCATTTGTTTATTTATAAAATGCCCTCCGACCGTATCTCCCTTTAAAATCATTACAAAATTAATCCTTTTAATCATAGTAAATGGAATTAGGTCTTTTAAACAACTTCCAGTTATCGATGAAAAAAAAATAAAGAAAAAATTTTTCATCTTTCGTTTTTTGAGAGGTGAAAATGCCTTCACCTTTGAAGGAAACCATCACCGGTTGCGCCATCCACCCTTCGGGTGATGGGTGGTGTTACGATGCCACTGCTTTGACTGAAACTCCAAGGAACCGCACGGCCTCCCGACTCCAGTCCCCAAAGATAACCTGGTGCTCTTCTCTCTCTCTCTCATTCTCTCTCTCTCTTTCTCTCTCTTTCGGATCGTCTTTTTCACCACTTTTCATCTCCCGCTTTATTTACCCCGCCTGAAAAGACCCAATAAAGTGGGAAAGATGGCGTTAAACTTTCTAAAATAAAATGGGTTTGTCATTCATCCTCATTTCCGTATTATTAATTTAAAAGAGATTCTCTACATTTCAAAAGGCATGCGGGGTAAAATAATTAATAAGCCTGGCCCCCCCCACCCCCCTCCAAAGACCAAAGCTGATTCCCTCCTTTTATTCTCGTCTCAACTATTTTGTGGAATCAGATGAGGCAGTTTAGAGGCCTCAAAATAGTCGACTATTACGATATTGCAGAGCCCGGAAGAGGCTAAAATAAATCATACCCACTACCCTCTTCCCCCCGAACTCCCAAATCACTCGTGCCTTCAATAATAATAATACCTCATCAGCCGCCCCACTCCTCTGGGGACCCGTCCGTCTCTCTCCCTGTTCCGCTCTTACAATCAAAAGAGGTTCTGCCACATTCGTCCTCCTACCCCACACATTCGTCCTCCTACAACACACATTCGTCCTCCCACCCCACACATTCGTCCTCCTACAACACACATTCGTTCTCCTACCACACACATTCGTCCTCCTACCACACACATTCGTCCTCCTACCACACACATTCGTCCGCCTACCACACACATTCGTCCTCCTACCCCACACATTCGTCCTCCTATCACACACATTCGTCTTCCTACCACACACATTCGTCCTCTTACCACACACATTCGTCCTCCTACCCCACACATTCGTCCTCCTACCCCACACATTCGTCCTCCTACCACACACATTCGTCCTCTTACCACACACATTCGTCCTCCTACCACACACATTCGTCCTCTTACCACACACATTCGTCCTCCTACCCCACACATTCGTCCTCCTACCACACACATTCGTCCTCCTACCACACACATTCGTCCTCCTACCACACACATTCGTCCTCCTACCCCACACATTCGTCATCCTACCACACACATTCGTTCTCCTACCCCACAGATTCGTCCTCCTACCACACACATTAGTCCTCCTACCACACACATTCGTCCTCCTATCACACACATTCGTTCTCCTACCCCACACATTCGTCCTCCTACCACACACATTCGTCCTCCTACCCCACACATTCGTCCTCCTACCACACACATTCGTCTTCCTACCACACACATTTGTCCTCCTACCACACACATTCGTCCTCCTACCCCACACATTCGTCCTCCTACCCCACACATTCGTCCTCCTACCACACACATTCGTCCTCCTACCACACACATTCGTCCTCTTACCACACACATTCGTCCTCCTACCACACACATTCGTCCTCCTACCACACACATTCGTCCTCCTACCACACACATTCGTCCTCCTACCACACACATTCGTCCTCCTACCACACACATTCGTCCTCCTACCCCACACATTCGTCATCCTACCACACACATTCGTTCTCCTACCCCACAGATTCGTCCTCCTACCACACACATTAGTCCTCCTACCACACACATTCGTCCCTTTGCGACATAACCTCGGCCGGTGGCCGGATACATGCTGGCCGGGCCGAAAGGGTGCCGAGTAGGGAGGGATATTAGACCACACCCGTGCTCTGTTCATCGCGTCCAGAGCACGGGTGAGGTGGCTACGCTGAGCCTCTCCTCCTTCTACCAGCTACCATCTACTTTCTACCTTTCTGCCTCCATTAGTGAAGCTCCGTCATTGGGTCAATCACTCTGTGACGGGAGCTAGTTCTTTCCTCTTCCACCCTTCCTTACTCATTCTACACCAACCTTTCCTTCCTTCATTTATTACTTTCCTTCAAGGCCTCTCCCGTCCCACCCTTACCTCTTGTCTAGGCTGGTAGGCTTTAGCGACTTGCGACCTCGATTCCTTTCTATCTTCCTTCCACTCCCCACAAGGGGATGGACGGTGTAACAGGGGTAATGGCCCTGGAACCTGGAGGAGCTGCGCACCCTACCAAGCCCATCTGGCGACTACCTACTTGGGCATAAGTCGCCGTACTCACTACAGCCTACTGCAAGGCAAAATTAAAAAAACAAAAACAAATAATATACAAACCACAAATTACGACAAAAAGGACAAAAATAACAAAAAATCGCAAAAGAAAAAAGGCAATATGCGTTCTACAAAAATACAACGTCAAATAAAGTGGAGGAGGCCAGACTCCTCAAAAAAGTCGTGTAGTCCACAAATGTAGATGAACCCATCCCGAGTACAAGGGAGAAGCGGTAGCAACCCCGTGCACGGGGATCACCAAGAATGGGACATTAAACAAGAATTTGCCGAACAGTCTAGGGGAGAACCAGTCTTCATGGTAGGGTGCTGGCGAGCGCTCCATCAAATGGCGGTGCGTCCTGCGAGTGTGTTCAATTCGGAGAGGACAGAAAGGAACCTGATGCCGTCGTGGCATTGCGGGTTAGGTCCATAGGAAGAGTCGCGACGCAATGGCACGCACCTTTTGTTCCCCCCCCCCACCGTCTCCTATCTTCTGTGCCAAGCAGCTCGTATTGCTGCCAGGTAATCGGTGTGAGGAAGAGCGAAACGTTGGTATGGTCACCCAGTCCTTTCGGAATCTTTGGCGCCCTCATCGGCGCGCTCATTTCCCGCAATTCCCACACGTCCAGGAATCCAGCAGAAGATAATCTCGACATCCGCCCGGCTCACAAAACCGTGGCTTCACAGATATCGCAAAGTGCGTGACACTGAGAACACTTTCCTGCGGGACACCCCCTTCCTGCTCCATTGGGCAGATGAGGGCTCCCCCTACCCGTACTCGTAATCGAAAATCTCACAAAAATTCAGATATAAAGATTTGGAGGCCTCCCCTCGCCCCCATCGTGTGGAGAGTCTCCATGATATCGTATAGCCATGCGGTATCATAGACCTTTTCCAGATCAGAAAACACCGTAGCGTAGTGCTGTCTACGAAGGAAGGCCTCGCAGACGGCATTTTCAAGTCGGAGCTGAGCATCAGACGTGGAGTGGAACTTGTCGAAGCGTACTGTGAAGAAGACAGATGGCCTCCGATGTCCAGAAAAAAGGCTAATCTAACATTTACCAATTTATCCTTCAACTTTCACACGCAGAAGGTTAGAGAGATTTGTCGGAAAAAGGCCAGGGCAGAATGATCTCTCCATAGTTTTCGCAAAGCGAAGACAGTAGTTATTTGCCTGGTCTTTGGGAGGATACTCTTTACCCGGATCCTGTTGAACAAATATAACAGAAAGGTCATTCCTTGCTTACCCAGGTGTTGAAGCATGGCTTATGGGACATTGGCCGGAGCAGTTGTGGAACGCAACTCACTTTGTTGAAGTGTTCTCCGCCTCTGGAGGTAAAGTCCAGTCGTCGGCCTTCCACCACATCGCGACGCGCACTGAATGCTGGCGGTGCAGCATCCCGGCTAGAGAATGCGGAGAAAGCGGTCACAAAGGATTTTTCCACGGACGCGGGGTCTGAGATTGCGGTCTCATTTTCCTGGAGAACAGGAGGGAGGTCCTGCGAGAACTTGCCCAGAATCGTTTTAACTCGCTTTGACACCTCTGCTAGAGCGGTAATTCACGTTAAGTGAAGACACGTATGACCATCAAGAAGAGCAGCGGGCGTGCTTCGAAACCTAGCAAAACCTAGCCCTAGCCCGACGAAATTCACCGACAGTGAAATCGTTTCAGCGGCGCTTATAGCGCATGTAAGCATAACGCTTCTTTTTGAGGACCGCCTCACACTCGGCTGACCACCACGGTAGCGGTCGGCGTGCAAAACGACCAGGCGTTCTAGGAATAGTAGTTGCGACTACAGAGATGAGGTTGCCGAAGAAGAACTCAACTGAATCATCTACCGACCTAAAATCCTCGACTGAAACAGAGATATCAGTCATTTCCTGAAATTCGGACCAGCGTGCCCGTGCCCAGCACAACCGCGGCGGGGAGGTCATCAACTACTCCTCAAAGTAAATCAGGCTGTGCATCCAGAGAGCGCAGATATGATCGAAGTAGGAAAATAAAGCGGTTCTCGGGCAGTGATGTGTAAATTTATCAACATTTAGGACACTCATCTTTAGCGCGTCGATCAGGGTGGCAAGGACTTTACCCCTGGGATCAATATATTTCTCTCCCCAGAGGGGGTGTCTCTCCTTCAAGTCCACGAGAAACAGAAAATGCCTCGGTAACCTTCCAAGACGCAGCGGAAGGCCTCCGCGGAGAAGAAGGCTGACGGCGGAATGTATGTAGAAATAACATTATCCCTCCTATCCAGGTGCAGCTGCACAACTACTGCCTGAAAGGAGATATCTAAACGAAGACATTATGCCGGGGGTAATTGGCGCATCCTTCTGTTCAGCTCCTATCCGGGGGGGGGGGGGTCGCAAAACACTTATACATCGGAAGGATGGGCAGGGGATAAGTGCCTAGCCTGGTCTCCTCCAAAATGACATCTAAAGGCAAACAGGACGAGACGAGCCTCCGTAGCTCCTCCCAGTTGGCCATGAGTCCACGGAAATTCCATTGAAGGAATATGCCTTACAAGCCTAGCTCGGAGGAGACGCAGGGGCCCTCTTCGAACAGAAGATCCTCACGGTAATGGCCGTACGCTTCCCGGAGGCAGAACCCCGGGCGCTGTTGGCCGGACAATGCGCTGAAGGCGATGTCGCCTTGGAGGACTTATTGAAGGAGATTGGGCTCGCCATGCGAGTCTTTTCATCCTTCCACCTCGAAACCTTGGGCAGTCGGGGCTGCTTTGGAAGCGGGGTCATTCTTTTGAAGGATAAACCGCTTTCGAGCCATCCAGCCTACCACTGGGTGTGGGTGAAGGAGCCGAAGCTCATTAAGTGCTTTCCTCCTTTCGGGCGGCAACTTTAGGAACCCGGGATGATGGCCTCACGAGCAACTTCACGGAGGTTACGTACTGTGAGTCTAACGACACGGTGGAGGCGCTAGGCCGTTTCCGCTTACGGGAAACGGTCACGCCGGGGAAAAGAGGGGGAACTCTTTTTTTAGCCGGGGCTGGGTGTGAACCCTAGATGCCCCCAGCTCGACCAGCAGAGCCCCGGGGTGGGTAGAACTCCAGAAAAGTTTTAATGGGCGTGAAAACGACAATTCTTGTAGGCTTGAAGTAGATGTGTCTTTCTTAACATTGAGGCATAAGCCGTCCCAGGCAAAGCCGGGCACGCCCGGACCAAGTCCTTAGCCTCGTAAAATGAGAAACGTTCATGACAAAGAACGTCCAGTTATTCCTTCTCAAGGAGATACGCACCACATTGCTTCGAAGAAGCGGGGTGTGGCTTTCCACAATTGAAACACCTGGCCACACATGATTTGGACTTATCATGTGCCGCCTTGGAGCAACTTACTTTCTTGTTCCTCTGTCTTTTCTTTTTAGGAGAGGAGGATGGGTAATGAACTCACTTCTCTCCTCCACCGGCAGGTGCCCCTAGGCCAGATGAACCGGCCTCGGCAAGATCCTTCTCTGAAATGGAGAAGGTCTTGGCTTTCCCATGGGCACCAGCCGAGGGAGGAGATACCTCCTCTCCTCGTGAGGACACGAGGAACAGGGCCGTTTGAAGAGGAGCTTGCATAAGGGCGGACTCGCGTTCTGTGCTTGGTACTAAGCCGAGGTTCGATCCCATGGAAGATCATACCGTCTGGGGCTGTGTCACCACAGGGACCATGGCGATCTCAGGGGGGGCGGATAGATTTTACCCCACCCCCAAGACATCACGGATCCCATTCGAGGAGTCTTTTGTCTTGTCTTCTTGGGCCAGCGAGCCGGCATTCGTCGGGAAGGAAGGGAGGCGGGGCGTACTTTATAGGGAACAGGCCAACGGGCCCTGTCATCCCTCGCCCCCTAAGTATGTTGGCCATATTGATCCCTATTGATTTTTTTATTTCCATCAGTGGGCATTGTGAACCAATTAATGAAGCTTTTCGGCGTCTACCCTGTGAAATTAGAGGCCGACCAGAGAAAGTTGCGGGAGAGGTTGTATGGAATGTGAAGAAGCAGTGTACGAAGACATGGTGTCAGGAAGAAGTCGAAGAGGCTAATCTGAAGCCGGATAGGGCCCAGATCCTCAAGAAGAAACGGTTTCTCTCTCTCACCAGTCGTCTTTTGCAACTCCTCTACATCTATATACTTTTATCTCTTCAATACATGGATAAACCAAACAATGAGTTGAAGGGGGCGTTAAAGTGGAGCCACCATTATGATTAGCTGCCTGACCACCGGGCGGGAGGAGTGGCCTTTAATGATGGTGGGGGTGGTCCATGTGCCCCCCCCCCTAAGACATCATAAGTCCCATTCAAGGTACCTTTGGTCATCTCGTCTTTGGCCAGCAGACTGGCATCTGTCGGGGAAGAGACGGGGGCACGAACGGTGACCATCTGTGAGCTTGATAGGCGCGCCCGCAGGAATTTTGAGACCATGGACCGACGGGTCCTGTCTTCCTTCCCCCCCCTTAGGGGGTTGACCCTATCGACCCGCTCTCATCGGGAGCGGTCAATTATAGGCCGCTTGCCTGCTTTCTTGGCAGTCTATTTGGAAAGCAAAGGGGGGTGGGGAAGACTGCCGCTGTAATGAGGGACTCGCTCAAGATCGACTCCAGAGAAGGGGGTGATGGGGAGTCCCCTGCACCCGTATGCATACGAGAGGAGGAAGACTCCTCTCTGGTAGATGTAGTTTGGAGGGTACCCTGCGAAAGACAGGCGGGAGGACCTCCATTTTCTCTGTGGAGTTGCCCGAAGGCGGCTCCGTTGCTGGAAAAGGGCAAAGGAAGAGTTTTTTATTTATTCTCATCATCGAGCATAGTGACCCTATTGGTGATACGGGGAAGCAAACACTAATCACCCAACGCAGTAGATCCGCTCTGTGTGGGGTGAATATGTGGCTGGCAGAACCAGCTGCCGCCATTTGATGCCATTTGAGGCTACCGCTACAAGGGGTGGTAACCCTGGTCTTTCCACGACCAGGATAGATATCGTGCGCGAAGATCATCCCGAATGGGTTATTCGACAAGAATGTGTCAACCAGTCTAGGGGACATATCAGTCGTAGAAGTAACGAGCAGGGAAGCACTCCATCAGAATCCAAGGCCTCGAGAGTACTCAGGGCACTTTATGAGTCGCAATAGATCACAATCCGCTCTCCCAAGCGGGACGATGAGTTATCTCCAGTACCGAGCGTGTATAACAACCAGCTACCATGAAGACAGATACATTGCATGGTAGAGCAATGCTGTCCCAGCCGACCCACTCCTGGGACTTATTTATCCCCTGTGTAAATTGGCACGGATCCAGCATGACACAAGTTGTGCTCCAAAAATGCCGAACTCAGTACTCCCTGCTCTGTGGAAGCTTTGGAGGAAGAGGGATGCCAGCCAATAGTCAAAACTGATACCCTGCAGGTTTTAGACGTTAGAGAAATTGGGCGGAAACTGGCCCGAGTAGATTGAGCTTTTCCAAGCTCACAAAAATCGAGCGTGTCCAGATCCTCGACCTCAACATGTTGTTGAAAGGTTTTCTGCTTCTGAATTTTAATTTTAAGAACATATCTGGCGACTGCCTACTAGGGCAAAAGTCACCGCCGTACTCACACTACAGCCTACTAGTAGGCTAGATTAAAAAACCCCATAAAAATACGAGTATGTAAATAACAAAATATTTAAAGGCTAAAAGACATACGAAAAAAGGAGCAACTGTAACAAAGAAAAAAACAAGGAGAGAAGAAGCAAGCTGCTTCCAGCGTCGGGGCTAGGCCCCCTTCCCCCGGCACAGGAGGATGCAATCTACAATAAAAAGTCAAATAAAATAGATGAGGTGAGTCTCCTCCAAAAAGTCGCATAGTCCGCAAGTCTCTGTGCACGAACTAGACCTGAGTACAAAGCGCAAGTGGTAGCAACCTCACTAGTCCCGGTACTGGGACAGGTAACGTACGCGAAAATCACCCAGACTAAGACAGTCAACAAGAATGTGCCGAACAGTCTGGGGGAAAACGCGTCCCGTGAGTGTATCCGATTCGGAGACGACAGAAAGCGACCTGAAGCCGTCGCGGCATTGGGGGTTAGGCCCACGGGAACAGTCGCGGCGCAATGTTTGAATTCAGAATGGTTTAAATAGAGATAACTGTGTATACTATTGCTGACTATTCAGTCAGTAATAGTGTACACAGTTATCTTCCTTTGGTTCTTCAGGTTGAGTTATCTGAGCCTATAAAGTAGTCTCAGTCCTCCTTTTCCTCTGTTGAATCGTTTCGATACGTGTTCGCTGTATCCTCTTTTGGTGATCGTAAATCCCAACACTAGCGGTCTTGTTAGTGTATCTGTCCCCTTTTTCTTTAACGTAGATAACCCTGATTTTTTTTCTGAACATCGGAAACGTTTTAAATTTGTTTGTACTGATTTTCCATTTTCTATCATATACATTAATTTTTCTTATCTCTTCTGCCGGAAATCCTGCTTGCATATCACCATTCTAGTAAGGCATACGACGATTCCCGTGAAGTCATCGGCGAAGTGGATGTGGAAGCTCCATTCAGCGAAGGGTAGCGTGATGTCTGACGTATACACTGAGTATAACGTTAGCCTCAAACATCCTCCCATTGGAAAGCTAGCCTCGAGTTTGAATTTTTCTCGTTGATGATTTAGGATCTCAATGAAAGTGTATCCTATCATTACATAGGCGCAGAATAGTATTTCTAGTTTTTTGTTCATTCCGACTTGTATGAATTTGCATTGTAGTCCCCTTGTCCAATCCGTTCGAATATTTTCGATACTTCTGCAGACGATATCAACCCTGGTCTTTTCTCTCTTTGCTTCAGCGATTTTCTCACTGACGATTGTGAGAACCATCTTTGTGCTGCTTCTATTTTTGAATCCAAATTGGTACTTGTTTAGGAGTTCATTCGCCTCCAGGGGCTCATTCGACGTTGGTTGATTAGTTTTTCAAATACTTTCCCGATGAAGTCAAATAGAAAGATAGGCCTCTAGCTCTCAACTTGAGTTGTTGGTTTTCCTGGTTTGAGGATAAAGATAATTTTCGCAACGTTTAGTTCATCTGAAAAGTAGCTTGTGTTATGATAGGCCTGTAGTACCACTGGAATGCCATTTAGCAGGTTGTCAAGCGCTTCCCAGTAATTAATCTCGGCGAGTTTACATAGATCTTCTTGGTGATTTTTGCTAAAAGACCAATATTATTGTCTTCACCTCTTGCTTGGTGATCTTCGCGTCGATACCGCCGTAGGTGTCTCTCCTTGACAACGGTGAAAATTACATCTCTCTCTCTCTCTCTCTCTCTCTCTCTCTCTCTCTCTATATATATATATATATATATATATATATATATATATATATATATATATATATATATATTCGTTTGGCACACTGCTGTAGATCTTCAATTTAAGTTGTAGGATGAACGAAAGAATGACATAGAGGGAGAAATTCCTTTTTATTGATACAACGTTTTAAATAGTAATTTCCCCCATCCTCTGATACTGGAAATGCATAATTCATAAGAGACTAAGAATTTAAAGTTTTATAAAATAAGAACATTCAAATTATGCATTTAATGGAGAATTTGACCCGTTAATTTATACTGGTATGACGGAGAACTTCGCATCTTGCGGGATTCTGTCCTTATAATATAATTATTGTCCATCTTATACGAATTTACTTGACCTAGATGTAATCTCGGGAAATATATTGACAGAATGGTGCGCTCGCTGAAACAAAGTTTCGTTCCCATCTGGCAATTAGCTACATGAAAGAGAGAATACTTTCTAAGAAAGAGTTCTCGCCTGTTCGGTTACATCATTTTCAATGTAAAACCGATGTAGCCTTAGAACTACCCCTGATCTTGCATTTTGGCGAAATCAAGGATATATGCACATTAATTACGAGTACATTTCCTCTTCTCTAAATTAAGATTCCTCTTCCTAACCACTACCTATACTATAAAACATTTCTCTTTCTTCTTACGCTGTTCCTCGCGCTTTCCCAACAATCTTCCGTTTATAACTGATTGGACGAGGTTAGTGTTTTCTTGATGATCAAAAGGTTTTTCATCCAAAGTTTATGTAGCTTATTTGACTATTTAAATTTTCCGAAATGAATCTTAACACAATAAACTGTAAGTTCTACCTTACTCTCTATATTGACGGGCAAAATTTCCCATGATTTAAATTTTTTTTATTTTTAAAACTTTAAATGTTGTCTTTTAAAGAATTTGTATTTTCTATATGACTTCCCCCTCAACCCTCTGTTTCGGCTCAAGGCTCTGAGAGCTAACTCGTGCAGTGTCAAAAAAGAATCATTGGAACATTTATAAACAAAGCCATTTAACGGCCGCAGGTTACAAGAGACCATGCCTAGAGAGGACCTGGGCGTTGCCGCGCAAATAATAGGAATATCTCTTTTGCCTCGCAAAACACTTCCCTGCCTCTATTAAGCTGACCACGTCCCTCGGGGGGAGGGGGGCGGTACTGCCTTGCTCGCTGCCATGTCTGCCATGTCGCCCTTCCTCTATGCGTGAACAGTTGGCAGTTGCCGGCCACTGGGTAATTGCTGGTCGGTGTGAATCCCTGTTCTAGGTTGCAATGACTTCTGAAAAGGCCGAAAAGTCAAAATCGGGTAGACGGAAGCTCTCCAATCGCCCCTTTTCTTTACAGGTAGAGGGAATTTTCATTTGTTGGCTCGTTTTCCCAAGTTATTTTTAACATTTTGGACTACGTCCCTCTCTCTCAATCATTACCTGACCTTTTATGTTGGGTCGGACGAGGAGCTAAAAGGATAACACTCCTCTGACAGGCTAGCTTCTAACTTTCTGCAGCGAAGAGGTTTCCCTTTGCCATATTGGGTACAGCGCCGAGAAGCTCCACCTCATTGACCGACGTGGACCCAGGGGGCCTCCAAGACTCCATTTGGACAGGCTTAGGTGTTCTACCTTATCCCCTTTTGTAGAGTTGACTTGAAACGTCTCTACAATTGCGACGGGGCCACCTTTGCTTTCTCAGGGGCACGCAATGAACGCCGCAAAAGAGACGACGCTCCACATTGGCATCCGCATCTCCTTTGGGGTCAGGTGACCCACCTAGACCCACTGGGCCTTATCGACACACCGTGTGTTTCTCTTGCTGCCGTGCTGAAGGGCTCGGCGCTCTGTCCGGCTCCAGCTTGGCCTCTCTTCCTTCCTTCGCTAACCCCTAATCTCCGTCTCATGTACTATCTCGCCCTCATTGTGCCCCTTGCTTAACCGTCGTCTCTTTTCAATCGCCTTTTCTCTTCCCCCCCCCCGTAAGGGGCGCGGCGATTTGCCATCCTGGCCGCCGTGCTGACGGGATCCAGCGCTCCGTCCGGCCCCAGCTTAGCCTCTCTTCCTTCCTTCAAAACACTTGTTTCCTCTCTTTTCACACAACCTCTCCCACAACTTTCTCTGGTCAGCCTCTAATTTCACAGGGTAGATGCTGACCTTCCTTTCAGCCAACCGTCCCGCATCGGGGCTGAGGGGGTGGGGGACAATGTTCCCTAACCCCTGAGCTCCGGTCTGGGGTGGCTGGTTTTTAACAACCTGCTTCATCCCCACCCATACCCCCCACACATCCCTTTTCCTCTCCTCTTCACAACCTATATTTTTTTACGCTGTGTCTAAGGTGGAGCCGCCATGCCGATGGACTGCCAGGGCACCAGGCGGGAGGGGTGGTCCCAAATGGCGGCGCCTGGCTCTGCCAGGCCTGTAAGCACCTCTTGCAGTGCGGGCAACTGCAAGAGGTGATGAGCTATTGCGTCCCGTAAAACAAAGAGGGTCACCATGCCCAATGATGAAAAAAAAAAACATCTCCCCTTAATTCCCCCTAAAACAACGGAGCCGCCCTCGTGCAGCTCCACAGAAAAGATGGAGGTCCCCCCCTGTGCTTGCGCAGGGGACCCTCCATACCTCTTTAACCAGAAAGGAGGCTTATTCCTCTCCTAAGCCTACGGGTGTAGGGGACTCCCCCTCACCCCCTTCTCTGGAGGTGCTTTTGGGCACCTCCCTATCTCCAGCGGCAGTCCCTCCTTTGCTTTCTAAGGGGACTGCCAAGAAAGCCAGCAGGCAGCCCATTGCCGACCGCCCCTCGTACAAGCGGCTCGGTAGGGCAAACCCCCTTAGGGGGGAGAGGGAAGCCAGGCCCCTTCGGTCGCTTCCCTCAAAAGACCTGCTGGCAAAAATATTAAACCTTGCTGGGGTCAAGGCCTGTGCCTCCCCACTAAAGACTTATGACGCTGCCAAGGGGACCTGCGATGTCCTGGGAGAAGATGGCCAACTGGAGGCCCCTCCTGTGACACACAGGGTCCTTGAGGAAAACCAGCCTCAGAAGGTAGGGCCTTCCATGGGGGGGAATCCGGGCTCGGCGCCAAGCACCGAACCCGAATCCGCCCCTATTTCCAGGTCCTCATCAAACGGCTGTGGATTCTCAGGCAGTACAAGGAGGGGAGGGATCTCCTCCGGATGATGCCCCTGCGACCACCAGGACCTTCCCTATTTCGGAGAAGGACCTGGCTGAGGCCGGTCCATCTGGCCTGGGGGCTTCTACCGGCGGGGGTGAGAAGTGGGTTCATTCCCCGCCCTCCTCTCCAAAAAAAGAAAAGGACGAAAAAGACGAAGAATACTCGGGGCTCCTCTCAATCCGCGGGGGCTACGGGGACGGAAGGGTCTGCTGCCACTTTGGCAAGCGACCAAGCCAAGATCGGCACATCCGGGCCCTCTGCTTCCCCGGGTACGGAGCTCCTGACGATGACAAAGACCAAAAGTGCACAGGGCGGAGCCTCGATGACATCGGGGCCCCTCATTCAGAGGTTACCTGGCGTTTTCGAGCCCGCTGGCTTCAAACGCTTCCTCGTTATTCGCTCCACTGATGGCACCATGTTGTCCAAGGGCAACATGATCCATCAGAGGAGAGGATTAGCTAGTGCAATTGGTAGAGAGCCGAAGGTGACCCGTTTCTCGGACGGCAGCCTTCTGGCGAATGCTGCGAATCCCGCCGAGGTGGCCAAGATAAGTGCTCTTCGGACACTTCATGGCACCCCGGTGAGTGTGACGCCGCACTCTACCATGAACTTTGCGAAAGGAGTAGTTTATGCGAGGGAACTCGTTGACTACTCCATTGAGGACATCACCCTAGAGCTGGCCGACCATGGGGCGGTCAAGGTCGAACGTGTGATGAGAAAACAGGGAGGGGCCTCGAGACCCACTCCTACACTCTTCGTCACGTTCGACTGTGACAAGCTCCCTGAGTCGGTGCGTGCCGGTTGGTACCGCTACCGCGTGAAGGCATTCGTGCCACTGCCGCGGCGGTGCTATTACTGTCACCGCTTCGGCCATACGAATCGCTCATGTAGACGTGCAAAATCGGGGTCACCCGAAGTCTGTGTAAATTGCTCCAAGGTCGCACACGATAAGTTCAAATCGTGTGTGGCCAAGTGTGTCAATTGCGGAGAGCCGCACCCTGCTTCTTCGAAGCAATGTGGTGCATATCTCCTGGAGAAAGAAATCCTGGCCGTTCAGGCCCAGGATAGACTCTCATTCCGCGAGGCTAAGGACTTGGTCCTGGCGCGCCCAGCTCTGCCTGGGACGTCATATGCCTCAGTAGTTCGAAAGGCACCCTCTGCTCCTGGCCCATCCAGGCCAACGAGCACGGTTGTTTCCGCGCCCATTCGGAGCCCTTCTGCGGGCTCTACCAACCCGGGCGCTCCCCTGGTAAAGCTGGCGGCAAAAAGGGTTCATACCCAGCCCCGGCTAAAACCAGGGCTCCCCCCTCTTCCCCCAGCGTGACCGTTTCCCGCAAGGCGAAACGGCCACGCGCCTCCACAGAGTCGTTAGACTCACAGGAGGCAACACCCCTGAAGATGGTCGCTAGGCCATCTTCGGGGGTTCCTAAAGCTGTCCCCCGAAAGGAGGACAGCAACAAAGGAGTTTCGGCTCCTTCGGCCAAGCCCCGAGGTGGAGCGAGTGGCTCGGAGACGGTGGTTCCTCGAAAAGAGGGCCCCCCGCCTCCGAAGCCGCAGCGCCCGCCTAAGGTTTCGAGGCGGAGGGAGGAAAAGACTTGCATGGCGAGCCCAACCTCCCCCAATAAGTCCTCGAAGGCGACAGCGCCTCCAGCGCTTTGTCCGGCCAACAGCGCCTGGGGTTCTGCCCCCGGGAAGCGTACGGCCATTCCCGTGAGGGTCTTCAATTCGAGGAGGGCCCCCGCGTCTCCTCCGAGCTAGGCCTGGAGGGCATATTCCTTCAATGGAATTGCCGTGGACTCCGGGCCAACTGGGAGGAGTTGCGGAGGCTCGCCTCGTCCCGTTCCCCGTTAGCTATTTTTTTGCAGGAGACCATGCTAGGCGCGTGCCCCCTGCCCGCCCTCCCGGGGTATAAGGGTCTTGCGACCCCACCACCGCGGGACGGCCGGGCTGGGGGATGTGCGGTTTACACCCGGCATGATGTCTCCGTTCTTCCTTTCTCTTTAGATACCTCCTTTCAGGCAGTGGCTGTGCAGCTGCACCTGGATAGGAGGTATACTATCATTTCTGCGTACATTCCACCGTCAGCTGACTTCGACGCGGGGGACTTCCGCCGCGTCGTGGCACGGTTGCCGAGGCCCTATCTCTTGCTTTGAGATCTGAACGGCAGGCATCCTCTCTGGGGAGATTACACCATAAACGCCAGGGGACAAGTCCTTGCCGATCTGATCGAAGAGCTTGAGATGGGTGTCCTAAACGTGGATGAGTTTACGCATCACTGTCCGAGAACCGCTTCATTTTCTTGCCTTGACCTATCTTTGTGCTCTTCGGATGCACAGCCTGATTTTGATTGGGGGGGTGGTCGATGACCTCCATGGTAGTGATCACTTTCCCATTCAAATATCATTTTCAGGGCCACTGCTGCCTGAGAGACCACCTCGGTGGTGCTTGGCGCGGGCGCGGTGGCCTGAATTTCAGGAAATGACTGAATTCTCTATCTCAGTCGAGGAGTTTAGGTCGGTAGATGAGGCCGTTGAGTTCTTCTCCGGCAACCTCATCGCCGTGGGCCTGACTACTATTCCTAGGACGTCTGGCCGTTTTGCACGCCGACCACTCCCATGGTGGTCGGCCGAGTGTGAGACGGCCCTCAAACAGAAGCGTTATGCCTACATCCGCTATAAGCGCCGCCCGAACGATTTCACTGTCACTGAATTTCGTCGGGCTAGGGCTAGGTTCCGGTATATTTCAAAGCACGCCCGCCGCTCTTCTTGGCGGGCATACGTGTCTTCACTTAACGGGAAGACCCCTTTAGCTGAGGTGTGGAAGCGAGTCAAAAGGATTCGGGGCAAGTTCTCGCAGGACCCCCCTCCCGTTCTCCAGGAGAATGGAACCGCAATCTCGGACCCCGCCTCCGTGGCGGAATCCTTAGCGACCGCTTTTTCCGCATTCTCTAGCCGTGATGCTGCTCCGCCAGCATTCAATGCACGTCGTGATGTCGCGGAAGGCCGCCGGCTGGACTTTACCTCCAGAGGCGGAGAACCCTTCAACGACAAGTTTACTGTGAGTGAGTTGCGTTCCGCTCTCGCTTCGTGCGCGGACACTGCCCATGGTCCGGACGATGTCCCGTACGCCATGCTTCGACACCTGGGTGAGCGAGGCATGGCCTTTCTGTTAGATTTGTTCAACAGGATCTGGGTGGAAGGTCTCCTCCCAGACTCCTGGCGAATCGCTACTGTGCTCACCTTTCGCAAGCCGGGGAGAGATCACTCTACTCCGACCGGTTTCCGCCCAATATCTCTAACCTCTTGCGTGTGCAAGTTGATGGAGAAATTGGTAAATGTTAGATTAGCCTATTTACTGGACAGCGGAGGCCATCTGTCTTCTGCACAGTGCGGCTTCCGCAAGTTTCACTCCGCGTCGGATGCTCTGCTCCGAATGGAACAAGCCATCTGCGAGGCCTTCCTTTGTAGACAGCACTACGCCACGTTGCTTTTCGATCAGGAGAAGGCCTATGATACCGCATGGCGTTTTGGTTATCTTGGAGACTCTGCACACGATTTGGATGAAGGGATGCCTCCCAATCTCTATATCTGAATTTTTGCGAGATCGTCCATCCCGCATATAACAGGGGGGGGGGGGCTCTCCGGCCTAATGTAGCAGGAAGAGGGTGTCCCGTGGGCAAATGTCCTCAGTGTCACACTCTTTGCCTTGAGCATCAAAGGCATCACCTCGATGCTGCCGGAAGAGGTTCTTGCTAAGCTCTACGTGGACGACCTTTCGATTTCTTTTGGCGCGGCACAAATGCCCACTCTAGAGCGTCAACTCTAACAGGAATTAAACTGCGTCTCTGGCTACACCAAAACACAGAGGCTTCGGTTTTCCTTGGCCAAGACCAAGGTCGTGCTCTTCTTCCGCAATCCATGGCTATACCCTTACCCAGACTTGTATTTAAATGGAGTGCACCTGGAAGTGGTAGACACGCCCGTTTCCTTGGTCTTGTATTTTCCCGACGCCTCACTTGGGAGGCTCTTATTCGCAGCCTAGGGCCTCTTGTACCCATGCCATGGATATTCTTCGTTCTGTGACCTTCAACGTCTGGGGCGCTGATAGGGCTACTGCCTGACATTTTATCGATCCTTTGTTCGTTCGAAGCTCGACTACGGATGCGAGTTTGGGAGATTTCTTCAATCTTTTGCTCTACCTTGTTCGATATGCTTTCTCTTACAGTGAGATGTTATAGATAATTGTATCGCGTTGCCTTTCCTAAGATACATGTAGATATCATCGTACACCATACTATGCACCTTTTTTCTGAGTCTACTGTGAATAGATTTGAGTTTAGTTTTGTTCATATGAATTTTTCATTTCCTTTCAAACTAGTTTACTCTTATCTCGGTGGCAGTCAGCCGGGCTATGGGTAGGTGATTTTATATGGTGAGCAAATACGAGCTTTATATCTTCCACGAACTGGATGTATCCCGAGGTTTCATCTATCGGGTGAGGCATATCCATAGAATAGATGCTATACCAAGTTGGACTTAGACAGCCTCCTTGCGGTAACTTCTCTAATAGTTCGAACTTGGGTCCGCTATTTGCTTCTATTGAGATCTGGGTTTAAGGCCTTTTCGCCAAACTTTATCAAAGGCTTTTTGGATGTCCCTCATTACAACCGAATAGTTGCCCTCATGCTTAGCTTTAGCTAATATTTATACGAGTAAGCATATGATAATGTCGGTGGTGCATCTTCTTGTAAATCCATGTTGTTGTCCAGTGAGTAGGTCGTTTTTCGTTAGTTAAAGTATTAATCGATTATTTAAGGTTCTTTTGATTATTTTCGCCAACACTTCGAGTCAGGAAATCTGTCCGAATTTCTCGGGCGAGGTTGGCGGCTTACACAGTTTAGCAATAAATATAATTTTACTAATTTAGAAGCTCGTTAAGGAACTATAATATCCTACTCTCGTGATCTCAATTTTAGAGCGGCTAAAATACAACGTATCAAAGGTATTGGCTTATTTCACGTGGCGTGTCAGTGGCTCTATCTACCTAACGACTAGCCCAACAGTCTTTGCTTCTATCTTTGCACATCTGCCATTTACACGAGTCTAAGCCCTCCTTTGCTAAGCTCCTGGCATCAAGGGGTAAGCCGTAAGGTTCCTATATTGCTCTGAGAGAAATGGTATCTAAGGGAGACTTGAGCGTCCCCAAATGACATACCATAGACAAGGGAAAGGAAACAAGGTCAAGATAAGTCAAACCGTCAGTCAGTATCTCTAGTCAGGATCTTCCAAGGGAATTAACACTGATGGA
Organism: Ceratothoa steindachneri; assembly: GCA_963969495.1. Taxonomy (NCBI): domain Eukaryota; kingdom Metazoa; phylum Arthropoda; class Malacostraca; order Isopoda; family Cymothoidae; genus Ceratothoa; species Ceratothoa steindachneri. The sequence continues at coordinate 69,107,775 of OZ018338.1, read as the reverse complement.
GTTTTAAGCTTCAAACGAGAACAAAATCGTCATGAACAAAATCTGTCACATAATGAAGGTAAAATCTGCTTCCGTCCACATTTTAATGATGAAAGATGATGGAAGGAAAGGTGGGACGAAGGAGGTAGAGGAAATTTCGCCAAGCCTTCTCCTCCCTCAGGCCATCCTAGAATTGTTGGATGGTGGCAAGAGGGGCGTGGGAGACCTGGCCCACCCCAACCTCCACGACGCAACCTCCAGATCCTCTGTGGGCTCCGGCAAGAGGGATGAGGAAAGCGAGGGGGAAGGGGGGCATAGAAGGAAAGGAAAGGAAAGGAAAAGATAAGAGATAACAAAACTGGTAATACAGGATTATGATTTATAGGTGACCGAGGCGATTGGTAAACCTACAGTTTTAAGTAGGCTACAAACCATATTGTGTACTATGTCCTTGCCTACTCATCCTTTTTTTTCATTTTCGCTGTCTGGCGGGTAATGTGTTTAGTCCATAGAGTGTGAACAAGGTCTGCTGACCAAAGTCGCGTGCTCTCACTTATTCTGATTTATGACCTTACGACCTTCAAAACTTTCAATAATTCCCGCACTAATCTTGAGATAACCTTGACAATTGTGTCATTCGAAAGAGAATGTAACAAAACATAAGAATTTTAAACTTCGTTAGAATCGGCCGAATAGTTACGATGTTATTACTAAAACAAAAGAAAAAACAAAATTGGGACCGACCGACCAACCGATATAGTGAGATATAGAGTCTCACGCGACCAAAATATTAGAAAAAGTGTAGGGAGATGTGGATGTAAGAGGTTTGCAATTGAATGCAAGGTTCAATGGAGGGCATTCTAATCTTTGTCCGTTTAGTAGAGTATTTTAGTTCTGAAAATAGTTAGTTGTTGCCTGAGTATCCTTATTGTAATTATGTTGCTTTTAGGGTTCGAAACGATCTTTTCATTCTTCCTACTACTCGTTTAGCGTTCTCTCTCACCCTTCTGTTTTCCTTTTTTATGTATAAATATCGTAAGTTATACGTAGGTAATTAGTAAAATAAGCAAAGTAAACTTACGCATAATTGGTCGGTTACTTTTGGGTAATAATTCGTCTATCCGGTTGATTTCCTTTTTCGTGGGTTAAGTAAGCTGAGATTAGTTTACTCTTCTGGGCATCTCATTGTTCATAGAAATCTCTCATGTATATATTTCTTGCTCTACTCGATTAATCTTTGTTGTATAGGTTGGGAAGAGAGAGTGTGACCTACATTTATTCCTCTGTGCTATCTGTGTCAGGAATTCTTCTCCTAGCTTCCCCTATTTTTTCCTATTAGCTTCTTCGCTCTCCTCTATAATTTTATTGAGTGGTTTTACTTCAGCTTCTCTATGGATGTTACTCGTCTCTGTATATCTCCTCTTCTTATGCTCGTGATAAGCAGTGTTGCTTTGTTAGGTATCATATGCAATTTTTTATGTTGGATTTCGAGATTATGTACATTGTAATTATTGGGTACACCATCACTGAGGTTATAATTGATTGATAGATCTTGTTTTCATTCGTTGGGTTGGGCAATCTGAGTCTCTTGAGTGGTCTCAGTCTTCCATTTCCTCTGTTGACTATTCCCGTTACGGGCTTGATATATCCCGTTTTTGTGATTTCCAATACTACCAGTGATATTATTCATGTACCTGTATATTTCTTTTTCAACGTAGATATCTCCATCTTATTTTAACATTGATAAACTTGTTCATATTTGTCCTAATTTTTCAATTCCTTTCATATATATTAATCCTCGTTATTTCTTCTGCCGTCCATCGTGGCTGCATTTCGCCCTTACTGTAATGGCATATGATGATTTGCGTGACGTTGATACGCATTGGATATTAGGTATAACACCTTTTATTAAAGGGTAGCGGGATGTCTGCAGGGGGTGCACTTGGTATAGAGTGCGACTCAGGCATCCTCCCTGTGGCAGGCCAGTCTCGAGTTTGAATTTCATTTCTTGATGTTTTCCAATCTCGATGAATGTGTATCTTTTCATCACCAAGTTGCAGAGTAGTCTTTAGATTTTGTTGTTTTGCCACCAGAAAATTGTGAGGGACTTACCTACCTTAATACCTTTTTTCGTTTTTGCTTTGATTTTATCTGTTAATTACTCGAACTGTGAAGTGACCTGTTTGCTTTCGACCATTTCATCTTTAGCATAAGTATCATTAGATCCAACAAGCACTATTCCTGCACTATCTTCGTTATCCACTTGCAGTTTCGCAATCCAATTGTCAATTTTCTTAATCGTAGCACCTGGATAGCAACTGGTTTTCCTATTATCCTTTTCATTTAATCCGAAGTAATCACATTGGTTTCTTACTAAAGAATCGCCAATAAGGAAAGTCTACTTCTCTTTCTTAGAATTTAATGATTGTTTGTTATTTTCAGTAAGTATTGAAAATCTATTATAAATTTCTATTTGCGAGTTGCGTGGTATATTTGCGTCAACCTTTCGTTTGCTTGTCGCTAATGTAAAATCGCCACCATTCCTTTCTAGTTTATTTTCTACGACACCAACTGCTTATTCTAGACCAGAGGTCGGGGAACCTTTATGGGTATTACCCCATAGCACCTCTTTTGTACAGCGAAATTACCCCAGCACATGAAAGTCCAGAGGTCAGGGAACATTTGAGGGTATTACCCCATAACACCTCTTTTGTACAGCGAAATTACTCAAGCACAAGAAAGTCCACAAAATCTGAGAAACAAAAAAAGCATTGAAATTCCAAAGATTTTATCGAATCCATTCCTAGGGAGAATTCAGTCATGCAAAATGAAAATTGTGCATTATACACGATAAAGCATCTTTAAAAATAACATAAAAAATTTCCAATATGATAAAATAAAAAATAAAATAAATGCAATAAGAAAATAGTAGCAGAAAATTTAATAATAATCTCATTAGGGAACTAAAGATTTTTTGAAATTTTTTCACTTCAGGGGTTGGAGAAATGATTTCATTTCTTATACAATATCAAATTAAGGCTATTTTTTTTTTTAATTTCAAACAGCTTATTTCTGTTTTTCTTTTTTTAAGTTAATGAGATTGGAAAATCTTTTGTTGGGAAAATACGTAGTTGCAAACAGCAGCAGTTGTTTTGTCGCTTCCTTATGGGCAATTTTGAAAGCCTTTGCAGCTCTTGACATCAAAAAAAAGGACAAACCACGCTGTTCTGAAATTGAATGCGTGCTTCATTGTTGGCACAATAGAGAAACATTGATTCAAACGATGAAATCATTTCCTTGGCTACAATAACATAATTTTTTTTTCCTCTGCAATTGTTTGTTAAATCTATTCACATAAACAAAAATATCAGCTAAATATGAAATCTGTGCAATCCAAGACGAAATTGCTAACTTATCTGCTGTGAGGACATACTTTGGATCAACTATAAATTTTTATGTTCAATTTTGAGAGCGCAACCTCAATTCAAAACATTTCCACGTGAAAATACTTCACTTCTGTGTGATAAAGTAGAAGTGAATATTCCGCATCTCCATCCGCACCAAATTCACAGAAAGCCGTGTGTTTAGTGCAGATCCTTAGAGAACATTGCCAAACTTGATAACATCAGCCACTGTAGTTTTCAGTGCAGGTTCCAAATGCTTAGTAACAGGTGCCTGGTGATGAATCAAACAGTAGGTCACTTCAATTTTTGGATTCTCTTCTCTGCCTAAAAGAAACTGATATGACCCAATATGGCTAGACCTCCATCAAAAGACATTGCAATGCAGTTTTCCCACTTTAAGTTAACACTTTGTATTTTTACCTTGATATTCCTTGTTTTTGGTATGCCAGATACACTTGACACAAAGGTCCTCTCGCCAGCCACACTTGAGACAAAGGTCCTCTCGCCAGCCACAATTGAGACAAAGGTCCTCTCGCCAGTCACAATTGAGACAAAGGTCCTCTCGCCAGCCACACTTGAGATAAACGTCATATCACCAGCCACACTTGAGACAAAGGTTCTCTCGCCAGCCACACTTGAGACAAAGTTCCGCTAGCCAGCCACAATTGAGACAAAGGTCCTCTCGCCAGCAAAATTGAAACAAAGGTCCTCACGCCAGCCACACTTGAGATAAACGTCCTCTCGCCAGCCACACTTGAGACAAAGGTCCTCTCACCAGCCACACTTGAGAAAAAGGTCCTCTCGCTAGCCACAATTGAGACAAAGGTCCTCTCGCCAGCCACAATTGAGACAAAGGTCCTCTCACCAGCCACAGTTGAGACCAAAGTCATCTCGTCAGCCACACTTGAGACAAAGGTCCTGTCACCAGCCACACTTGAGGCAAAGGTCCTCTCGCTAGTCATACCTGAGACAAATGTCCTCTCTCCAGCCACACTTCAGACAAAGGTCCTTTCGCCAGCCACACTTGAGACAAAGGTCCTCTCGCTAGCCACACTCGAAGCAAAGGTCCTCTCAAAATGTGTTTGTTAACGCGCCTCACCCATTCATTCTTGAACAATTTGTCCTCGTTGGAAGTAAGAAAGGGGATGCACAGATTTAAAAAAAAGAAGAAACATATTGATTATTATATGAGGTAGAATAAGTTTGCACTACATATTTATGCACATAAGATTTATCTACTATTGTGGTTCTTATATTTCTCCAAACGTTACAAGAAAATATTTGGTTGAAAATATTAACTGTTTTGCTTAATTTGTCGAACACGTGTACGGCGTCAAAGGTGCTATTCAAACTACTTCGATTGATATTTCACTTTCCAGAACACACAGCTTATGAACATTTTAGATCTAAAAGCCTCTGCTATGTTGACCACTCCTTCGGGCAAGAGGCTTCCAATACAAATAGACACAACCTCTACTTGCATGTATATTTTAATCCCACAGCTTATATCAACGTCGTTTTGGACTAGAAATCTTATCGAGTAGCTTTTGGCCGATTGAATGATGGTAAATCAAAGCCATTCAGAAGTAGTTGAGAGAAGTCACGTATTCAGTGATTGGGCCAAGACATTTCATACATAATCCATTCCATTTCTGCTTGTATGAGGATGGTGAGTGCTCCAGAATTTGACTATAATGCGTTTAATTGATATGATTTTCTCTTCCTTAATATTAATTATATATGAATGCTTCTTTAACGCCATCGTTTCGACGTCCCTTTTGTTTCATTTCGATTCTGTGTCCAAATAATAATAAAGATTTCACTTATTTTTGAATGAGCAATTTTGGTGTGGGATGCGATAGTTTAGCTTATGTCGATTGCATAGTGGATGGTTAATTGCTGAAAATGGGAGGGTGGGGTGGTCGAGTCAAAATTGTACAAGGTCGTTATTATTATTATTCCTTCTGTACTAACAATTATAATTCTTTATTCTGTTTCATCCAATTGGTGGGCGAAGGCCACCAGAAGAAGCTTCCACATATTATGGAACAGCGTTAGATTCTGCCATACTATCGGTGCCCCTGAATGGATTTCAACAATTCACCTTCGGAGAGGTCGTCCTGTGGGTTTCTTCTTGTGCCAAATTCTACACTTTACGAGTTCTTTCTTTCGTCTTCTGTTGTTTCTTCGCCCATTTTTTCTGCATATTTTCAATTCAGGACTTTTATAACATTCACACTTTTGAAGACTGTACATGTACTCTTTTCTAAGAATTTTTATGGTTTCTTTGATATAATTTTCATATATATTATTTTCTCTCTTCGTATAATGTCTAAATTATTTTTATGTCTAGCGCTAAAAGTAGTGAGTTTAATTGTTTTGAAAGCAGGTTGCTTCCTAAAATGAAGTTTAGTCATTCCTCTCTTAATTTTGCTTTGTTAGATTCATTTTCTAGGCTAATATCAAGGGTCGAGAAATGTCCTAATAATATATGTTGCTACAATTTTATTATATAGAAGCTTTCGATTTAAAAGAACAACACAGATTTTTCATACTGAGAGGTTAGAATATCCAGTAATAAAAGTCAAATTTTTATGATTTTTAATCTTTTTGATCGACCCTGAAAAAACGAGCGCATTTGAGATTAATAGATTTGATATTGGATGCCAATAAATTCACAAATAAAACCATTGTAAAAACTTACCCCATTCATTTTTTAATTCCACTTTAATTAAAAGTTAATATAATATGTACACGAACGAAATTGTGGAAAATAATGAGCTTTTCGAACTGGCCCCGAAAATAAAGGTAACTACCAAAATAGTTTCTTGATTTCACGCTCGCTCATCTAATTTGTCATTTTTACACTAATTAATACGAAAAAAAGATGACTGTTTGTTTTTTTACTTTATTTTTTGAACAAACAAACAATAATTAAGGCTTTCCGGCACTGCGGGAAACATGAATTTCTCGTTCGTTAATTACTGAAATAATTAAGGATCTATGTTTTTGGAAAATTTCTATGGACAGGATGAACGGCAGAGGGTACATATATGTTGGCCCCTTTTCTGTCTCTTCCCTCCGCCCCCCTTCCCGATACCGGCACCGTTTGCAAACATTGCTGGTCTGGATCCAATATACATATATATATATATATATATAATTTAGCGATCTACTTTTATTTTGGTGGTTGACCGAGATCTATTTGTAAGGCCTTATATACGTCTTTGAGAGACTTCTTTAGATCTTTGCGTTGGCCAATAGATTTGTAATCCCATATATATATATATATATATATATATATATATATATATATATATATATATATTAGATTATTGATTATATGTACATATTTAATTATTTTGGGTTTAGGTTGTAAGGCTATATATTCCGGGTATTTATACTTGCTATTGGTTAAAAGGTGAAATTCTTTTTCTTATAGAGCGGTTTTCTTAATAAAGTAAGTTTTAAAGTAGCTCCTCATTATCCTCCCCTCAAAGACCCGGCCGGCACTGTTGTAGCGGCAGGGATAAGAGTGGTGCGGGTCGCGACCCTGCCGCCACAGCATAAAGAGGCAGTAAATTTAATATATATATATATATATATATATATAATTATATGGTTTGGCTGTCTTCGTTGGCACTAGCATAGGTAACCGGAATTGCCCGGGATAAAAAGTCCTATCGAAAATAAATACAGATTCATATTGTTTGAAATTTTTATATTCTGGCGCAAAAATATCTTTACATGTTGATTATTATTATTTGTGTCTGAAGTCAGATTAAGGAGAGTTGCTCACTCTCCCTATCATATACTACCATATAATATCGCATATTATCATATAATATTATTTAATGTCATATAATATCTTACAATGAATAAACGTTCCACCGTGCGTACCCGGCAGTTTACGCCCACGCGTGACTGACTATTAGTTATGAGCGAACAACGTTGTGGCGCAGGACACAGAGCAAGCGCCATATAGATACAGATGATGACTATCTAAAAAAAAAAAATAAAACTTTTATTTTTACTTTATGAGATATGTTTATTCATCAAATTTGGGTCAGTTTGTCTTCCTGACATGTTCGGTCGATCTTACTCGATGAACCTACCTGTAGACTCGATGACAGCCTCCACGCCACCTTGGAACTTACAACACGCCTAAGTCACTATATCCCGTTTTACGCCGTTGGAGGCCCTGGTAAACTTGGCCTTCAGCTCATCTTTCGTGAGGCAACTGGATTTGTTTGTCTCTCTTTCCACCGCGCCTCAAACAAAAGAAGTCGAAAGGGTTGCAGTCAGGCGAGTTAGAAGACTAAGTATCAGGTGCTGTGTGATGGAAGAAATTCTTGGACAGCAAGGAGTAGGTCTTTTGGCTGGTATGGCATGGCACGGTCTTGCAAGCATAGTAAGGTCTCCCTGCAGATACCCGGTCGATCCAGGTGTTCAACACCCATCAGTATTAAGCTTGAGGCCCTCAGAGATGAAGTCACCTTCACTGGTGGTGACAGCGAAGACCATGATTGTTCTTAGAAACTTCATCTGCATGACTCTGTGCATGTTCCCGGCTGTGACAGCGAGCAGCCTGTTCTGGGAATGGAAACTGCTGGACTTTGCAGAAGTTTTTCTCGTTGGAAAAGAAATAAAGCATGTCTGGTTCCATTGGGTTTTTCAACTTGTTGATAAGCTTCTTGATGTGCTTGAGTCGCTTTTCCTGAATTGCCTTGGACAGAAATTGTCATTTTCTAATCTTGTATAAAAAATAAACTTTTCATTCAGTCATTCTCCCTTGCCTTTCTGGGATCATTGTTGATGATCTCTTGGATTTCAGCGACGAATTCTGACATTATGATAGCGCCAGCTCGTCAACCATGGGGGTTTCCTCTTTGCTGTCGCCTCGTAGTCGAATTCCGAATTTGCTAGCTCTTCTATGACCTTTACCCCCAGCCTTCTGCTAACGTTGAGGAGGTCTGAAGTTTCCTTGTTTGTCATTCTACGAAGGAATCCATACATATTCGACAAATTGGGCGGTTCAAAATTTTCAAATTAAATTATTCTTCCAAAAAATAAAAAAATAAACCATCCGGTTATTATTTTTAGGAAGAAAAAGACAGGCAAAGAGGGTAAAAAAAAGAAAAAAGGCGTAAAATAGCAGTCTAAAATTGCAAACGAATAAGGCCTTCACCCAGTATATATATATATATATATATATATATATATATATATATATATATATATATATATATATATATATATATATATATATATATATATATATACGACGTCTGCAGGGGCACGGTACTTCGGTAAGTAAGTAGATATATGTAATAAGGAAAACTCATAAAGTGTCGCGTGAGTAGGCAGTAAATGCAATAAAGCCAACTAGGAAAATACAATGAAGATTCCAAGTACTTTGTAACTTTATTTAGGGTTATTATCAAGTAATCAGGAACACAACAGAAAACTGTTGAGTATCAGCTATTTGTTCTTCATTTTCTTCACGAGAGAAAATTATTTCACTTATAGTAAGCAACTCTTATTCCCTCACCTTCTTGTCACTTTTATTTATTGCCTTTTCTATTTTGCTCAAGTTAATCTCGAAAGCAAACCTGGTGTGGTCCAAAAGAAGATATCATTTGTCTCTCACCTTTAATGAAGGCAAGTTCCTTCACAGAGATCTTCATCTCCATAGGGGATTTAAATTAATTTGAGTTATTTCGTTTTTCCAACCAGGACAGACAGATTCACAGCAAAAAAACAATTTTACACTTGCGCCTGAGGATATCACCAAGTTGTCTACCTTTTTAGTGAAAGTATCTCAGGCCTGTACCTCTCCTCTCCCAAGGCATAAGTTTTGGGCCTGTTCCCAGTTATTTTGGATCTGTTTAAGTTTGTGACTTGAATTTACAACGGGAGTTAGAAAAGAACTGTTTCATCGTTCCCACTTTTCAAGCACTTTAGGCTAAATATCCGTTGCAAGTTTGGCTGCTGGGTAGTTTATCATATCCACATTTCAGAACGTCAACCAGAGTTTGGAATTGAGATGGCAACAACTGGGCTATTTTCAATTTAGGTGTTCAAATGTGTGAATGTTGCCAGTCTTGTCCTAACTTTAAAAGCAATTGTAGGTCAAATCCCACTGGTAAGATGGTAGTACTGAAGACCATGTAATCTTCAGCACACTGATGAATATGTTTCCAACGGTGAAATAAGAAAGAAAATATGAAATAGATATAATTATTAATATAGGAATAGTCATTTAATTCCCCAAGATGACAAAATAAGTCAAAACTTTTAAGTAGCTGACCAAGTAGAACTAAAATTATATTAAAATAAAAAGAATAACTTTAGAGAATTCATAATTAGGGCTGCAAATTTTGAGCACCCTTCATTTATGTAATTAAAACGTTGAAAAGATTGACAGCCATTAATAACACAGTATTCCATAGTATAGCATAATATACCATAGCAGATTAGAACATAGTATATTATAGAATATTATTACATATCATCGTATATCATAGCACAGAATTGAATAATATAGCACAGCATAGTATAACAAAACATTGTATAACATAGCATAGTATATTATAGCATAGCATAGCACATAAGAGTATATCATAGCATAGTCTATTCTATCCTAAAATAGCATAGTATAGCCATATACTTTATTTAACATAGCATAGTAGAGAATATCCTAGCCTAGCATAGCGTAGTACTGTTTAGCGTAGCATAGCTTAGTATAGCCTAGAATAGCCTACCCTAACCTGCCTAGTATAACATAGCATATCATAGCCAAGCATAGCATAATATAAACTACCCTGTTTTAGTCTAGTATAGCCAAAAATATGATAGCTTAGCCTAAAATAGAATAGCCTAGCTGTGCCGGGCCTAACTTAGCCTAGCTTAGTATATTCTAGCTAGCCTAGTATAACCTATCATAGTGTAGCCTACTTTATTATACCTTAGCTTAGTATAGCCTAGTTTATCCTACCTTAGCTAAGTATAGCCTAGCCTATCGTATCCTAGCTTAATAGACCCTAGCATATTATAGTATAGCGTAGCCTAGTATAGCCTTACCTAGTGTCGTATAATTGCTCATAGTCTGGTCCAATAATTATTCTAGTCCTTGATCTGGACACACCGCTTTTGTTTAAGTATGTAGATGGTATTGACCCTATGACTCAATCTACGATAATATATATATATAATATATATATATATATATATATATATATATATATATATATATATATATATATATATATATATATATATATATATATATATATAGGTAGGCTTTAATTCCTACTGAACGTGAGAAAGCTGGTTAAAGGCAGGTTGTGCCGTAGCCAGGATTCTCACTATAAAAGTCCCACTTGTTACTGGGGGGAGGCTTGTGATTGTTGAATTCTAAGAATGCATAATACAGGTTGAATAAATTAGCCGAAGGGATTCTTAATTAAAGTCATGCTAAGGGTACGTCAAAAAGAAGGAGCCACAAATAAACACACGTACAAAAAATAAACTTTACTCAAACGACAAATTTCTTTCGTTCTCACGATTGTTTAAGTAGATGGTATTGACCCTATGACTCAATCTACGATAATATATATATATATATATATATATATATATATATATATATATATATATATATATATATATATATATATAGGTAGGCTTTAATTCCTACTGAACGTGAGAAAGCTGGTTAAAGGCAGGTTGTGCCGTAGCCAGGATTCTCACTATAAAAGTCCCACTTGTTACTGGGGGGAGGCTTGTGATTGTTGAATTCTAAGAATGCATAATACAGGTTGAATAAATTAGCCGAAGGGATTCTTAATTAAAGTCATGCTAATGGTACGTCAAAAAGAAGGAGCCACAAATAAACACACGTACAAAAAATAAACTTTACTCAAACGACAAATTTCTTTCGTTCTCACGATTGTCTGGCGGCATGCGAGTATGTACGTTCCATACTCTCACACCTAGCGTATCATTGCCTAGTGTACCCTAGCTTACTATAGCCTAGCGTAGCCTAGCCAGGTACGGCTTAGCATTGTACGCCAGAGCCTATCCTAGCGTTCCCTAGAGTAGCCTAGTATAGCCAAGCTAGAATAGGTTACTATAGTCTAGCCAATATATCCTTGCCTACGATAGCCTAGCCTAGCCTAGCATACTATAGGCTAGCTTGGTATAGCCGATTCTAGCATAATCATGCATAACATAATTTAGCCAAGCGTATCATATAATAGCTTAGCTTAGTATATCCTAAACTAGTATAGAATATCATACCTTAGACTAGAATAACCTTGCATAGCTTAGCCTATTATAGCCTTAGTTAGCTAGCCTATCGTAGTCTATTACACTTTAGCCTACCCTAGCATAGCATAATATAGCCCTGTCTAGTCTAGTGTAGCTTAGAATAGCTTATCCGAGCCTAGCATTAACTATCCTAGACAAGTATACCCTATACTATCCTATTATATCCTAGTTAAACATAGCTTAGTATTGGCTAGCCTAACATACTATGTACTCGTACTATCTTAGCATAAGATTTTATAGCCTAAATTAGCATAGTATATCTTACCCTTGCACATTATATGGTAGAATAGCTTAGCATAGTATAGCCTATTCTAGGCTTGCCTAGCAGAATATAGTATATTATAGCATAGCCTAGTCTAGGAGAGTATCGGCCGAATAGTTATGATGTTATTGCCAACACAAAATAATTCCCGAGCTAACCTAGGGAAGACTTTTACAATTATATAAATCGAAAGAGAATGTTAAACAACATAAGATTTTCAAATATCGTTAGAATCGCCCAAATAGTTATGATGTTATTACAAAAAAAAGCAAAACCTATGACACATCGACCGACATAGTGAGATGTGGAATCGCTCGCAACTAAACTCGCACGTGACTAAAAATGGAGAGGAACATAAATACAAATCTAATAAAATATATAAACATATACACAGACATAAACGCACCTATGTATACATATATATGTAGATGCAAATGAATATATATATGTATATATATATATATAAATATGTATATATATATATATATATATATATATATATATATATATATATATATATATATATATATATATATATATATATATATATATATATATATATATATATATATATATATATATATATATAAATATATATATATATAGTACAAGAAAGTGAAATTTGACGCGAATGAGCAATGAGACAAGAAACAGGAGTTTTTTAGAGGTAAGAGAAAGGGACATTAGAAGAAGACTAGAATCATAGAGAGCAGAGGGCGGCACAATGAAGGCAGTCCTTTACCGAGAAGACAGAGATAACGCCAGGGGAAATAAGTTTGAAATTCCTGGCCGGGACACGAACCCGGGTCTGCTGATTGCCGGTCAGATGCTCTACCGCTGAGCTACCAGGCACAGTGACTCTACTTCGCCCAAAGCGTTACCCCATCAAACCCAGTATCTCTCTAAGCTAGGAACCTCCAAGGAATTTTTATACCACATCTTCTTACCCGCTCACAATTTAAAGGCTCATCCCCAAGTCACATACAAAGAAGAAGGAGCAAATGCAAGTTCTGCGGGTGATAACAACCACCACAGGGCTTTCGCCATATTTATTTTCTGCATTTCTCCTGGCGTTATCTCTGTCTTCTCGG